>NC_051170.1:139035247-139422747 GCF_013339725.1 Rhipicephalus microplus | reverse complement strand
TTAAGGTCATTTTAAAGAACAAAATGATAGTCAACAAATTGAATATTGAGGTAGATGACGCAATCATCCATGCAAAACCTGACTGAGGTTTAAGGGTTAGCGGGCAAGTCTTAATAGTATATTGTCACGGGGTCGTGATGTGGACGAAGGAAGGAGACAGAGTGGTCAAAAAAACTGTTTATTTGGTTGAACTTGTGGCCACGTAACAGAAATGTCAGATCACAGCAAGACACTGGCACTCATAGCAGCGAACAGAGCATCGGTCGTCGATCAACAACAAGTGGTGACGCGCGTCGGCATTTATACATGTGCCGTACGTCGAATACTCTAGCGCTATCACTGGTCGTCGCGCAAGCTCTGGAATAATCTTGAGTGTTCGCTTCTTGCGCGCCGTCTTAACAGAACAATCTACAATGGTCGCAAACCTTCTCGAACGTCCCGCCGTGGTGGTCTAGTGGCTAAGGTACTCGGCTGCTGACCCGCAGGTCGCGGGTTCGAATCCAGGCTGCGGCGGCTGCATTTCCGATGGAGGTGGAAATGTTGTAGGCCCGTGTGCTCAGATTTGTGTGCACGTTAAAGAACCCCAGGTGGTCAAAGTTTCCGGAGTCCTCCACTACGGCGTCTCTCATAATCATATGGTGGTTTTGGGACGTTAAACACCACATATCAATCAACCTTCTCGAACAATCAGTCACAGTTTGCACTGAGCATTCATTACAGGCCTTGTGGGTGACAGCCGAAAGAAACAAAAGTGAAAATAAGAAACACGCGTGGATAAATGAAAACCAGTAATGAACGCAGTACACTGCCTTGTGGAACACCAGATTATAGGAGAAGTGTCGTTAACCACCGTGAATTTCCGACGGAAAGAGAATAAAATAATAAGTTGTGTATACAAGACAGTGTTAGTGAATCTATACAGAGAGAAGACAATTTGGAGATCAAACGACAATAAGGGACTGTATCGAGAGCTTTAATTGGTGAAGTCAAAAAACAGGCAATTGGTTTTATCATTACTGTTCATATTGAAGTAAAGGTTATTGCTGAATTCGAATAACTGAGTGTCGCATGAGTAGCCGCTTTCCTGAAGCCATGCTGATTAGGGGGAAAAAGTTATACGATTCAAGGTGATCATAGATATGAAAAGCTATAATGTGTTAAAGTAGGTTGCAGGATATGCATGTTAGTGAAATGGGTCGATAATTGCGGGGTGAGTGCCCGTTCGCCCTTGAATGTAGGGACTACCTTTCCAATCTTCGTCTTTGGGTAACTTACCGGATGACAAAGATTGGTTAAAGGTGCATGTGCTACCTTCAGGGAGGTTATATAGTAACTCTAAACGCGAGGTTAAACATGATGACCTATTTCAGAACAACAACAACAATAATAATAATAATAATAATAATAATAATAATAATAATAATAGTTTATTATTGTTGTTGTTGCTGTTATTATTATTATTATTATTATTATTATTATTATTATTATTATTGTTATTATTATTATTATTATTATTATTATATTATTATTATTATTATTATTATTATTATTATTATTATTATTATTATTATTATTATTATTATTATTATTATTATTATTATTATTATTATTATTATTATTATTGATGATGATGATACATCAACAGTGCACTGCTAATTGTAGCCCATTTCACAGTGTATTTGGTACGGGAGCTAATCCCGTTCGCGGCGGGACGATTTCAAAATTTCAGTTTGAATATCTAGGCATCAGGAGTTTCCGGGAAACCCGTAAGTTTTCGTGATGTAAGAGTGGCCTTTATGCATTGCACTGGCTCGCACTTTAATGTTAGTAGGCGATGTGTTTAGAGAGCACACCGATGACAGTATTTGACGAAGTAGAAACAGCAACTTATGTTCATGCATGCTACGAAACTCGCGTTATTTTTTTCTAGAGGGCAGAAGAACGTGTAGCTAAGCAAGATACTAACAAGTGGAAAAACTGAATAATTCTTGATAATCGCATTATTGTGTGTCTCATAAACGTTCAAAATATACGAACATGGCTGTATACGTGGGCATGGAAGGGGGCTGTACAGCATTTTCTGACACATGTGCAACTCCAGGCCAACTTCATCATGGGACTTCGTGATTCACAATAAGCTTGGTCAACAGTTATGTACCAAATCAATGAAGAATGAGTGCAATGCCATGGCTTCATCGCTGATGTAGTTTAAAAGGCTACTAGCAGCACGATTCACGAGCAGCGCCCCTTCTCCATCTGTTGCATTTAACTCTATCTGTCCTCAAATGCCAATTCGTGTTTTCCATGAATAACCTGGAAACTCTGATCAGAAAAAGTGCTAACAGGGTGTTGGGCATCCCCGTGCGAAAAAAGCACTGAACAGCTTATGCAGCTAGGATTTCATAACACCCTAGATGAGATCATTCAAGCCCAAGAGACTGCACAGCTAATGTACCTGTCGTTTACGCCAGCTGGTGGGAAGATTCTGGCCGTCATAGGCCTCAGCTCGGCGCTCGTAGAGGATCACCGTCTTCAACTGCCGGATGAACAGCGAACTGCCATCCACGTCTCTCCGTTTCCGCGAAACGTCCATCCTCAGCACAACGTAGGAAGGCACCCGGCTAGGGCCACCACACTTCTGAAGAACATCAGGAACGATCCCCATTCAGTGTGTTTGGTCGATGCCGCTCAGTAAGGTCACTCAGCTAGGTTTTCTGTTATTTCCGTCAATCATATGGGTTCTATTATCAATGCTGCGTCAGTTAGGGACTCAACTCCCTCAAGAGCCGGACAGTTGGTTGTAGCCCTTGCCCTTTTGGATGACAGTAGATCGCAAATCTTCACCGACTCAAGATCAGTGGTCAAGGCTTTTGCCTCTGCTTCCGTCTGTACTGAAGTATTTAAACTACTTGAAAATAGGACGCTTTCCCCACATACCATTGCCTTGTTTCCTGCACATCTAAAACCCCTATCGGACTATAGTAAACCTGAATGACACTGCTCACTCTTGGTCGCGCGCACTAACCCTCCGCGCTGGGGAGGACGAAGGCCCGCAGGTTGGCAGTTGGATGGTCAGGGACGCTTTACTTACGTTCAGTGAAGTGGCTGAACACTATATACCAGTTGAGTAGGCGGTCGTTTGCTCCTCCGCACAACAAGAGTTCTAGACCTCATGCCATCACGTTTAGAATTCTCCAGATCAGGTCCTATCCAAGCCTATTTTTCCTCGGCATAGTCTTCTCGGAGGCTTCTGACTCTACTTGTCCTGATTGGGTTGAGATTAGTGACTTAGCACATATGCTCTGGCAGTACCCCTCGTTACGGGGCCCAAGTCGGCTCGCAGAAGAAGATTGGGACTCTGCCTTACGAAGTTCAGAGCTGCTTCCACAACTACGGGCTGTCCAGAGAGCCCACGATGCGGCGGTGAGGCTAGGCCTCCTCATTCCTACGTGGGAGTGGCCCGCGACGTTGCTCTAAAGAAGTAGCGTTTCTCAGGACCCAATAAAGTTCTTTGTCTGTCTGTCTGTTTCGATGAATAAATGTGGTTAGTGGGAAATTTATGAACGCTAAAGAACTTATTCACATGAACAATAGGAGAGGACAGGTGATTGTGAACGTCTTATGAGGGCATTGTTGTGCGCTGAAAATTTCCGATAGCTATGAACCATATCGCCAAATTTTGTTTTGTTAAATGTAGCATTGACAGAGACCATCAGATTTTGTCATGGCCTTTGCTACATATTAAACAGCAGTTGCGTTATTTAGGGTACCTTGCAAGCTGTAGCGGCCAGGTTTCACGAAGGAAGGAGGTGGAAACGCAGCGTTTATGCCGTATGTGACGCTTTATCACTCGCAAAAACAAATTTCGTCAAGCTCAAATGTGGTAAAAAAATTTGTTATGTCTTGGAAATTAAAAGGGTGTTTAAACTTTAATGACTTGTTCAAATTCTTGAGTCACCGTATGAGATATTCCCTAATTTCCCAACACGTATGCAGTTCAGTCATCATGTTTTTGTATTTTTTTTCTTTTTTTCAAACGCCTTTTTATTTATAGTCAGCTTTGAAGTGCCGAAACACTTTCGATGGTCCGTCACCCGTGATTATGTTCAGCCAGTTCAAACTGCAAAAAGCTTGGTGGCATAGTCGTTTCCCAGATTCAAGTTTCTCGTGCCTGTTTTCGCTCTCTTTATGCATCCCAAGGAATGCAGGAAGTGTACAAAACAAGGCAAAGAGCTCGACAGCGCACCATCGGGACTGGTATGGTAGTCAAACTGCTCGCAGTGCTAAGCCATTGCGCTCTGTACGCTGTTGCATTGACGGAGGTCATTCTTGTACTGCCGCATTCCTTCATGGAAGTTCGCGGTTTCTTCAACGTACGAAGCGGGGGTCGGCGCATGAGATTTGGCACACTATGCCCTGCGCTTTTTCCGCAGGTGCATGGTGTCTGGGCCGACGGACGAAACTGCCGATGGTCTCGATGGACATTCAGTCTCGGTTGGACATTCAGTCTCGGTTGGACATTCAGGCTCGTTGGACATTCCGTCTCGATGGACATTCAGTCTCGGTTGGACATTCAGGCTCGTTGGACATACAGTCTCGCCCGCCACGTGACCCATCAGTCAGTCAGTCAATGAACTTTATTTACAAATTGTCCTGAGGAGCCGATTCCCCTCAAGAGGGAGGGTCGGCTGCGGGCCGCACCCACGTGGGGACAGGAAGAGCGAGCCCCTCCGCCAAATTGCGGGCCCTCTGGACAGCCCGGATTTGGACCTCTCGGTCCGAGCTGGTAATTGCCGTCCTCCAGGCAGCTTCTGTGCTGAGAGGCTCGCCGTCGCGCAGCGCCGCGCATTGACAGAGCATGTGGGGTAACGTGCAACGTCTCTCTTCGCAATGAGGGCATTGCGGCTTTATGCTGTCGATAAACTTGCTGTACACTAAAGGCGACGGGTAAGTACCCGTTTGCAGCATTCTTAAAGTGACTGACTGGGCCCTAGAGAGTTGCGGGTGCGGGAGCGGAAAGCTACGCCTGGCCAATTGATAATTTTTGCAAATTTCGTTAAAGGTGAGGAGCGAATCAAGCTGCCGGATGCCATCCCCAAAATTAGATGCCGATTGCCCGTCACGGTGGGACAGTTCGCGTGCTCGGGCATGGGCAAGCTCATTGGCATTGGGGATAACAGGGTGGACATCCTTGCCCATGTGGGCAGGAAACCAGGTGATGTGGCCGTCGATTTCCGTGCAATGTGGTCTTTTGGTAAGAAGATGGGCCGCCTGCTCACAGACTGACCCGGTCATGAACGCTCGTGCAGCAGCTCGAGAATCAGTGAAAATGCGCGTGCGCATGGGAATCGCCACGGCCATTGCTATAGCAGCCTGCTCTGCCCTAGCCGGCGTGGTATCTCGAAGAGATGCTGCTGTGAGGATTTTACCGTGAAGGTCAGTGACCACAGCCACGAAATTGGTTGTGCCGGGATACTGTGCTGCGTCAACGAACGCCACAAGTTCAGGGGTGGCAGCGGCGGAACTGAGGAGCGACCTAGCCCTAGCGGCCCGGCGGCCGCCATTGTAGAGAGGGTGAACATTTCTAGGAATTTGTGAGACCGTAATCTGCTCCCTCAATTTGGGTGGAAGCTGTATCTTTTTGTCTGCTACCATAGTTGGTTCGCAGCCCAGAAACTCCAGGATGCGTCTCCCAGCTTTGGAAGAGGACAGTCGTGCAGCTTGTGCTGTTTGTTTTCTGCAATCTCACTAAATGTATTATGCATACCAAGAGCCTTGAGCTTTTCCTCATTTGTGTTGTTTGGAAGGCCCAAGACCCTCTTAATGCACTTTCGAATAATCGCATCCAGTTTCCCTTGTTCTTTCCTTTCCCACCTATGCGCTGCGGCAATGTAATTAATGTGACTCATAAGAAAGGCATGGAAAAGCCTCATGAGGTTGGCCTCACAAAGCCCTCCACGCCTGTTAGACACCCGAAGTATAAGCTTGACCATGCTCTCCGCCTTTGCCGCAATACGAGTCAGAGTATGCGAGTTACTTCAGTGCTCCTCCAGGAACATGCCTAATATCCGAATTTTATCGACACGGGGGATGGCCTGCCCTGACCGTGTGTGAATTTCGATCCTGATCTCTTCCGGCGGAAATAGAATAGTGGTGAACTTGCGTTTCTCCGGCTGTGTGTACAGGAGGAGCTCCGACTTGGCGGTCGACAAGTGCAGCCCCGTGCTATCCAAAAACTCCTCCGTGCACCTGAGGGCCTGCTGGAAGGACTCCTCAACGTCTCCGTCCCTACCCCCAGTGCACCATATAGTAATATCGTCCGCATACAGCGCATGTCCGATGCGGTCGATACGAGATAGTTCGAGCGAGAGTTTCCTCATCGCGATATTAAAAATTAGCGGCGAAATGACCGATCCTTGAGGGGTTCCCCTAGGTCCAAGGTGAAATTCCTTGGAGCAGAGGTCCCCGAGCCGAATGGTGGCAACGCGATCCCTGAGAAAAGAGCGGACGAACCCGTAAAAGCGGGTCCCCAATCCCAACTCAGAGATCGAATCCAGTATGTGAGGATGTGAGATATTATCGAAAGCTTTCTCCAGATCGAGTGCAAGAATCCCTCGGACATCTCTGGTGTCTAAGTCGAGAATTTGATGTTTAATCATTTTCATAACGTCCTGCGTAGAGAGCGCGGGACGAAAGCCAATGAGATTGAAAGGGAAGGGCTCGTTTTGTTCAATGTGATGGGAGATACGGTTAAGGATTGCATGTTCCGCGACCTTACCCACGCAAGACGTGAGCGAGATCGGTCGGAGCGTGCCGAGCCCGAGAGGTTTACCAGGCTTGGGAATGAGGACGACAGAGGCCGTTCGCCACTCCTTCGGCACCTGCCCCGACTCCCAAACCCAGTTGACCTCGTCAGTTAGTAGCTCAATGGATCTATCGTCCAGATTTTTAAGTAGCCTGTTAGTGATACCATCCGGCCCGGGAGCCGATTTTCCATTGAGATCAAAAAGGACCGCCCTGATCTCTGCCGTGTTGAAGGGGGAGTCCAGCTCCGCATCCTCCAGACCAGAGAAATCCGGGTAGTCTGCATCCGTGGTAGCCACCAGGGGGAGGTACCTATCCGCCAGCTGTTGTAAGATTTGATCATTGGAGAGCCCAGCAGACCTCTCCTTGTGAATGAGCCGATCAACAGTGTGTTTCTGATTAGCTTTAGTTTGCTTATCTCCCAGGAGGTGCTTGAGAATGTTCCATTTCGCCCCTGACCACATCTGCCCATCGACAGCGTTACAGACCTCATCCCATTGTTGTCTGGCCAGGGTTTGGCTGTACGATTCAATCTCCTGTTTGAGCAGAGCAATTTTCTTTCTTAGCCGCCTGTTGAGTCGCTGCGTACGCCATCTGTTAAGTAAGGAGTTTTTGGCTTCAAGGAGCCTCGCTAGGCGGCTGTCCATGCGTTCCGTTTTAAGATCCGTCTCCACCACCTTAGTGGCATCTTTAACATCTGCCTTAAGACGCTCAAGTAGCTGACCAAGGTCATCGTACTCTTTTTCATCGCTTTGTCTGAGTTCCCGAAAGGCATCCCAATCAACAATTTTGAAAACCCGCGGCGGCGGTGCTTTAACATCGAGGGAGATAGACGCGATGAAATGGTCGCTCCCCAAGTTCTCGTGCAAGTTCTGCCAGAAAGGGCACTCGACGTTCCTGACAAAAGCCAGGTCCGGCGTGGTGTCCCTTGCTACAGAATTGCCGAGACGTGTGGGAAAGTTGTGATCAGTAACTAGTAACATATTAAGATTGGTAGTATGCTGCAGAAGCGCCCGCCCCTTAGCCGTATTATTGATATAGCCCCATGTCTGATGTTGCGCATTGAAGTCGCCAGCAACTGTCAACGGAGCCGAGCCCGCGATTTTGGAGGCTTTGCAGAGAAGTGCATTAAAAGTCTCCCGAGTATCAGATGGTGAGCTATAAACGTTGAGAATGAATAGGTGCTCCTTAAGCCGAGAGTTTGGGATTAACTCAATGAGTATGTGTTCCACCTTTAGGTCTGGACGTACATCGCGAACCTCAAAGGAGAACTCTTTGGATATGAGGGTGGCGACCCCGCGTTTTCCTTCCCCCCAGCAGGCCACGGAGCGATAACCCCGGAGGGCTACCTCTCCTTTAAGGGTCTCCTGGAGGAGTATTACGGCTGGCTTATTCTCCTGTGAGCTGACTAACTGCTGCAAGACTGCCTTCTTCCTGTGGAAGCTCGCGCAATTCCATTGCCAAATGACAAATGTTTTATTTAGCTTCGCTATGATTGCTACTTAGGTTTTGCTCCACCACCACCACCCTTGCAGAAAGGGACTGGATGACAGAGCTGACACCAGCGATGGCCTCCTTAATTTCATGGACCACCCCCATAATTTCCTGTTTAAAGTCACTGAACTCCTTCTCGATATCTACCGGAGGGTCAGCGGCTTTTCGCTTACCGCCTCTAGGTTGTGCCTCGGCCTGCTGCACTTTCACCGCCCCTTCCGGCGTGCGTTCGCGCTGCCTAAGCTCCTCAACTAATGCTTTAATCTCCTGAAGCTCACCCCTCAGAGTTGCATTCTCACGCTCTAGCTGCTGTATTCTAGCCGTAGCTTGCTCTGGCAACTGGCGCTGCACGATAGTGCGAGACTCACGTTTTGGGCCCACTCGTTCAGCCCAGGTAGGTTCCTGCTGAATCCGGGCACAGGAGGCAGACCTATCCCTCGAGCGAGAGCGGTGACCCGCACCCCGCCCAGGGTTATCAAGGCCACCCCCCTGGTTGAACCCAAGCCCGGGAGCTTGCTGTGGCACGAACTCCGCGCGCTGCTTGTTTGCTTTTCTCCGTCGTCGCCTTCTACGCCGAACGATGTAGGGAACCTGGTACCTGCTTTGGCAGGCCCGATCCGCCGTCGGATGCGCTCCTCCACAGATGGAGCACTTCGGCTGGCACGTATGATTCTCAGGGGGCGATGAGACCCCACAGTCCGGGCAGGTGATGACTGTAGGAGTGGGACAAACGTCCCGAGCGATGTCCCAGCTTTCCGCAGGCTCGACAGGCGTCGATTTGTCGTCGGTAGAGCGTGCACCGGATCAGGTTCGTCCCACACATGACGTAGTTTGGAACTTTCATACCGTCAAACAGGACGATCACCGTGGGCGTTTTCTTGATGCGCCGTACTCCAAGAACCTTCGGATTTCTTGCGTGCACGAAGAGCTCACCAAGCCGGTCATCAGAGAGCTCAGGGTCGATACCGCGAACAGCTCCTCTGCACGCATCCCCGGGTGGCGTCACGTAAGTAGAGACTTCATGGAGCGTTTCTCCCACTCGAATTTGCTTCACTTTAGCGTAGGCTTCTGCGTTCCTAGCGTGTGGCGTGCTGATCACAAAAATGTTCTGCATTTCATTGGCACAAACAATATCTTCCTCAGCCTGCGGCGGGCCGAGACAAGCAGTCATCACCAAAGCTTGGGTAACCTTGATTCCACTGACCTTGCGCACATCCATGCCTCCCTTGGGACGTACGACAACCCGGTAGTGATCTTTAGGCAATCGCGGCAGGCGCGACGCGGCGATGAGCTTGTTTATCGGCCCCTTCGGGTGCGCTGGACGGGCGGCACGATGACCGGCACTGGGGCCAGGGCTGTCGCCGGGCATAAAATCCTGACGCTGCTTCTTCCGAGAGTGGGCAACAATCCATCCGGAGGCTTCATCCTCCTGCCTGGAGATTTCGTCGCCGAAGACCATCTCCTCGAGCGGCATCCTCGAAGCGTCTCGCTCGGCAGGCCGAGCTGAGCGCCAACGTGGCACAGGGTGAAACGCCCAAATAAAAGTTCGAAAGCTTGACCTACCCGCAAAAGTCGGGTATCCACTCGATCCTTGAAAGAAACTGGATCAGATGAGTCGAAAAACCGAGGTCGATTGGCAAATTTGCGGTCAAAAACATTTAAAAAAGCAGGAGCCGATGCGAGCGCGTCCGGCTCGCGTCTAGCAAGCGGCGTTCCTCCACGTGACCCATTGGACATTCCGTCTCGTTGGGCATTCAGCAGGCTCCGAATCGCCGGCGCGCTACGTGAAAATTGTGAAGGAAATGACATCATAGCGGCCCTATTCACTGGGCACAATGGCGGCGTTACCATGGTTACGTGTTGCGCAGTGTAGCTGGTCTAGCAGTGAGCGGCCGCGGCTGGCGGCAGCATGTGTGCCTCCGCAGGTCTCGTGAGATACAAAACTGGCCTTTCGTTACCAGCACTGTCTTCCTGGCACAATATACATCTCCCATGTCGCGATCACTCGCGTCGCATTTAATGACAAATCCCGGGAGAAATCGGTTGCAATGAGAACAGGCTTTTGGCTTAGGGCCTGTTTCAGCTTGCAAAATGCATTCTCCTTTCCTAAGTCCTATACTACTTTAACCAGCTCAGACTTTCGAAGTGCGTCAGTTAGAGGGCTAGCAATGCTAGAGTAGTTTTTCACGTAATGCTGATAGTATTCAACTAGGCCCAAGAATGCCCCTATTTCGGATTTTGTGGTTGGTCCTGGATAGTTCAAGACGGCGGCTACCTTAGTTTCGGGAGGTCTACACCGGCCACGCCCCACAACGTGTTCAAGGTAAGACACCTCGCCGCACCCTAGGTGACATTTAGTATGTTTCACGGTAAGACCAGCTTCTTTCAACCTGTTCAGCGTGACGCGTAAATGCTCGACATGTTCTTCCCAGTTGTTTGAGAAGATGGCGACATCGTCAAGATACGGCAGAGCGAACTCAGAGAGGCTTTTAAGAATGCGGTCCATTAAGCCTGAAAAACAAAAAGGTGCATTTTTCAATCCAAAGCTCAGCTTAAGTGGACGATACGGTTCGAATGGAGAAGCGAATGCGGCATAGCGGCTAGCGCGCTCCGTAAAGGGGACTTGCCAATACCCTCGCACGAGGTCTAGCGTGTAAATATAGCTATAGACTTTGACACAGTTTCTACCCTCTCCTCTAGATTTGGTATTGGGTAAGTTTGGTCTCGAGTTATGCCGTTGAGACGCCGATAATCGATGCATGGCCTCGGATCTTTTCCCGGCACTTGAACCATTATTAGAGGGGATGTATAATCACTCTCGCCCAGTACTGTGACTCCCAACTCCAGCATTTTTTCGATCTCTTTTTTCATGATTTGCTTTTGCACAGGGGAACATCGATACGGCTTGCTACGGATTAGCTCCTCACAAGTTAGCTCGATATCGTGTTCAATCACCGTCGTGTTTCCGGGACGGCCCGAAAAAACGTCTTTTAACTTGGAAACAATCCTTGTCAGGTCCTCCTTGTGGACTTCACTTAACCTAGGCTCCAGGTTCAACTGCTCCAAGATTACCTCCGATCCTCTTTCGATCACATCACTAAAGGTCAAAATTTTTGCTCCCTCTTCCTCTGAAGCATTCAAAGGCAGATTTACGACCGCTTGATGTTGAACGTATGGTTTCATCAAGTTACTGTGGTAAATTTGGTTCGGCCGGCTTCCTAATTTCACTTCATAATTGGTATCAGAAAGCTTCGATATTACTTTGGCGGGCCCTTCCCAATGAACCTCAAGCTTGTTATTTTCGGACGGCCGCAATAACATTACCTGACTACCTACTTCAAAGGTGCGTTTTTTCGCCGATTTGTCATAGTACTCCTTCGACAACACTTAGGCAGCCTTCATGTGGCTTTCCACAAGATCTTTTGTTTTACCAAGCCTCTGAAGGAGGTCTAGAACATACGCAACTACATTAGGGTCCTCATCGAATCCCTCCCAGGACTCGCGTAGCATTCTCAACTCCTGCCATACACAAGCTCTGCAGGGCTAAAACCAGTGCTCTCGCAAGGAGCTGATCTCAAAGCGAACGTAGCGGGAAGAATACACGCTTCGCATTTCTGCTTGTAGCAAAGAGCTCTCAATATCCGTTTCAGAACAGAATGCATACGCTCTACTGGATTAGGTTGCGGGTGATGGATCGAGCTGTGCACTACTTTTATTCCGCATTTATCCAAAAAGGTAGAGGTAAGGCAGCTGGTGAAGACACTACCGTTGTCGCATTGAATTTCATAAGGAAATCCAACACGTGCGAATATAGGTAGCAGTGCATCCACCACATGAAGAGAATTGAGCTCCTTAAGTGGTATCACTTCTGGAAATTGTGTGGCTACACAGAGGGCCGTCAGGAAGTACCGACAACCTTGCCTTGACTCTGGCAATGGCCCGACTATATCAATTACTAGGCGCCGAAAAGGTTCTGTGATAATTGGAACAAGCTTCATGGGTGCTTTCCACTTGTCCGTGGATTTTCCCGCTCTCTGACAAGTGTCGCATGAGCGCACAAAGTCTTCGATATCCTTCCAGCATTTCGGCCAATAAAACTCAAGGGAAATTCTAGCCTTGCTCTTTTTTATGCCGAGATGCCCTGCCCATGCGTTTTCATGCGCCAGTTCCAATAGCTGGCGATGATACTTTTGTGGGACCAAGAGGTGCTCATACTTGCTACCTTGCACATTTGTGTAGCTCCGATACAGCAGCCCTGCCTTCTCAAAAACAGAAACATTATTTTTCTGTTTTCCCAAGTTTACGCTTTCCATTAGCGCTTTAATCGAGAGGTCCTCACGCTGCTCTCGAATGAGCGTTTGTCGGTCAACGCTCGACAGCTCACTCCAACTTTCCGCTACAGGCGAGAGCGTTGCACCCCTCTCGCTCTAACTCAATGGCGCCATGTCGTCTCCTAGGCTCCGTTGACAGAGACCGCGGCAGTCACTTCGGCGACGGGCCGCTCGAGTGACTGGTGACTGCTCAAATGACTCGCACGGAGAATTTCCTGTCTGAAGTTCCGTCGACTCGCCGCCAAGGTCACACATATAAGCAGCTTTTGCAGGTGGTGTTTTACCACCTTCGACAAGATTAATTTCCTGCGAAAGCTTCCGCTCTTGCGATCGCGTGAGGGCCATGTACGCTAAGTTGAAGAAGAACGATTTACCCAGCTCTTTGAAAAGCTGCTCAGAGTTATTGAAAAAAGATAAGGAAAACGATCGGGAAGCGTGGCAGACACAGCCGCTTCGGTGCGAAGCTTACCGAATGGACAACCGTAGCGATTGGTAAGCAAGCACTCTGCTCCTCTGCGACTTGCCTAATCCACGCGCATTCTCCTGTAGCGCATTCTCCTGTAAAGTCATCCAGAGACACCAAAGAAGGATAGACAATGTCCATGGTTGCCGCTGAGTCTCGAAGTGCTCGACACGTTTTCCCA
The DNA here is from genome assembly GCF_013339725.1 of Rhipicephalus microplus. Taxonomy (NCBI): domain Eukaryota; kingdom Metazoa; phylum Arthropoda; class Arachnida; order Ixodida; family Ixodidae; genus Rhipicephalus; species Rhipicephalus microplus. The sequence continues at coordinate 139,409,474 of NC_051170.1, read as the reverse complement.
TTCACACTAATTTCTTGGAAATACGTCTCTAACAACCGCATGTTCTTTTCTGATTCTCGGATTGTCGCGAAAGCAAACTTTTGTTTACAGTTTACCGCAATGTGCCCTTCCTTTTTGCAGTTGTAGCAGATTAGCGGCTTCCGTGATTCAAACGCCCGTGGGGTATCCGTGCGTTGTTTAGAAACTTCACTCGATTTCTCCGCTTCCGTTTGCCCTTCCCCTACGCTGTCCTTCGTAAGACTCGGGTCCTTCCTGAAATTATGGCGCGGAGTTGGTTTTCGTTGATCAGGTGTCTTTGAAAAGCTCTTTTTCCTTTCATCCTTTTCAACACGCTCTGCCCTGCTATGCAACTTTCGGCGAGTATAATACTCCTCAGCTAGCTCTGCTGCCTTGTTAAGCTGCACTTCGCCAAGTTTGTCGTGCAGCCAAAGCTTGATATCATCTTCGATGCAGCGGTGGAATTGTTCCAATGCAATGCATTCTATCACTTTATCCTCATCGTCATAAACGCCTTCGCCATTGAGCCATTCAATTAAATCGGTTTTAAGACGAAACGCGAAGTCAACGTGTGGCTCATTGCCTTTTTGTATACCGGGACCTTTGCCGGAAAGTCTCGGGTGACAACTTATAACGTCTCAAGAGCACTTCCTTAACCTCGTCATAGCTCTCAAACGCTTCCCTCGACACGCAAGTTATCACGTCGGACACTTCGCCGGAAATAAGAGCTAACAGGTTCTGCGCCCGAAGAGACCGCTCTAAAGCATTTCGCTCACAGACGTGTTCAAACTTGACGAGATACTTCGCCATGTCCTCGCCTGCTACGAACGGTGGCAGTTGGTCCCGAATTCTATCACCACTGACCTGAACTGTCGCAGAAGCTACGGCACCTGCGAACACTGTAGGATTGCCAATTCTATTCGTTTCAACTCGAGGCGTTCCTATCTCTCGGTATCCTTACGCTCGCGACGTTCACGCCTTTCAGCTTTTTCACGTTCGCGAACTTCTACTTCTCGCCTTTCAGCCTCCTCGCGGCGTGCTTCGATATCCACCCAGGCATCATCGACTTCCTCAGCCGACATTCCTTCATCCTTCATGATCTCGAAAATCACTTGCTTTCGTTTTGCACGGCCCAAAGTAATGCCAAGTTCCTCACAAGTTTCGATGAGTTCCTTCACTTTAAGGTTCTCCATCGTTCACACTAGCCCTTTGCTCTTTTCCCCTGTTAAGAATCTACTTGCCGTACCCACTATAAGTCTACTAGCAAGACGCGCAAGCAATTTTTAACACTGACTCGTTTACAACCTCCGCATTAACTTTGGTTTCAAAGCGCTTCGACTTTGCTTGAAACGATCAAAGCTCACTCACTAAGCTTCACACAGACTTTCTCTAATCTATATACTATAACCTGTGCTGGAGTTGTCTTGTGAACTGAGGGAAAAAAAATTGCCCGCAGCTTCCCTCGGGGGAACACTGAGGAGGATGCGGAGCATATAATTGGTTAACGGGGTGTTAAAGTGCGACTTACTTGGGTCGATGGCTAAATTGGTTAACGTGGTTGTGAAATGGGGTGTTAAATTGCGACTTACTTGGGTCGATGGCTAAATTGGTTAACGTGGTTGTAGGAGGGGGTGTTAAATGAGGGAACACGTACACACGTATGCGAAAGGGCGGCGCTGGTCGAAGGGACGTCGATCATTGTGTTTGTGGATTCGTTGGCATTCATTTCACGGCGACTTCGGACGTCGACGCGCCGTACAAACCAACGGACGAGCGGCAACTGAGCGAGCGAGCGCCGACCTTGAGTATATATACAGCGCGACGGCGCATGCGCTGTCAGCTGTCGAATGTTCTCGAAGGAGAAGCGCGCGCGGCACAGATGGTGGGCGACGGCGCGACGGTGCATGCGCGCGCGTCAGCTGTCGAATGTTCGAGAAGCGGTGCGGACGGCGCGGACGGCGCACTACAAGGCGCGAGTATAAGATGCTTCCGCATCTAAAACATTGGTCTCTTACCGCATCGATTTCGCTGACGTTAGCCGATCCCGCAGCTGCCTTCCACTGTTACAAGGCACGACGCCAACACGGTCCCGAAGGAGCCACTGCTTCGAAACTCGCCGCTGCCAAGGTCACTAGCTGTTTGGTAGCGTGTGTTTCTCAGCTCGCGACTGCTTCTGCGCGGAGGTGATGAACGAGTGGACATGACGACGGTGAGTTAAGGCGAGGTTTATGTACAGCGTAGAAATAGAGGCGTTACAAGTTCGTCACTGGGGCCGACAGCACAGGGACTCAAAAAGCCGAGATGTCTTCTCTCTGACGCATACGTCGGCTGCTCTCTGACGCATAGGTCAGCTTCTTTTATAGGCACCGGGTGTAACCTTACGTCACCAACGTCCAATGAGAAGCGCCGCTGGCCGTGATGTCAGACTCCTTCAGTCAGGAACCGCCACTGGGTTGTGCCCAAGAACGAGTGTTTGCCACGCATTGCGCAAGACTCGCCAGACTGGATGGCACCGCTTGCATGGCGTAGTTGAGATGATGATGTCAGGCGGGCTCGCTCGCTGGCCTTGACACAGATTGCCTTTGCAGAGGCAACGACGTTCGGTGTGGTCTCCCAAGTGTAACAGAGCCCAAGCAACGCATGTTGGCGCTGCGAATCTGTACGTGCATCATCATCTCTGGTAGGAAAGTAGGAATCGGGGATGTAAACCCTATCTTCTTTTTTCTTCTCGCCAATTTGCTGCCGCTCGCTTACGTGCTTGTGCAGAGCACGCGCGGTGCGTTTGAGTTACCTCACAATGTGACTCCTGCAGTGCAACTTCAAAAAGATCTCTGAGCTGCACAAATACTTCCGAAGAGCCAGTCTAACAAAACGAATGAAGCTCGTTAGTCACGTTTATGATGTGGAGCAGACAATAGAAAAGGAAGACGCCCGAGTCACTGCAAAATGCATTTCTCAGGTCCGTGACAATACCGTGTACGACGTAAGTCTCATTCTGTCGACGTGAAGCCGCGCACTTTGTCGACGTGCTGCGTTGACGTTTATAAAAATCATATAATTGCTGTTTTGATGTAGTATCTAGCTGTAGCAGCCATGTACTGTCATGTGCAAACGATTGCGACGTGCTAAAAAATAAAAACTTTTTATACGGCCATGGCAGTAAAATGTCCAAGAAGTTTCAAAGTCATGGCCTCGGTGCCGCGGGAACATGACCCGCGGACTTAGCCGCAAGGCAGCAAGGTGAGGTTTAACCACTGCGAATCAATTTGAAGTGCTCGCTTCGTTTTTCTCGGCTCTCGTGTCATGCTTGCTCTATCTTTCGCGAACGCGACTGAGTGTTGCAGCGATACAGCTTCTTTTAATCGCGATCAGGGTCGATCTGGATTAACTACGATCCAGATTACGTGCTGCTACACGTTTACTTTTAATCACGATCAGGCGTGTTCGGGATCAAGACAATCGCGACCCGCGCATTGCGATCTGCATGACAGATCGCGATTTCGCTGTCGTCTAGCTCCCCTAGCCGAGCTTGTTAAAAGCACAATAAACAAGAACATCTGAAATAGTTCAATAAAAACACTTTAAAACAGCTAGATGTTCATAAAAAACAAATTCTAAACTGTTTAAATTGGAACAATACTTGAAGTATTGAATATTTTAGGACTAGCATCGACCGCATGTAGCTATGGGAGAAGCAGACGGGAAGCAGACGACAAGCAGTCGACCGTTGCCTTCGGCGCTTAGTTCAAATTTCGTCCCGTCGTAGCTGTTGGAGCACCTCGAAGCAAACTGATTACGAGTGTCGCAAACTTTTCGACTACGTCGCAACGTATGCGCACTTCGTGGTCGAATGAAAAAACCTTTACGGTAATTGCCCGCTGGCAGCAGCGGCTGGAACAGACTTGAGGAGCCAGAAGTGATACATTGGCGAGTACGATGAGATCGACGCTTTGCTGCAACTAGCTACGAGCGGGGCCCATCAGAAATGCAAGCGAAGGTTAATACAATACAGCAATACAGGTTAGGAAAATTTTGTTGAATGATGGATTTATGAAATTACTATTGTAGTGGCATGCGAAGTTCCTGACGTTCGAGCGGTTCTTGCACGAACTAAAATTGCTGATATAGGGCTCTATAGATATACCGTACGCCGAGTTTTGTCAGTGGCATGTTTTACGGCACGCAAATGCCACCTGAGGCATTTCGCTTGACCCAAGCTCGAACCGGATTAGCTTGGGCCGTGTAGCAGCTGTCATAAAGTTGATCAAGAAAACTGATCCGGATATCCCTGATCGCGATTAAAAGTGTTCGTGTGACACCGGTATTACACGTGGAGAGCGTCCCTTGGTGTTGTCTGCATTGTTCTAACAGCCCACGACAAAACATTACTTCGGACCTTGATGACGCTTCCGTGGGTCGAAAGGCAACTTCGAACGTCTCGTTTTAGCGCGCCAAGCTGATGGCGCGCACGGCACCGACTGCAGAACGCGTTCTGCGCGTGTTGCACGCGCTCCCGCTTCGGCGAAACACAGTCTGTGCCCTCTACCACGCCTCTCCTGAAAGTCCTCGGAGCTTGCCGCCACAGTCAGGCGCGGCATTTGCTTTGCGTGTCATCTCGAGCGCCTTCAAACTCAAAGACACAACATATCTGAAGATTTTTCACACTCTATCAGGGAAAAAAAAAAAAAAAGCTGTGGGACTATGCGAAAGTGAATAAGCAGGAAGGCGACAAGGCGGTTTTAAAGTATATGATACGCTTCATCTACGGGGAAGGCGTTTTCGGCTCTATAATTCGACGGGAGAGCTAGTCCAACAGTGACCTTTGTATAAGCGTACAACAGAACTGCCTTTAAAGGTTTTACTAATAAATTGCAGAAGCATAAATAATAAGACCGACAATTTTCAATGCCTATACCGCGTACTCTTCAGCCCACGGTTGTTCTAGGCACTGAGTCGTGGTTCAAGAGATTCTTTTGTTCTAGATTCCGAAATCTTTTCGGCAACGTACCACTGCTGTCTATATACGTGATAAAAATTCTCATGGTGGAGGCGTCTTCATTATTGTAAAGAATAGTGAACCTTGCGTTCATTTGCAGGGCTCGCTTCTTGATGTATAGGTAATCTTTTGTCAAATGCGGATGGAAAATCGTAAAAACATGGTGCTTGGCTCTTACCATCGTCCACCTAGCGCGTATTATGAGCAGTTCATCAAGTTGTCCGACTTTCTGAAGTGTTTAAATAACGACCGTGTCTTGCTTGGAGGTGATTTTAACCTACAGGAAATTGACTGGTATTGCGAAATTCCCAGGGATGCCGTTACTGGTTCTTTGTACTTTTCCTTTTTTGATTTAATGAACACTCATGCATTTGATCAATGTGTCCGTAGTTCATCGCGTGATCACGGTAGTGGCAGTGTCTTGCACTTGCTACTGTGTCTGGTATTGTATCTGACGTTCATGCTTTGCCTGGTTTTAGCGACCACAGCATTGCCGTTGCTGATGTTTATGTTAAAATGCATCTATGGTAAAGAAACCGCCAAGAAAAGTATTTTTGTACTGAAAAGCTGATTACTGCTCAATAAATCAGTCGTCAGATTCGTACTTTCCCACATTTGATACGTTAGCGGATGATTTGAGCGTTGAACAGTTGTGGGAATTCCTCAAAGAAAAACTTTTCTATCTTCGAGATAAGTTCGTTCCGACGCGGATGCTTCCGTCCAAACGTGATAAGGATAAGCCGTTTTTTTTTAATCAGCAACTGCGCATCATGCTGCGCTAGGTGCGGAGGTGTACTTAAAGTATAAAAAGCACAGGTCCATGGAAAACCTAGGGGAACTAAAAACGCTGAAAAGGTTGATTTCGAGAGTTTGACCAAATCGGCTAAGAAAACTTATTCGCTCAGCTTTGGCAACGCTTCGTAAAAGACACGAAAAAATTTTGGAAGTATATCTGGCGTAATGGTAAGTACGATAATTCTGTTCTACCTCTTGAATACTTAGGCATCATAACTGATGATGACAAGCGCAAAGTTGAAGTATTTAGTAGTTACTTTTCTTCCGTATTGAGTAATCGCCAATCTCGGCTCGTAAGTGTGAATTTTTCGTTATGTAATGAAACGATTCCCCATGTTAAGTTTGCCTTGGAAGGTGTACGAAAGCTCTAAGCAAATATTTCTTCTTGAAAGGCAACTGGACCCGACGATATAGCAGCAGCCATGATAAGTAGTTGTTCTGAATCTTTGTGCCTGTATTTTTTCTGTCTTTTCCAAAAGATTCCGCGACAAGCGCCGTTCTCAGTGACTGTAAATTAGCTAATTTTGTGCCTGTATACAAAAGTGGACCTAAAAACTGCGTTGAGAACTACAGGCCAGTGTCTTTAACTAGTATTACATGCAAAGTAATGGAACACGTTGTATATAGCTGTATTATGTCGTATCTTGCTAAACGTAACTTATTAAACGCAAACCAACACGGATTTAGGCAAGTTTTTTTTGTATTACACAGCTAGTAGAATTTATTCACGATTTGGCCCTAGCAATGGACAAAAGGCTGGCAAGCGGCTGGCAAAGCGTTTGACGTTGTGGCTCATGACCTTCTTATTACAAACTATACGCCTACAAACTGAACAAAAATGTAATTACATGGATACGCGGATACCTATCGCACAGACAGGTATCTGTGGTTCTCAATGGCAGAGTCTGTGGTTCTCAATGGCAGAGTCTGTGGTTCTCAATGGCAGAGTCTGTGGTTCTCAATGGCAGAGTCTGTGGTTCTCAATGGCATTTACTCTGCAGTGGCCACGGTCACCTCTGGTGTGCCTTGGGGTCTTCATTCGTTTTGTTGTACATAAATGGCATCACTAGTGGAATCACGTCATCTTTCAGGATGTTTGCAGACGACTGTGTGGTGTATCGAGTTACTTATTTCTATGACCTTCAGATTGATTTAGATCAAGTTTCAGCGTGGTGTATGAAGTGCGAGATGTCTCTAGATGTTTTGAAATGTTCAATCATCACCTCTACAAGAAAACGCTCATATATGGGGCATATGAGTAAAAATTAAATAACGTTACGTTACGCAGGAATGCAGAATATAAACACTTAGGGGTTGTTTTTACTTCAGGTTTAATGTGGAATAGGCATGTACAGAAAATAAGAAGAAAGGCAGCACGCAAATTAGGCTTCTTCCGTCGAAATTTCGGTCAATTACTCAGTAACTTGAAAGAACGGCTGTATTTCACTCACGTAGGTTCGATACTTGAGTACGCATGTGTCAGCTGGGATTCTCATACTCCACAGTTAGTCAACTTACCAGAAAAAATTTCAGAATAGCGGTCTTCGATTTGTTTCGGGAAATTACGACAAATACATCAGTGTTTCTGAAAGCAAACGTGCACTTCATTGGCGGGACTTAGAGGACAGGCGGAAAGCACTGCGACTCAAATTGTTTTCACATTTTCAATCAAAAACTGTCAATGACAGAAACAAATATATCGCATTAACATCACATATTTCTCATAGAAGGACCATGCTTTGAAAGTTCTTGAATTTCCTTTTAAAGGTGACCCTTTACGTTATCCTTGTTTTTGTAGGACTGTGAGTGAGTGGAATGCTCCTTCGTCAAATGATATTGCAGATATTCAATGTGATAATAATTTTTACCACGCTTTCTGTGTAGAAATTAAATAAAATTTTATCCAGTGATGTATATACCCCCCCCCCCCCCTGCTGTAATGCCTGCAAAGACGACGCAGGTACAGAATAAAATGAAAAAAAATAAAATAAAATATTCATCCTTACTACGCATACAAAACAGGTGGCCCAAGCATCACTGTAAGATCGAGATGTAGGTGGCAGCACCATGCGTGAGGTAGTGAGGATAGGCGGACGGCAGCGCGTCACGGCGAACACGCCACGGTGCTTCGTTGTGTGCGGTTTGAACCGATTGTCGGCGAATAAAACGCGTTGACTGCAGTTTACTCGTAATATCTACGCTCCTCTCTGCCAAATCAATGCATGTACCATGCAACGTTACGCATAGGCGTATTTCGCCTATGAAAGGGATGCTCATCCTGGGGGACTGTTTGCGCACTTTCGCACTCAATCACGCTTTTGCTGTATTGTCTGCACGTGTTTAGCTTGTGTTCCGCCTACGACGCACTGCTGTAACATGACTTATCTACTTATTTACTTCGTGCTCATTCGGATACAATAAAATATTCCTCAGATCTCGCGTACCTTGACAGTCGACGTTATGCGAAGCATGCGGAGGGAAGCTTGTGACCGTGTTGTAATTTTTATATAGCGACGTCATGAAATGACGCTAAATATATGTACAGATGTTGCACGCACAGACATATTATGTTGAATAGTTGCAGATAATTATATAACCAGTCGTTTGTACTTGCGCAATGATGCCAACAGGAACGTGAGTATTAGCAGCACCAGAAGCGATAAGCTGATTTGAAGCGCCGGTGCTCGCGAGGTTGGTAGTTATGACGCTGCTATACACAAATGAACTTCAGCGCAAGGCACCTAACTACAATTAACGTTAACCCGACGTCACGGCCGTATCGTAGGAGTACATATATAATGCTTATAAGACTGGATAGCCAGCACGGCAACCACAATTGATGTTTCACGAATATGGTGTATTTGAAAAGTAGTTCAAAAACCTCGCGTGGCTCTGTGGTAGAATGCTTGGGGCCGATTCCTGGTGGGACCCTGACATTTATTCTTAGCATTCGTCAGGTTAGTGCTGTCGATGTTAGGTTTTTGTTAACGCTTACACGTTAAAATAGCACACGTGTGTTCTCGTCGCTCCTGGGCATAAATTTAAGTGCCAATCACTTCTGGCACGTACCCGCCCGCGGGTATGTGCCACTGTCTGGCAGGAAGTGTGTAATGACGTACGCGACGGGACTGGGACAATAAAGGGACACTAAAGGCAACTATTAAGCCGACGTTCATTATTGAAATAGCGGTCCAGAATCCTCGTAGTGTTATTTTGTGCTAAGGAAGGGCTTATTTTGAAATGAAATCACATTTTAGTGACCCGCATCGGGTTAGCCCACTACAAATTACCCGCCTCAAGAAGCGGACCAGCTAACGTCACTGTTGCCATGCACAACGTTGCCCGGTTTTACTGCTCAGTCACGGACACTAGTAGACATAACGAAAGCAGCGGGAGCCACAGCAGCACCAACGGCCATTGATCAATTTCCTGCCACTGGCTCCGAGATTACAGACGTGTTTTGGTTCAACTGCGCCCCACTTGATAGCACGACCTGTCCAGTTTAACCACGCGAAAATTGAATTTTTCAACCACTCGCGCCCTTCTCCATAGTAACGTTCGGCGGTTATTTTTTATTGAATCAAATAGAAACGAACAAGCAGTGTTTTATTACGTCTCTTGATGCACGGAAGGTTCTTTATTTGGTGCAGCTAGATCGATTACTAGTGATTAATTTTAGGCAGTTCGTCTGACGTCATCGGTATTATTTTGAGAATGTCCTACTGCGGCAAATGTATAATCTTGTTAATTTACCTTAATTTCTCGGCAAGTAGGACACTGTTGCTGATAATATTATTGTTATAGTATGCCAGAAAAATTAAGGCCTGGGGGCGAAAGCCGGCCGGCTAAGTCGATGGCTCCACCCACGTAGGCACCGGTAGGCCAAAGGATTTTCTGATGCCATGAGCGTCAAGGGGATGGGGGTGTCCGGCCACTGTTCTATAGCATGTACGTGTGTTTTTATCAGTGCGCGCGTATAACAGGTAAAACAATTGGCCCCATATCTGCATTTAATCTGCAAACGTCGTCGAAAGACGACAGTCTTGCGTGTGGAGAGAGTGAACAAAACATTTATTTGATGTTCTGCGCAAGAAAATCGGTGAATGGTACTCTGGAGGCCCTGCGTTAGAGTGGAGGTGAACGAGCGCATCAAGTCCCGTCACGTGTGAGACATGAGCGCCATCTGGCAGTTTTCTTGAAAAACGAAGCGCGTGGCTCTGAGACGGGTGTACGCGCCCGTCTCAGAGGTGATAAGGTGTAGAGCGCAAGGCGACGGGTAAGTGCCACCACCGTCTCGTTTTAGCAAAGATTTGGAAACACTCGCCTTTTCGTGCAAGCGTTGCATGGTCAGCGCAGCGTGATAAGCGCTACGGTCCTTAAAACTCCGTATGTATGCCTTTTCTAGTAAAAGACGCACATGTAGAATATATACTTGTCGTTGTGGTGCCCCAGACATGCGCAATAATTGCTTTTTAATTGACAATTACACAAGTATGAATGCTAAACCTTGAGCAACATTGGTGGGCGCTGGGGATGGGGTCAGCCGTTTCAAGTACTCGGTGTCGCTAAGAGTGGACAAATAGACAAATGTACAGACAGACAGATAGACCAAAATTTTTGCATCGAAGGTCCCCAAGAAAGACAATCGTTTTTAAAATATATACATTTTGGTGGGCTGTTACGTCCTCCCACTCCCATACCATCATGCACGCCTGTATCCCGCCATGTGCACAACGGAAATCAAGAAAATGATCAATCAGTTTTTGTTTTTTAACTTGCAAAAGCCGTTAAGGTCATTTTTGTTTATTGATATTATTATCTCCAAACTAATTTTCAGATTGGTTGTAATTTCATTTTTGTTTCATTTAAGCATTCTGCCACCCGGTTCTTGGCCCATCTCCCTCTTTGGGTGAGCGCCATCCGTCTCAGCTCATCAGCATCAGCATCTTCGTCTTTCTTCACTCTGATGGTGCGAATGCGCTAGGACATCAAGGCGCGTACACTGGCAACGTTCCCCGCACGCTGCACTAACAATTTACAAGGCATATCTGCGCACTGTACAATCCGCCGCAGCTTCAGGTCACCGTGAGCACCTGTGGCCCTTCGAGTGTGCAAGTTCGCCATGGATACTCGAGACATGGTTCACCCCGAGACCGGTACGACGGTGCGCGCTGCAGAACTGCACAGGAAACCCACTCAGACGGCCTCGAAGCAGCCGCGGCTTGCTGGTAAACTCAGACGAGGCAAGTCGCCCGAGGTTACCTTCTATAAGGACGAACTGTCCAGGCACGCCCAAGAATACGCGACCAAGGGTGGTCTCGAGAATGAGGAATGTGCCGTTAAGCCGAAGCACACTAGTGGCCGGCCAGTCAATAGGAAGGCCGACCCTGCTTCTCCGACTGTCTACTCTGTTACATCGTGCATAATGAATAGCACAGCATAAACGGAGACATCTTGTTTATTCCATCTTCTTCCTTCTCCCCCGTGGCGGCCACCGAGCGCGTGCCACCGCACAGCGCTGTAGTCGGTAGCGACGCCTTATACCACATATCCCCTCTTGCAAAAAAAAAAAAAAAAATAAAATAAAATAAAAATAAATGGTAGAAACACACAAAACTGTTTTTGTCTACTTCCTAACGAAGTCCTTCAATTTCTTTGGGGTCTTCTTTTTACGCTTGCTTTTCCTTGCAGGCGCATTAAATCCTGGACTGGTCAAAGCTTGCGTGCCGTCTGGTGGAGATGATACGGGGTCTGCCCTTTCATGACCATCCGCTCTTGATGTGTCCCATTGGGGCGCACTAGATGACCGATCAGATGCAGGGGACCAGTTCATAAGGGCAGCGGTTTCAGGCTGTAATGCATGAGAAGACCGATTAAATGCAGGTGTCCAGTTCATAACAGCAGGGGTGCCCGATTTCATTTTGTTGACCGCTCCGGAGTGAACTGCGATTAACTTAGATGCGTTCCACACACGCCCATCGTCCAAAAGGTACGAGGCCGGTCCCCGTTTTCCAATGATCTTCTTGGGCGCGGAAAATTGTGAAGACAGCTTACCGTGAGCTGCAGTTGTCTTAACGCGCACGTAATCACCAACGACGAAACTGGGTTCCTTGGCTCCACGTTTTTCATCGGTGTAGCTCTTCGAGATCATTTGCTTCTTTTTGACATGCTCTCGTAGCTGTTCAATCGCCCTTGACGGGTCCGTGCTGAAGCATCTGTCGGGCAATCCCAATATGTCAAGTCTGGTGCGAGGTTGGCGTCGATGAAGAAGAACAGTGGGTGTCGCACCAGTAGTCGCGTGAGGTGTACAGCGATATACTTGCAGGTAATCAAGCATGGCTGTTCGTACGTCACGACGTTCAAGCAGGGCTAGTTGAATGTACGACTTCAGCACCCTATTGAATCTCTCCACCAAGCCGTTAGCTTGTGGGTAATACACGGAAGAGTTGTAGTGCGTTATTCCACGCTCCGTGAGAAACTCGTCAAAGCTTGCTGAAGAGAACTGTGGTCCATGATCGGATACAATACTACGTGGGTAGCCTTCTCGCGCAAAAAGTTCAAGTAAAAACTTCTTCACTGTAGACGTGGTCGCATCTCGCACGAACGCCACTTCAGGCCACTTGCTATAATAGTCAATAACAGTAATCGCAAAACGGCAGTCGGCCGAAGCTTGCGTGAAAGGTCCCACAATGTCGATGGCAATTTTTTCCCACGCCGCGTCAGGAAGAGGAACAGGTTGCAGTGGCGCTGGAAAGGTACGTGCGGACTTGTCACAAGACTGGCAAATCACGCATGTGCGCACCAGTTCTTCAATGTGACTATCCATGCATGGCCACCAATAGGACTCTCTCAGGCGAGCTTTGGTACGACTAATGCCTGGATGTGACTCGTGGGCCAGATCCATAAGGCGGCGTGTCAACGTTGCAGGCACGACAATCCTGTCACCCCGGCATAGGATATCACTTACAACAGAGAGTTCAGCCTTCACGTAAAAGTAAGGTAGCAATTCTTTTGACAGTGATTTCTTGTCAGGCCAAGAAGTAGTCGTGAAGTGCTTAACTTCACAGATAATCTGATCATTGGCACTTGCTTCTTGAAGTTCTGGCATGGTAACTACGGGAGACAACAAACAGATAAATTCCTCTTCTGGTGCATCGCGGATTAACCTCTGGACGGGTAGCCTGGAGAGAGCGTCAGCCACGACGTTTTCGCTACCTTTCCTGTATTCGACGGTATAGTTGTAGCAGAGCAACCGTGAGGACCAGCGCGCAATCCTTAATGGTCGGTGACCGGTGCCTTTCGTCGAAAGAAGCGTAACCAGCGCTGCGTGATCCGTTCGTAAGATGAAAGGTCGTCCCCATAGATAAACGTGCCAGTGTTCGCAAGCCCAAACACAGGCAAGGGCCTCACGTTCGCCGACTGAGTATTTCCGCTCATGCGGTTGAAGTGTGCGGGAGGCGAATGCGACAGTTTGCAGTGAGGTCCCGTTGTCTTGCTGAAGTACTGCACCTAATCCATATCCTGAAGCATCAGTTGTAACGAACACAGGCAAGTGAGGATCGAAAAGATGAAGCACTTCGCAAGATGTGAGCAGAGATTTCAGGCGCTCCAAACTGCTCTGTGCTGCCGCACTCCAAACGAAAGAGGCTTGTCCTCGTAGCAAGGCGCGCATTGGCTCGACAACATCCGAAAAATGAGGAATGAACTTGGAATAGAAGCCTGCAAGCCCCAGTAGCGAGCGGAGTTCGTTAATATTTGTAGGTGATGGTGCCTTTGTTATCGCCTCAATGGATGACATCAACGGAAATAATCCTTTGGCGCTCACAACGTGACCTAGAAAAGTCAACTCTGCCACGTCAAAGACACACTTGTTGTTGAGCCGGAGGCCAGCATCAGAAAGACGTTGCAATACAGCGCGCAAGTTTCCCAAATGGTCCTCTCGGGATCGCCCATACACGATGATGTCATCAATGTAAAATAGGACACATTTGCACCCTTTCAAGATCATGTGCATCATTTTCTGGAACGCTGATGGCGCCGACGCCAGTCCGAAGCAAACCCTCTTGAAGCGAAATAGTCCATCGTGAGTGATGAACGTGGTAAGGTCACGGCTCTCTAAACTGAGCGGTAACTGGTGATATGCAGAAGCTAAGTCTAGCTTCGAGAAACGCTGTGCCCCAGCCAGGCTGTTCAGGAGCTCCTCAGTTTGTGGCAAAGGAAAACTGTCTACTACCACAGCTTTGTTTGGCTCCCGTAAGTCAACACACATGCGAATCGAGCCGTCTTTTTTTCTGGCTACGACAATAGGGGAGACCCACTCAGAAGAGTCGACACGCTCAATGATGCCCTGAGCTTCTAATTTCTGAACTTCTGCCGAGACTTGCTCGCGAATGACAAGTGGCAGTCGTCTCAGTTTGCTGGCCACCGGTTGTACAGACGCGCGAACTCTGACCTTGTGAGTGAAACCTCTCACAGTTCCCAGCTCTTTTGCAAATAGGTGCTCAAACTCAGAACGTAATTCTGGAGGTAGCACCGGAGTTTCTTGCGTCATTAGAAGACACCTGAGCGGTGACCCTTGGATCTTCATATCCAGAGCAGCGATGCCGTCTAATCCCAGAATGGTCGTTCCCCCAGGCACAACGTATAGTAGAACAGAAGTGCATCGGCCGTGAAATGAGGCAGTAGCAATGAAGCATCCTTGTATAGGAATTGCTGCCTTTGAATAATCGAGAAGCTGGACGGATGTAGACTTCAGTGGATACGCTTTAGAAAAATAGCGTTGGTAAAGTTCTTCGGCCAGGATCGAAACCGATGATCCTGTATCGATCAAAAATGGTACAGAAATTCCTTCTATTTCCAACGCTGCGTAAATTCCCTTCTTACGGCTCCAGATCTGACAACCACTTAAATGGTCGTCTGGATCAGCTGTATCGTTACCTTCCGCTACATGCTGAACATTCTTCTCAAACTTCCGCAATGACTTGCACACCTTTTCAAGATGGCCAATTTTCTCACATTGTCGACACCTATGTGCTTTGGCCTTGCACAGAGAGCTATTTGCAAGGTGTGCCGTAGAACCACAACGATAACATACTTGCTCTTTCGGAGATATGCGACTTTGACCGTGCATGTTATAGCAAGTACATGTGCTACAATGCCGTTCTCTGTGATTTGAAGTATCTTTTACACGATGAACTTGCAAGTCATTTTGTGCAAGTTCTCTTGCTTCATTAGTCGCTTGATCATGCTGTTTGGCAATGGTAAGAGCCTTAGAAAGCGTGAGAGACTCTTCCAGCAGAAGGCGTTCACGTAAGTATCCACTTGTGGTTTTCTCTATGAGCTGGTCGCGTATCATGTCGTCCGTTAGATCACCGAAATTGCATGCTCCTACAAGACTTCTCAGCGCGGTGACGTAATCAGCCGCAGTCTCACCTGGGGCCTGCGTACGTTGACGGAAACGGTGACGCGCTGCAGTGACGTTCAACGTGATTTTGAAGTGACCTTCCAGCGTCGCGATGGCGCGGTCGAACACATCAGGACTAGGGGACGTCAGTGTACCTGCCGCAGCGCTCGCAGGCACGAGGCACGGGTCGTCAGTAGTCGTCAGAGTCTGGAAGATACGTTGTCCTTCCAAGCCCAAGCAGTTGAGCAGGATCGCCTTCCGACGAATGGCAGGTAGGTCGAAGGCGCCCGAAGCAACCATGTAATTCTTGAAAGCCTGGATCCATTGCTCCCATGGAATGTCCGGGTGTCCAGGTGACGACAGGAACGGAGGTGGCGGCTGTAGCCCCGAAATACTCATCGTAGAAGATGGTAGGCAATAAACGAGGGCACAGATGAGGTTCAGGCCGGTAGCACATGGGCTGGTGAATCCTCGTCGCCAAAATATGTTACATCGTGCATAATGAATAGCACAGCATAAACGGAGACATCTTGTTTATTCCATCTTCTTCCTTCTCCCCCGTGGCGGCCACCGAGCGCGTGCCACCGCACAGCGCTGTAGTCGGTAGCGACGCCTTATACCACATACTCCAAGTCCAAACAAGCCCGTTACGAAAAAACTACAGCAGGGCGCACCAAAACAGATCCTTCGTTTGTGAACTACTACCCAGGATGGCAGCCTTACAGGATCGAATGCCCCCACGAAAGAGGCGAAATGGACAAATGTCACAAGGACTACAGCCATATGTGGCATGTCCGGAGGCCGACGTATTACTACAGCTCGGATGAGCCGGTAGCTCTCCAGGCACAAATGCTGGATCGTTTAGAGGCGGCCAAATCTGATTCCGACGAAGGCGAGTCAGCCCGCTGGCTCGCACCGCGCGATGTTGAATCGCCCAGTGTAAATTCAGGCACAAGTCTCAGTGGACGTCGCCTTGATCAGGAGAAGTCAATGCGACCCAAGTTTAAGCGCAGACGCTACAAGTCGTCGACTGCATCAATGAACCAGCCGCACAGAGCCGCCTTCAAGGACGATCAGAGTGACGATTCAAAAGACGACGCTCGCTCACCGCGTCGCTCAGCACCACACAAAGACGTCAAACATAAGCCACACGCCGAGTCCTTGAATTCTATAGCAAGAAAGGGCACCATGCATTCGAGTGATGACCAATCGTCCAGCGATGAGAGCGAGAACACAAACGCAGAACGCCCAGCTGAATCCGGTGAGATCACCTCTGCTAAATCTCCAGCTTCATCGCGTGGCACATCCAAGTCATCAGCGACAACGAGAAATAAGATCGCCGGCGCACACACTGAGCAAGCTGCGCGCTCCCAAGCAGATGTTCCTAGTTCTTTGAAGTTAACTACCAAAAAAAGCGTAAGCTCGTTTGACGAGAAGTCGCCCAAGGGCAACACCGAAAACGATCAAAACAATGCGAAATCTGGCAGCGGCTCCTTAACTGAGGCGCAGTCCTCCTCACACAGTATACGGAAGACACCTGCGCCGGAACCTCCCATTGTTGGTAAAAGGGAGTCAAAACCAGAGCGATCCCACTTTTTTGAAAAGAGTAGCAATGAGTGCAATGAGTCGTCCAAGGACAACGATGCAGACGCCAAACACACCACGAAGTCTACGCAGAGCACCGTCTCAAGGGAACAGGGCTCCTCTTCTTGCGGCCCCTCCAAGGTACCAACTCGGTATCCTCGAACCATTGGCAAGGGCAAGCCAAGGTCCAATCGTTCCAAGTCGTCCGAGAGAAACGCAGAATGTGATCTCCAGTCGGAGCAGCGGTCCATTCCAGAAAAACCGGAAGACATACGCTCTCGTAAGAGCTCTGCGAGTCGAGACAGCCAGGATACCAGTCATGAGCCTCGTCCTGCTTTTGTCAGTGGTGGTGATGAGAAGGGTGGCCGAGAAGCCGCCGAGATGCCCGGTGCCTCCCCGGCCCTAGACAAAAGCCACGCAATTTCATTGAAGAATACTCCTTCTGTTCACTCAGATTCAGAACATCCGAGTTCTATCCGTGACGCCAGCAGCATGAATTCTCACCCAAAGTCTCAGTCGCTGTCCGAAGCGAAGTCTTCGGCATACATTGCAGCAAACACTAGCGACCCAGAAATATGGGCGCACTCTACTTGCAGTATTCTCACAATGGCGAACCAAGTCTGCGCAGAGTTGGCCCAGAAGCAGGCAGAGCTGATGGCGGATCATACCTTTTCCGAGAGTCCAAAAGGCCGCAACGACGAAGCAGCCAATGACAACGCCGTTCTAGCCGACGACAAAGCTCCTCTAGCTGACAGTAGCCTGATGCCTCCCGATGAAAGTGCCGCAGACACCGTCAGCGTTGCGCGACAAAACAGCACATCTCATGTTCACCAACTTGGCAGTGACCCGCCAGTGATCATTCGTCAGGAACTCTGTCTGTATCCCCTCTCGCTAACCTTGGCCGTCGCTGCGTTTGCCGTGGCGCTCTTGCTATTGGCGCCACCTAAAACGAAGCCGCGCGTACTTGTCGACGAGCTGCCAGAAATTTGCAGTTCGTCGCAGTGCCTGCCAGACTCCTCCTACTTGAACGAGCTGCTCGACTGGAATTTTGACCCGTGCGAAAACTTCTACATGTTTGTCTGCAGCCGCTGGAGGAACCGATTCCCCGCCGCAGACTTCAGCGTTTCCGCGGACGACGACTACATCAGTAGTTTGGAGGGCCAGATTCGCTCACTTCTCGAAGATGAGCTGCTTGCTACTGATGCTCTCATTGGCCCTTTGCAAGATCTCTATAACAAGTGCGTCAACGCCAAGCTGATTGAAGATTCTGGCTGGGACGGCCTTCTAGAATTTATGTCCGAATTTCACCTAGATGGCTTCCCGCTGACGCCCCCCGTTCGAAGCAGCGTTTCTGTTTGGAAGATAGCGGCTAGACTTCTGAGAAAGACTGGCGCGGTCGCGCTGTTTGGTATAGGCGTAAGTTCCCACTCAAAAATAAAGACGGATATGATTTCGGTTGGCACGCCAGACACGTTCACCGCGATCGACGGCGTCGATATGAACGACGCCATCCGCATCTATACGACGGTCGTTTTTGCAGCCTTCAAGGCACTGCGGAAAGATTTCATACCTCCAGTGCACACGCTGAATGTCATCAAGTTTGCGAGCGAAGTCGAGAAGATATCGTTGCAGTTTAGAGACAGCGACGCTAGTATCGAAGAACTCGTAAATGGATCGGCACTCCAGATGTTCCTGTCTGAGTTGTTCGACGGCGTATCTGGTGCCGTCTGCACTGTGC
The DNA here is from genome assembly GCF_013339725.1 of Rhipicephalus microplus. Lineage (NCBI taxonomy): Eukaryota > Metazoa > Arthropoda > Arachnida > Ixodida > Ixodidae > Rhipicephalus > Rhipicephalus microplus. The sequence goes on along the minus strand of NC_051170.1, from coordinate 139,390,961 downwards.
CTGGCTGCGAGGTCTTGCTTCAGCCGCCTGAATTCATTGCCAAGCTCGTGGCGCTCGTGCAGGAGACCGATCTCCACACAGTGATGAACTTTCTCGGCGTCACACTAATGCTCCAAGTGGCTCCGTTCATTCCGAGGTCCGGATTGGTTGAGGCTTACTCAACATTGCTGTATGGCAAGCGGTGGCAAGCCGATCTGCGCTGGAGGCTGTGCGTGCGCGTCGTGGAAAAGGCGATGCCACCGCTTTTCCACCGGATCTCCCTCGAGAGATTCACACAGCAGGTCCCCGTGGATCGGTTCACGGTATTAGTGAAAGACATTGTTTCAGAGTTTCTGAGCGACATAGGCACCGCTCCGTACCTCGACGAGTTTGCGAGAGTGTCCATTCAGAAGATCGTTTCCAAGACGCGATTCGAAACTCTCGCTCCTGCGTGGATCTTCAACGAGACGCACATCAGCGAGTACGCGCAAAAGATTCCTCCTACCAGCAGCGAGAGACCCTTGCAGTCATACACCGCTGTCCACGAATACAATCTGATGACCTCGTTGACCCGCCCAAACAATGAGCGCTGGGCACGCTCCATGTTCACCACCAACTGTTGGTATGAGCGCGGGCCAAGAAGCATATACGTTCCCATACTTCTCTTCAACGTGACACTCCTGTTCGATGACAGAGACTATCAATTCCAATTGTCTAGAGCGGGCGTCCGCATCAGCCACTGCCTGCTGGACATGCTCTTCTCCGAGGCCAATTCAACGGACCCCGAAGAGCGTTGGCTTAACCAGGCGACGCTAACGAAGATTACGGAGGCTCAGCACTGCTTCGGCAATGACAACGAACCTAAGCAGATGCGCGACGCCATGGCAATACGCTTCGCTTACGGCCATTTCGTGAGGACGATGAAACCGCGCGCAAGAGCAACAAGTTTCCACCTAGGACCGCGGCAAAACATCAGCGCCTCGCAGATGTTTTTCATATACCTGATGCTGCAGTCGTGCGAGAAAACGTCGAGAGATGAGGCTTCGTCGAAGGTCGGTGTCTCGTGGAATACGGCGCTCCGCTATCAGGGCGCATTCCCCAAGGAGTTCCGCTGTCCGCTGGGTAGTTCGATGAACTCTAACAAGCGCTGCAACGTATGAGTGCTCGCCCTGCCTGCGAGCTGTCTGTAACCGATCACGCGTGCTTGGTGGTACCACCACACAAATGTTGTACTAACTAATGCATTAAATGAATTCGACAAACTTAACCACAACGCACGGTTTTTTACTCAGCTGTATTCTAAATTTTAGTCAGGTGTATTCTCTATGCATGCAGCGATGACGTATTGGCTATAATGTATCAGTTTCGCGTGCAAGAGGTCCACGGTTTGAATTTCCCGTACCACCATAGGATCAATTGCCACCATAGTGCTCCATAAAGAAAGCGAGAGAGTACCAATAAAGAAGGGTGTGAGACAATTGGTTACGATATCCTCAATGCTATTTACCGCTTGCTTGCAGGAGGTTTTCAAAAGTCTAGAATGAGAAGAGTTATGGATAAGAGTTAATAGAGAGTACCTTAGCAATCTGCGCTTTGCCGATGCATTGTATTGCTGAGCAGCTCAGGGAACGAATTCATAATTATAAATTATGCAAGGAAAGCAAAAGGTATGCCTTAAAACTAATCTGCAGAAAACGAATGTACAACACTCTCGGAAGAAAACAGTGTTCGAGATGAGTAACAGTGCACTTCAATCACGGAGCCAAACCGCGAAGCTGAAGTAACTGGAAGAATAAGAATGGGGTGGAGCGAATTCGGTAAGCATTCTGAAATCATGACTAGTAGCTTACCACTATCCCTCAAGAGGAAGGTATATAACAGCTGCATCTTGCCGGTACTTACTTACGAAGCAGAAACCTGGAGGCGTACAAAGAGGGTTAAGCCTAAATTGAGGACGACGAAGCGAGCGATGGAAAGGAAAATCATATATATGTAACCATAACAGGCAAAGATTAGAGTGGGTCAGGGAACAAACCGGGGTTAAGGATATCATAGTTGAAATCAAGCAGAAGTAGACTTGTGCCGGGCACGTAGCGCGTATAGGCAGGATGACCGCTGGACACTAAGGGTAACTGACTGGATTTCCAGAGAAGGCAAGGTAGTGAGGGGGCGACAGAAGGTTAGGTGGGCAGATGAGATTAAGAAGTTTGCGGGTAACAATTGGCAGCAGCAAGCACAGGACCGAGTTGACTGGCGGAACATGGGAGAGGCCACAGAGTTTCATACAATAATATTTAGAGGGGAACCTAGCGCTAGTGTCTACGCGGGCTCCTTCAGCGGCGTTTGTATACCCCCATGGGAATTTGGGAAGTACAGGCTTCGGGTCTGCTTCAGATGGATTACATTCGTGAGATTGGCGACGCTTGTTTGCTGAGCGTAAAACAAAGTGATATAAAGTTTTGCCTAATTGAAACTTCATTTTTTGTACGCAAGCTTTATTGCAAATTGTTTTTGTGACTATAGGCGGTAGAAAAGAAACCTGGGCAAATTTAACCACCAGGGTATGCATTGCTCTGCCATTGCGTCCCAGATTTGGCATCATTATTTGATGAATTACTATGTGCAATATTTCAAAACGAACATTCTTTTTTTGCTTTCGAAAGTACGCAATATCTATTTATGGAAATAACAGCACACTATCAAGAGAGAAACATTAACGTTTCGTCTGCTGCGATGCCAGGTGCGTCTGTTCAAGTATTCTGCTCCCAACGCACCTCTCGTTTTGTTGTCAAGTCGGAAGAGCGTGGCGGTGCGTCTACTTCGCGCCGCCGTCGTTCTGCAGAGTTTTGGCAAGAATAACAACAAACGTGAACGCGATGTAACAACCTGCACTGGCATGCGACACTACGTCTATGCTCAGCGGTGAGTGGACGACGTTTCGCTTAAACTGTCAAACACGACTTATGCAGCTCCAGCGTTGCAGTACTTTGCTTTGCTATCCTAGATACATGGCAGTAAATTGAGAGGCATATGAGTTTTCAGCTTCTTTGAACATCAAAGGCACCGCTTTAGTTTTTTGCACCCAACCCACTACCCTTCTATGCGAAGAACAAAACAGAAGCTGTAGAAAAAAAATTCGTAGGCAGTTCGCTGGCTAATGCATTCCAATCCGAAACCTGTACTTCTCATAATTCCCATAAGGGTACACGATCGCAGCGCCAGATTTCTCTTTGGGTATTATTGCATGAAACTTTATCGGAGAGGTCTTTCTCCTGAAGTGAGTGCAGTCAGGCTGTTGATGATGATTCTGAATTGTACGGGAGACACCGTCAAGCAACGTCTTGTTTCGAAGGAAAACACGCAGCAACAGGTTGAATGAACAGCAACAAGACAGTAGTCCTTTTATACGCGGAGAAGCTCTTTGACCCACATTTTTATTTATTTACACTCGTACCCACAGCGCCATTTAGGCATTACAGTGGGGGGGGGGGGGGGAGGGGTTACACAGAGAATTTATAAATCATACATTTCAAGAACATTGGTAGTGAAAAACTAAGGAAAAATAGCGGCATACATTGTTGTCAATACACATGATTACATAAAGATCAGCTAACCTAGACGAAGAGAGAAAACAAAAATGAAATTTATACTGTACAAACATAAAAAATACAAAAACGAAGTGATAAGAACTAAACACTGCATAAAATTTGACTGCAGCCGAAGACAGAATGGGATGTCGAAGAGCGGCCGCAAAAGCTTCGTTATCTATTATGCTGACCTTGTCAGCAGGTAGACGATTCTATTCATAAATAGTTTTGGGGAAAAAAGTGCTTTTAAAAAGTCCTGAAGCTATATTCTCTAACCTTGAGCTCATGATCTGTAAGTATTGATACATAATGGGGCTAAAGAATATACTGATTACGGTCTATTTCAATGTGGCCATGATATATATTGTGAAAACGTTCAAGCGCAAAATTTGCCTTCTTTTTTCTAGGAGCTCCCATTTTAATGTTTCCTTTGTAGCGATAACGCTAAGGTTTCTCTCATAGCTACCGATAACGTATCTTGCAGCCATGTTCTCAACTCGCTCAAGCTTGTCGCAATCGGCATTTGTGGGAGGATCCCACACAGTGCACCCATACTCTAATATTGGTCTGACGTAGTTCTTGTAGAGAAGATCGCGGGCCTGCTGAGGAAACAGCTTTGTGTTACGCCGCAAGAATCCCAACACCTTGCATGCCTTTGCAGTAACGTAACCGACGTGCCTGTGCCAACACATGGATGATGTAAGGAATACGCCCAAGTACTTATACTCTCAAACAGTTTGTAACGGTGAACCGGACATACTATAAAGTGTCGGTGCCATACGTTTTTTTGTGAAACGCATATGAACAGTTTTCTGCACGTTCATTTGCGTATGTGAATCACGGCATCAGTTTTCCATTTTCGTTAAATCATTTTGTAAAAGAACGGTATCATCGACGCTTGTAACTTCCCTATATATTATTAGATCATCAGCAAACAATCTGATGGAACAAGCGATGGTGTCGGGAAGATCATTTATGAATAATAAAAAGCGCAAGGGGCACAACAATGATCCCTGAGGGACACCAGATGTTACGCTAGCCATATCCGATTTTGCGCCGTTACATCTGTAACGTCACGCCGTAAGTACGTGCGTGCTTACGAACGGGCCATAACACGTTTCCTTATAGCCACTGGTGTTGGAGCGGTGCCAAGTAGGTCACGCCCACGGTGTAAGATATTTGTATCTTACACCACGGTCCCGCCGCAACCGTGCATTGACGTCACGCTCTCCGCGCACGTTTCCTTCGCGGCTGTGCGCTGACGTCGCTCTCTCATTCACCCACACCAAGCTCATCGCAGCGCCCGCAGCTGCCGGCTTCTCCGCCCACACACTTCTCTCTCGTTTGACCCGCTCTACCACCGGTAATGCTCGAACGCCCGTCAAGCCCCGCCGTGGTGGTCTAGTGGCTAAGGTACTCGGCTGCTGACCCGCAGGTCGCGGGTTCGAATCCCAGCTGCGGCGGCTGCATTTCCGATGGAGGCGGAAATGTTGTAGGCCCGTGTGCTCAGATTTGGGTGCACGTTAAGGAACCCCAGGTGGTCGAAATTCCCGGAGCCCTCCCCTACGGCGTCTCTCATAATCATATGGTGGTTTTGGGACGTTAAATTCCACATATCAATCAATCGAACGCCCGTCGAGTGGAAACGGTCTTTCGGCTCGTTTAGCTGCGATGACACTTACACAAAACCCAACCCGCCTCCGGTGTCTTTGCGTTTCAAACAAACGTTTGCTCGAATAAACACTACACCGAGTTTCGCTTCAAACCGTTTTTCCAGCACCAGCGTCGACGCCCGTTTCAACAGGGTCAACCGCCGTGCGCACTGCTGCTGCTTCACATCCCATCAGGGATGTGAAGCAGCAGCAGTGCGTGGTCGGGGAGATGGTCTTCGGGGAGATGGTCCATAATTTTCTGCGTTAATTTCTCGAAATTTTGCATAACCTACTAACATCGCATTATTACGGGCTTTTATTTGCGCGCTTGTTGTGTTCATTAGTAAAGATAACTGTGTTATCCCCATTTAGAGATTTTTTACTGCTAGAACCCAAATATTTTGCGTTTTGTACTCTTCATGAGTGCACCTGACGAACAGAAGAATGCGGGGAAAGCGCAAAAGAACGCAGGAACCCGTCTGCTTGGGGTTCCTGGCACTAAATATGTGTCTTTAGTTCAGCGGAGAGAGAAAGAAACCAAAGTCCTATAAGTGCGTACTGCAAGCGCTTTTGGCGTATATTTGCATATCTATATCTATCTGTTGATTTAATGATCACCCCCATCTGGTGCTCTCATGATCTCAACTTGGGGTACACCAAATTTAGTTCGGGAGAGTGAGATGGTTGGACGAATACGATGCGCTGGCCATGACACGAGTAACGTTAAAATATTGTTGCTTAGGTCGTCAAGCACTTTTCAAAGAACAGTGGCACACAACCGGGGGCGGGTAGGTGCCACAGGTATGCGGGTATGTGCCACGGGTGATAGACAAATTATATTTACCCAGGAACGGCGAGAACAATTTGACGTTTGGGCGTTAAGAAAAAGCTGACATAGCCAGCGTTGACCGGACGAATGCAAAGAATAAATGTCAGTGCCTCAGCAGGAATCGAACCCTAGCATTCTGCGTGGCAATCAAGTATTCTACCACGTAGCCACGCCAGCTCTCAAAAATATACTTCGCAAATGAACCCTAATCATCGGGAAACGTCAATTCTGGTAGCAGCACCGGCTATCAAATTTCATAAACATTACATATGTACTCCTATGATACAGCCATCATGTCGGGTTAACGTCAATTGTAGTTAGGCGCCATCCACTGAGGTTGATTTGTGTAGGTGTTGAGGGCTACCATTCTCGTGAACCCCAGCGCAACCACCAGCGCTTCATATCAGCTCACCGCTTCTGATTTTGCTGCTATTCATGTTGCCGTTGATATCATTACGCAACTGCAAACAACTGCTAATTTACAAAAAATGAGCGGCTGTTTAACGTATGTGTGTGCGTGGATTTGTACGTATACATTGAGCGCTACTTCATCACGTCTAGCTCAACCACATTCACCTTGCATCCGCATGCTTCGAATAGCATCGATTCCCAAGGTATACGTGGGATCTGCCGATTTTTTTTTAACTGCGAAGGTTAGGCAGCTGTAATTCAGGCAGCCATAATTTGTGCGGCTTATGCTGCGTGGCCCAGGTATGTGTCACAAAATTTTGGTGAATCCCTACTCTGACCACTTGTCCACTAAATATGACTAAGGCCAACGTTAGCGCAACAAACGGGTACATTCAACAAAAATTTGGTCGATCTATCAGAAAAATATCATCGCAAACGGGTATGAGCCACATAAATGGGGTAAATCCCACAACTGCTACAGCAAAAAGTAAGAATGCAACAGTTAGCACGTGCACTAGCTCAATAGCGTAATGCAGCTCGAGCACATCAGTCATACATGACCTGAGCAATGCGAGGTTACTTTCTTGACATGTACTGAATGGACTTTTTAAAGATTATTTGAATCCGATTACCACGACTTTTGTGATAGCGACTGATGCTTTGCAAAGTCAGGGTGCCGCGCGTGTCAGTGCGCCAGCCGGCATGAAAATGTCTTGACGCTGTTCGCCATGGCGCGAAGAAAAACTGACCGGAAGTGAATTTGTAATATCGCACCTAAGGACTTCGTTCCTATATATTAGCCTTACGGCACGGTATTCCTGCAGAAGAAAATGGCTTAATCATTACCATCTCCAGCCTATCATTATGCCCACGGAAGTACAAATGCCTCTTTCCAATGATCTGTACTTCGCATTATCTTGCGCGAACTGGTGAAGTTGTATCCTTAAAATATTTCAGTTTGGTCACTTTATCAAACTCACTGCCATTATCGGCTTCTCCACTTGGTTTCCACTCCATATCTCATTAGTGATACGCACTGCGTGGGCGGCCAAGGATCATTTCTCTTGTTTCACATCTATTGAAGTACCCGCTAGGCCTGTTCGTTAACAGAGACATTGCTCTGTCTTCCGATCTTTTAATGCACACCCTACCATATAGCGTTCCATCACAGGTATAGTTGTTTTTAAATGTCTTTGGGCTTCTTTGTTATCGTCCGGTTTGCCACGGCGAATCAGTGGTTAAGGTGCTCGGCTGCTGGTTCCATGCCGGTCATGGCTGTCGCATTTCGATGAAGGTGAAATAGAGGCCCATATCGTGGTTTTTGGACGTTAAATTCTAGATATCATTATGGTTGGTATTGTCCAACTTATCCATTCTTATGCCAGGAATGCAAACACGCAAAGATGCACTTTGTGGCCTAGGGGCTGCGCACTTTCCAGTCTTTATAATGTAATATCTGCCTTATGCGATCCATGCTAAATTTATCCTTCCACAAACTTTGTTCTTATAAGTATATGCTACCTGGAAAGTAGTTCACTTAGGTATACCTATTGTTGTATACGCTCCAAGGGTGTGTTGGCATTCGCAAAGTTTGTTTCTTTGGCAATGCTAATTATCACTACCTTTGTCACAAGCACGTTCATTGTTATCTCTCAGGCATCCATCATCGCCAGAATTTTTTCGCAATAATTGCTGAAGATCCCTGCGTCGTCTGCAAATCTATGTCTACTAAGACAGCGTCCGCTGATTTTCATTCTCGCTTCTTCAGATCAGTTCTTTGAATACTCTCTCTAAACGTGCAATGTGCAGCATGGAAAATATTTGCTAGCCTGTTTTAACCCTGCGCATTTCTCAATACCGATTTTATCCCTCCTCTTGTCGAGAGGCGGGGCAGGTGTAGCACCCTTGCCTCTTTCACGGTTAAAGTACTCGGTTGTTGACCCGAAGGTTGCGGGGTCGATCCTGGCGGCAGCGGTCGCCTTTCAAAGGAGACGAAATAGCAGAGGTCCTCGTGCTGTGCGATATCTGCACACGTTAAACACCAGATGGTCAAATTTTCGGGAACCTTCCACTACAGGGTTTGTGGTTTTGTGACGTAAAAAACATTATCTGCTTCAGGTATTCATTGATGATTAACGTCTCAAAAGATGCCGATATCTGTAAGCGGTCAAGAGACTGGTCACTGTATATGTGCTGCATGTCGGCAGACTTTTCTATTACACACGGCTGTCAACCACTGCAGAGGACTTACTGAAGAGGCCTGCTCAATATAGTTAAATTGAATCCTAATGTTGCAGTTATCCTGCTCGAAATTTACTTCATGAATGTTTTGTGTAACAAAAATAAGCTCACCAATCTAGACTTCTTCAAAATTTTTAAATCGTATTTCTCGTGTGTTATGATAATGTCGGCATATTTTCCCACATCACTGGCACATTAAAATTTTGAGACGTGAAAGGGATTTTCTTAGTCGCCCCTAAAAACCTCAGCAGAGTTCACTGCCTGTCTGTCTGTGTGGAGCATGGTAGGTCACAACACTTTATAATCTAAAATGGCCTTTAACAGAATCGACAGCCGTCTTCTCCAAACGAGTCTTGCGTGGCATGCATGCCTCTTAGAGGGCGCGGCACCGCGTCAAAAAACCACGCACTGACACACTGCAACACATACGTGCGGCTAGGCCTTGAAAGTACCCTGCAACGCTTTTCCAAGTAACTGTGAAATAGCTTCACTCAATTAGATTATTGCCTCATGAATTAACCACCACAAAATATTTTTACCACCTGCTTAGTACAAGCGGAAGATTTGTCGCACGCTGCCATAGTGTTTTTCGTCCCAACGAAAGCGCTGGAAGACAAGCTGGGAGGAATGGCACAGAGGGGAAAAAAAGGTCACGCGCGCCTCCTGACCTTGTGCACCTTTAGGGGCGAAGCTCCTTATAGCGGCACCCATTCGTCCCTCGTAGCCGTTGTAGTAGTGTGTAACAAGTATAACATTTTGACCTCCAAGAAGCTGCCAGTGAGATTTCTTCTGTGCGTTGTTGAACAATAAAAGATAGTGCTCAAATGTACATGCCAATGGCTGCTAAGGGGGAATGAGAGGCAGGAGAATTCGGCATTTAGTTAACGCGAACGCTGCGAATTTTTTATTGTTCAACAACGCACAGAAGACAAGAAAGGGTTGCTACGTTATACTCGCTGGGCGTAACCTCCTAGGTTTAAAATAGGTTTAGCGAGCGTTGGGCTGCAGTGCCATGAATACAGTGAACTAGTATATACCGTGAACTCGATGTGGTTAAAGGTGGGAAGTAGACACGAAGCGAAAGCCGTAAAAAAGTGTGCGTGTGCATCCTCTCGTTCATTCCTTGGAATGTCCGCTGGATGGCGGTGCTTTTATATGAAGAATATATGATGAAAAGATGCGAGATGGTGGTACGGAGATGGTGGTACTTGGAGTGTTGAATAGGTGGACGAACGGACACACAGACAGATGCATGGACGGACGCACGGATGGCTGCACGGACGGATGGACGCATGGACGGACGCAGGAGCGGATGCATGGACGAAAGCAGGGACGAACGCACAGATGAACGTGCAGACGCACGAACAGACGCACGCACGGACGGGCGGATGGACGCACGGGCGGCCGCACAGACGCACGCATGAATGGACAGAAGCAAGAACGAATGGACGGACGTATGCTTCGCCACAGTATCCATCATTCAGTCCGTGGTTATGCTGCCATTTGTTTTTTTTATGGTCGAGAATTGCCCGTTAGCGTTGGTGGCATTGTGCACCGTAGCCGCCGCTGACGATGGCGCTCATAACGATGAAGAACAAGCGCTTACAGACCACGCATTCTTTCTGCCATCACGGCACAACGCATGCAAGTACGATGACCCTAATGACGATGATGATCAATAAAAACAACCGGCTTGTGCGAAACACTACGTCTCTATATGCTCTAGGATGCATTTAGTACGACTGAAACATAGAAAAGGGGGGGGGGGGGGGGGTCAAGGATATTTTTTTTGTCACGAGCTTCTAGCTCTTTTCGTGGTGTTCCGGGGAAGCATTCCTTCGTCCGAGGCCAATATTGTTTAACGGGGGTGGCTAGACAAAAACAGCGCAAAACGGCTGAAAGGCAGGTGGTTGTGAACTAGCAAAGAAAGTTTTAATAACTTCAATTTATTTGTAACCAATTCTCATATATGTCTACTTTGACTTAACACACTACCACAACACACCCACTGGCAAGAAAAAAAGGAAAAGGATGTTTTTCTAAAACAGTCAAGGTCTTAAGGAATTGAAGAAATTGAACGACCCCCCCCCCCCCCAAAAAAAAAAAAAAAACATTCTGAATACGGGCCAGCGGTACTTTGTCCTTGCTTTCAAAACACACTAGAAAACATTTTTCAGTTTCAGCATATGCATTGCCTGCAATAAAATATTTAAAATAAAACACAAACATATTCAGATCACTGAGAGAAAATGGTTTATTTCAAGAACCACAATTTGATCGTCTGTATCACAGTAAATCTGCACAAAAAGAAAGAGAAAAGCTCGCCTCAACGTACTTTCAATCATGTAATCTCATGATTCTCAATCAAGTAACATCACACTTGAACAAGATCATACTGAGCTACAGAATGTCACATCTATTTCAACTCGCATGACATGTTCACACAATCTTAGGCAATGTCACTGTTATTACATGGCCTTGCCAGGTCACACTTCTTACTGAGCCAAACAGCAAGTATTCATACTGAATGCATTGTATATTATTACACGCAGCATAATGAACGTGCTAATTACAAAGAGGAAACATGGAGACAATCAACACTTCACAGCATTTCCATTAACATGTCACATTTTTATACAATAACAAGTGAAAATAACAATTGCATGTAGATGGGGAATGAGCACATTATCATGATGGCTTCCTTTTTTGCTCTTGACGATGCAGCAATCTACGGTTATATGTTAAGTAACTGTTAACAAAAGAAAAATTGAGTAGCTTCCCCTGCTCTTTTTATTATCTACTTATCTTTCCTGGACTACTGCATTCAAGCTAATACCAGTAAAGCTGTTTGTTTCATTTTACAGCGAATGCTGTTATGAGATCACAACACGGTCGCATGCGGCGCCGCGCCGGTGTCCGTTACCACTATCGCACGAAATAAGAAGAAAGAACTCAGTAAATAAAAGACACCAAGGACACAATGGGGGTTCCAATCTGGGTCCCCTGCGTGCCAGCCCAGTATTCTACCCCTCAGCCATGCCGGTGCTTGGAACATGTCTGCAAATTCGCCTTAGGCAGGCTTGATGTCGAGAAAATTATTGTGTTAATATGCGTAATGAGGTGTTTTAGTACATCCAAGGAACAACCAGGCGTCACACATTGCGAATTGTGTAAAAAGTGGGTCGTGCAATGCTCCAACCAATTACAAAAGCTTGTTCTTGATTACCTATTAACTATGGAGCGCACCCACTTCAGGCATAATTCTTCGTCGCCGTCAACCACTGCATAAATAAATTTGCATAAAATTCCATGCAAATGTGTAGCCGATAGCACACTTTTCCGAAGAATGACGAAGGATAGCAAAGTGAATGCCAGCCTACTACACAAAAATTTGGTACCCAGCAAGTGCGCTTGTAGCAGTTACCCAAAGAGTGTTTAGAAAAGTCCCCGAGAGGCCACTCTTCCAGCTTTTGCTGTGACTGTGCTGCGCTTTCTGCGCAGGCCTGGCATTTTTTTTCTTCAAAATTTTTGCATCAACTGTTCTCAAAATCTTTCAGCAACAAAAATTCATTACACCCAATCGGTGAAACAAGTAAAACGCAACTCCTCATACCTTGTCTGTTTACTAAACCTTAGCTTTTTCTAGCATGAGAAGTGTGTAAACGCACCAGAACTATTGATGCACAAAGGGCGCTTGGTCCTATTTCAAGACTATTATATTTTCAGACTGCCAGTTAATCATGCGATATAGGAGATGCTATTAGCTAGTGCATAATGTAACACAGAATTTAGTCGGTCAAATCAATGAGTGAAAAAACAAAAATTAGAAGCACTAGCAATCTTGAACAGAAGGGCACTCATTCAATGTAGAAGAAGATAAAAAAAAAAACACAGCTTGAACGCTCAGCTCAGGTTTTTTACGCCACGAGACGGGGTGGCACAAGAGCTTGAATAAGCTTTGTTCATGATCAAGTCTGGCAAAACATGTATTGTATGAGCATGCATTACCCTGCATACCACTGAAACTGATTACCTGAGAGCACACCATTGACAAGTGTCAACAAGTTTCCCAAGTGTGCTTTTTTGGACCACATGTTACTCGGCAAGCATGCAAACCTCCACTCCCTGAGTGAAAGCACAGTTTAGAGTTCGCACTGTCTTGCATCAATCTTCTGCAGTCGTCATTGAATCGGAGCACCTTTGTTCCAAGAATTCAGCATTAATTGGTCCAGCGAACCACCCCAATTAAGTACACGCAGGAATCTTGCAGAGGTAGGTTATTGTTCGAGCATGTGTTCTAACAATGACATTAACGTAACAGCCCATGAAAAGATAAAATTTCAAGTCATTAGAATCAACTTGCACGTGGAGGAATGACTACCAAAAATTTAAACGAAGCACTTATAAACTGAACGAGTCTTCTGTAACATATGTTTATACAGCAAAGAAAAGAAAAAAAAAAAGCGAAATGAGCAGAACATCAGACTTGTAAATAGCCTGAGTCAGAATGGTAACTGTACACACGAAGTTCTTGAGATGCACTTGGAATGAGTGTTTGGCAAGAGCGCGGGACACTTTTTTGAGCAATACGCCAAGAGGAGATCGAATCAATGACTTGGGTGAGTACACAATGAGCACGCGAAAATAAGTTACAAAAGCCTGTATCAATTAGAATATTTATAAGTACATTAGATATGCTGCAGCATTCAAACGCTACAGGCAGTCAGCTTTGACAAAAGGATAGGTGCACTTTAGTAACGCAACAAACATCTCCAACATCAGACTTTAAAGTAGTATTTCTTTTTCTCCCCAGAAATAGAAGTGAAACAAGGAATGTGAAAGGAATGCTGTAACAATTGGACTCCGCAATACCATTTCGCCTGAAGCTCGATTCATAGAAAATGGAAGTGTATGCTAATATGCCAGCTACAAACACATAAAACAGAATTCAGCAGGATCGTAAACCTGAAGCAAAACTAAGAAATGAACCCTGAATTGACAACATTTCCAAGTGCTACTGATACATCCCGTCAAGCTTTGAATGTACCATCCCCACCAATTACATTGGGCACTCATATCACTGCCATTCATATAACTTCATGAGTGACTCCGCATCAAAAATTAAAGAATCACGATTCTGACTTCAAGAAGTCACAAAGATGCAACAAAACATGAAAATCGTACAAAAAAAAAGAAGAAGGCTGCTCACCTCCTAGAGAAGTTTGTTGCAAACACTGTCTGCAGTACAGCTTCTTTATTACTGTTGAACCAAAAATTTTAAAATAATCACAGGCCTTTGTAGTTACACTCTATTAAAATTAGCATAGTCAGCATGATTTCTGTGGGCATCAAAAAATCAAACAGTTATCAAGCCCACCCCATAGTAATACCTCGCATAACATTTCCTACAATTTATATGCACACACCATTCAACGCAGGCTAGCCCAATCGAGCTAACTCCAGAACCTTATCAAGCACAGCATCTACACTCTGATCATCGTCAAGGAGCTTCCCAGCAACATCATCTTCGAGCACCTTAGTGAAAAGTATTTTACAGTTTTCTCTGAGCTTGTCGGCTAAGGAGTCGGAGCGAGACTCAGATGGGCTGCAGCCACAGTGACGAATTACAGATTCCAACAAGTCGCTTAAATGTGCATTAGGCCAACCCAGTCTCTTGAGTATCGGTTTTTCAATGAGGGAGCAGAGAAACTCCTCTATACGATTTTTCAGATTATCGCAGTTCTCCTCCAACCCATTCAATGATGGATCCCTTTTAAGACAAAAGTCGCTTCGCTCAGAGGTTGCAAAAACACAAGATGTAGACGTATATTTTCTTTCGAGGTTTTGGTAGTCCACGGCACAGGTGTCTGTGCATTTTTCTTTAGAATGGCGATTTTTACTAATGCCTTTCTGTGAAATTTCACCGGGGAGGGTAACCAGGCAAGCATCGGCCGTACCTGACGGCTTCATGCACAATTTTTTACTTTGCAGAATGAGGTCACTACTGTCAGTTTGTTGGAATGCATATGCATTGCATGTAGCACGTGTTGAACTTGGAAATTTGTGTGCATGTCTTTTCGCCAATTCTGTGCGAGCAGCTGCCTCTCCAGAGTCGGGTGACGCATCTAACATGGATTGACGAGTTATCACAGATTCATTTATGAGCGCATCATCAGAATAAGTTCTGGGAGGCGAGAGACTGTCCGAAGCCATTGTCATGAGCATCATGCTGCTCCATGCCGGGTTGAGACTTCCCAAATGCTGGCCAAGACCGTGCCTGTGCTCTTGGTGGGTAACGAGATCATCCTTGCGCGAAAACTTTTTGCTGCATAAATTGCATTTAAAGTTACGCTGGCCTTCGTGAACACACAGAACATGCTCCTTCATGCGGGACTTGCGTGAGAACATATGTCCACACACGTGACAGGGGAAGCCATTGCTTCCTGTATGAGTGACGAGATGGGCTTGGAGTGCCACAACCTGGATGAAATCCTTGGAGCAGTGAGGACACTTGTGAGAGCGTATGCCAGTATGTGTGGGAATGTGCCTGTTGAGCGTGCCCTTCAAGGAAAACCGGGCAGGGCAGTGGGGGCAGACGAAAGGCTTTTCCTTAGAGTGAGAAAGCTTGTGCTTGTTTAAGGCGCCCAAGGAAACAAAAGTCTTGGAACACTCGGGGCAGGCGAACGGTCGTTCTCCGGTGTGGGTTCGCTGATGAATCTTCAACTGAGACTGTGACCAGAGCAGGCGGCCGCACTGGTGGCACTCGAACCGCCTGAGGGGAGACTGTTTGCAATTGTTGGCCGCCTCTTCATGCGTGGTGACGTGGTAGTCAAGCTTTGCCTGAAAGATTTCCCACATGTCAGTGCCACTCGCAGACAGTGAATGTGCCACTCTCTTTAAAAATCATGGCTCATACAAGTTAGAGAAAAAATTCTAAGGGTATGCAGGGACATCCAGTACCACCATCAAAGGTTTTTCAAGGGTTCAGAGGAGCATCAAGCGCAGCACTTTACTACATTGCAACATCTTTAGAACACTGCGTATAGCTTCACAGCACTAACGATGCAAAAATATTGGAAACACCTAGCCTTGCTGTAATATTTATCGATGGGGTGACGTTCGTGAATTTCCCTGCTTTACTTTTTGAAGTACTTCACAAACATACATTGGCATCAGTCCAATGAATTTCATCTTTGTTCAAACCTTGTTGAATAGAATGAAAGAGCACGCTTTGGTGAAAAAATGCCACAACATAAGCCAAACAAAAAGCAAGAAAGAAAAGGTGAAAAAATTCATGAAAAAGTATAGTGAAGATGCAAAACAAACAAGGGATATCAAATGGGACATAGACAAGAGGAACATAGCACAGACGCATATTGCCCGTTCATGTCCCTGTTTCGTAGCGCTCGTTTGAAACCACATCAAGTATAAACTAACTTGCCCAAACACTTCTTGTTGAGTAAAATAAACACTGCATGAGCACAAAGAAACAAGTAAACAAAGGGGAAAAAACCCGCACCAAGATCTGGTGTCATTCTTTCTACTCGGCCTTCGAGTTCTGCCTGAGCACTTGTAGAAACTTTATTAATTTTTGAAGTTCTATATAAACACCTTTATACCAAACAATGATGCATTAAATACGATTGCCTATAATTTTAGAACGGTAGTAATAATTCGCGGAAGTTCTATGGAAAAGTATAACTTTGTATGATGAATAAATAAGAAATGTTAGCAATCACTTTTGGTATCAAAGCGCTGCCCCTGGAACTGCACTTCTGCAAAGTGTACTGTAGTCACTTATCACATTCTGCCAGAAAACCAGCAATGTTTTTGCATATGCTGCCAAAGGAGGCATTGCAGGAATGGAGAATTGCATGCCCCAGAAAGTAATAAAGCAAGGCGAGAATATGAAAATATTGTTGAGTGGTCATGACGTTGACAAAAATAGAAACCGCAAGCCTGAAATGAAACTCTCTATGTGCCCAAACTTGTAGCTAGGAAATAGAAACTCAAACTACAGCAAGCGATATGCGCTGCACACTGGTATCTATGAACAGAGTGTCGGCCATTGATAATATTGTTACGGGGATTACAAACACACGGAAGAAAGAAACGAGTGTATTTGCAATATTTACAGCTAGGTGCGACACCCCAGGGCTGCTAGCATCTCGCGCGCCGAATCCGCTTCATCGATTAATCTATGATAGCGGAGCCATGCCCACTGCCTCGTAACATCACCCCCGGCGGACGAAGCGCCGTCACGGCGCCGCTAAGTCAATCAGGACTAGCAGTGTAGTAGTGTTTTAGTCGCGACACATGAACAACATCAGTAGGTGGTGTGGCAGAAGATGAGTGTCGTTCAACGGCAGTGGTGAGGTAGTCGACGTCGGTGACCTTGTGAATAACTTTGTAGGGCCCAGTGTATCGTGGAAGGAGCTTCTCGCACAAGCCTTCACGCTGATGCGGCGTCCAAAGTAGGAAGAGAGAGTCAGCAGAGTAGTCAACGTAGCGGACTTTTTGTGAGGCCTGAGAAGCAGCGAGCCTAGTGTGCGCGATTTGGCGAGTGACGCAGGCTCAAGAAGCAACGTCCTGAGCATAGACCCTTGGTTTGGTAGTATCAGAAGCAAGGAGTGTATCGAATGGCAATGCAGGGTTGCGGCCGTACAGAAGAAAGAACGGAGAATAGCCGGTGGTGTCATGTCATGACGAATTGAATGCAAACGTAACGTAGGGGAGCGTTGCGACCCAGTGACGGTGATCAGCAGAGATGAACATGGACAACATATCTTTAAGAGTTCAGTTGAGGCACTCTGTGAGACGGTTGGTCTGGGGATGGTAGGCAATAGTAAGATGATGTTCGGTAGAGCAGCTACGGAGGATTTTGTCGCTAACTTTTGTGAGGAAGCAGCGGCCACGATCTGTCAAAAGCTGGCGCGGAGCCCCATGCCGCAGAACAACGTCATTCAGTAGAAAGTCTGCGACAGCTGTAGCGCAGCTACTTGGCATGGCACGAGTTATAGCATATCTGGTCACATAGTCAGTTGCGACAGCGATCCATTTGTTGCCTCACACGAACGTTGGGAAAGGTCCGAACAAGTCAAGGCCGACGCGGAAGAATGGTTCTGGGGGAATGTCGATAGGTTGGAGCAGGCAAGCCGTACGGAAAGCAGGACGTTTGCGATGCTAGGAGCGCTCACAAGCAGCGACATAGCGGCGCATAAATTTATACAGGCCAGGTCAAAGGACCGTTGCCGCACGCGGTGATAGGTGCGTGAAAAGCCCATGTGTCCTGCCGTCGAAGCGTCATGCAGGTGTTGAAGAATGGTGGCACGCAGGTGTCGGGGAATAACTAACAAAAATGCCGGGCCATCAGGCTTCATGTTGCAGCGATACAAAATTTCGTTGCGGAGGACATATTGACGGAGTGAAGGGTCGGAATGTCCTGAAAATACTCGCTCAATGACCGTCTTGAGGGTTGCGTCCCGGCGCTGCTCTATGTCGATGTTTAGCAAATCAGATATGGTGAGCACACAAGAATCGCTCTCATGGACAACGACGCAAGCAGGGTCCCCCAAATAATGCGATTGACAATCGGCATCTTGGTGTAACCTGCCAGACTTATAAATTACGTCGAAATTATACTCCTGGAGACAGAACCCAGCAACCTAGGCGACCAGTTGTGTTCTTGAGCGACAACAACACAGAGCGCGGTGGTCCGTAATAACTGAAAACTCCCGGCCATACAAATAGGGGCGGAATTTCACTACAGCCGAGACCAACGCAAGACACTCGCGCTCCGTTATCGAATAGTTTTGCTCAGATGTGGAGAGAAGGCGGCTGGTATACGCAATAACACGCGTTTGGCCCCCCTGGTGTTGAGCGAGGACGACGCCGATGCCGTGAGCACTGGCGTCTGTGCGAACTTCAGTCATCACAGGCGGGTCGAAGTGAGCCAATATTGGTGGCAAGTGAGCAGGTCGATCAGCGTGGAAAATGCAGCTGCTTGGTCTTGGCCCCACGAAAAGGGCGCGTTCTTTTTGAGAAGATCAGTTAGTGGTCGTGCAATTGTAGCGAAATCGCGTATCAAACAACTGAAGTACAAGCAAGAGCCCACAAAACAACGAACATCTTTGATAGTAGAAGGCAGAGGAAAGTTCTTGACAGCGCTAACCTTGTCAGGGTCCAGTTGGATGCCAGCAGCACTTACATGATGAACAAGGACCGTGATTTCACGTCGGCCAAAATTTCACTTTTTCGAATTCAGCTGGAGTCCCTCTCGACGAAAAACGGCTAGAATGGTCAACAAACGAGTTAGGTGGCTTTCAAATGTTGGGGAAAAAACGATCACACCGTCTAGGTAGCAAAGGCAGATGGACCATTTATAACCACGGAGAAGAGAGTCCATCATGCGTTCGAACGTTGCCGGGGCGTTGCACAGCCCAAAAGGCATAACCTTGAACTGACAAAGGCCGTACGGTGTGACAAAGGCAGTTTTCTTGCGGTCTAAGTCGTCGACAGAAATTCGCCAATAGCTCGAATGCAGATTTATAGATGAGAAGTATGGCACGCCATGAAGGCAGACAAGGGCGTCGTCGATTCGTGGCAGCGGATATACGTCTTTGCGGGTTATCTTGTTCAAGGCACGGTAGTCAATGAAAAATCTCCAACTGCCATCCTTCCTTTTGGCTAAAACAACAGGTGACGCCTATAGACTTGAAGAGGCCTATCAGTCCTTTGGAGAGCATCCTCTCGACTTCACGCTGAATGACCTGGCGTTTGGACTGGGAAACACGATATGATCGCCGTCTAACAGGACTAGCATCGCCGGTATGTATTTGATGACGCACAACGAACGTTTGACCCAAATGACGGTCATCGATGTCGAAAATATCTCGGTAGGTGCTCAGAACGTGGAGTTGCGCAGCCTGACAGGGCAGCATATCAGGGGCAATCATCATCTTGATTTCGTCGGTAGGTGCGTTCGCTCGGCTGGCTGCAATAGGGGCCGAGCAGTCTTCAGGGTCTAATGCCACGATGTTACATGCATCAAGTGGGGAAACATGGACTAACGAAATGCCTTGCGGGAGAACTTGGGTCGGACTACTAAAATTGAGGAGCGAAAGCTAAATGTAGTTGTCCACGAGTCACGATGGTATGCGGCACAACAACACTCCGCCCCAAGAACACATCCAGTAATGGAGACACCATGTAGTCACTGTCAGCAAGAGCAGATGATATCGTTAAGGCCAGAAACGTGGTGGCTTGTGGTGACAGCCAAACATAATCAACAGCGCACAAGCAGTGTGACGGTGAGGACGGCACAGCCCCAAGTCAAGGCAGTTCAAGTTGGAGAACGCCGGTAGCACAGTCGATGAGAGCGGCATTAGTGGACAAGAAATCCAATCCAAGAATCAGGTCATTGGGGCACTGCTCAATAACTGCAAAGAGAACAGATGTGGGGTGATCGGCGATTGTGGTGCATGCTGTGCACATTCCTGTGATGGCAAGACTTCTTCCATTGGCGACACGAATAATGCCAGGAGCAGCCGGTGTGAGAACTTTCTTCAGGTGGTGACGAAGTCGGGCACTCATCACAGAAATATGCGCCCCGGTGTCAATAAGTGCAGAAACAGTCAGGCCGTCAACGTGGACGTCGATCAAATTTCGTCGTGTCGGCAGTACAAGGAGAGGATTTGAGGTTGGTATCGAGGATGCAGCTTCCCCTTTAAGAGCTGCACCACTTAGTTTCCCTGATGAGAATAGAGCGGGGAGGTCGGGTGTCGTCATAGAGGAGAAGGGGATGACGGGCGACGTCAGGCGGCGAATGAGACTGATGACGTCGAGGCGACGGTGAGCCGCTGTGCTGCATATCAGGGGCATCGAAGGCAAAGGAATCGAAGGGTGGAAGGCGGCAGTAGCTGTCGGGGATCGGCGCAGGAGGCTGGAAAAGGCAGTAGCTGTCGGCGCGGCAAGCAGTGTTATACTGTGTTCGGGACGAAGACCAATGATTGTGGCAAAACTGTGCAACGTGCCCTATGCGGCAGCCATAAAAGCAGATCGACCGATCATCTGCAGTTCGCCATTCGACCAGATTGTGAGAGCGTGGATAAAACCGTTCCTGGGGCGGTGACCTGGGGCGAGGTGGCGACCTCGACCGGAAGCCAATTGGTCGAGACTGAGCAACGGCACAGATATTGAAACCCAAATTGCCGAGTTCTTCCCGCACAATGAACTGTACCAAGCAAACCTGAGGTACTTGCGAATCGACGTGGCCATTGGTGGGAAGAGCAGGTGTAATTGCTTCGATTTCCCACCGGACGATTTGCGTAATTTCAGACACCGGTGAAGACTGCCGACGAGAGGTCAGTCTATCTTCGCAGGAGGACGTCGCAGCGGTGTTCGGCAGTCGAGTGAATGATCTTGGAATACGCTTGCTTTTGGCCAGTTCAAAACGCCGGCATTCCTGAATAATTTCCTCGACGGTCGCATAGTTCCGGCACATTAGCAGGTTGAATGCATCGTCCGCTATCCCCTTGAGGAAGGGGCCAGCCGTAGCAGACTCCGACATGTCGTTGTCGACTTTACGACATAGAGCCAGCACGTCCTGTTTATACGACATATACGGCTCTGTGGTCGTCTGAGCACGTATAGACAACTCTTTCTCTGTAGCCACCTTTCGACCGATGGGCTTCCAAATAAGTCTCGAAGCTTCTCCTTGAATGTGTCCCGACATCCCATCTCTTACTCATAGTTCTCATACCAAACTTTGGCCATGCCTTTCAGGTAAAACAGCACGTTGGCCAGCATGAGAGTCGGGTCATAACGGTTGAGTGCACTGGTACATTCGTAGTCAGCTATCCAGTTGTCAACATCAACTTCGTCCGTACCGCAGAACGTTCCTGGATGCTTCGGATGTGTCAGCACATACGTGGGTGGGGCCGGGGCCGGTGGAGGCATTGCTGTGAATGGTGCAGGCGTCGCCAAGGCCGATGGAGTGGTGGCCGTGGGATCAGTCCCGTGTTCCATCACAAAAACTCCGATTTGACAACCACTGCGGAGCTCCGTTGTATGCCGCTTCGTTACCCAGCAGGTCCACCGATTTGTTACGGGGATTACAAACACACGAAAGAGAGAAACGAGTGTATTTGCAATATTTACAGACTGGTGTGACACCCCAGAGCTGCCAGCATCTCGCGCACCGAATCCGCTTCTTCATCAATTCGTCTACGACGGCGGAGCCATGTCCTCTGCCTCGTAACAATATGATCCGTGGGAACAAGTGTTGAAATTTATACACGCGGCGTCAAACATTCAAGCATTACTGCTGATGACCGAGCTTGTTTCAGAAGAAACTCAGCTGTTCATGAATGCGCGCTCAAGCTGAAGAGATGGTCCAAAGACTAGAATGTTCTCAGACATTCTGGCATAGATTGTGCAACACACTATTTACATCCGCAATGTGCCGGCAACATGAAACATAAAAAGGAGGCTTGTGTGAAAATATAAAGCAAGAATCTTATTTGCGCTCCACAATGACAAGTTTCCTTCAGAGGGGCCCTGACAAGGTCACCCACCATATTATGCTTTTCAGCAAAAAAATTGAAGTAAAAGATCTATTGTGCCTGTACATATACAGTTAATGAACTACAGAAGAAGATTTCACAGCGAAACGAGCCCTAGAATTCACCGACCATAAACGCCACTCACTGCTAGCGAACGCCATATTGCCATGGCATGTGTAACGTCATGTGGCTCTTACAGTGGAGCTGTCGTATTGTACCCCAAGTTTGAACTGCCGCAGATCGTTCAATTTTCAAAGCCATACTGAATAAAGCTGAAATAGCTCCACTGCATGCACAAGCAAGGACCTAACAAAATCGTTGGCCAGAATACAGATGTTTCCAAAGCAACCAGCTTGTTACATCACGGCTCGCGAGTGTGCCAGTGTTGTCAGACTCTCGGGCATGTTTTTGAAAATATTCATTATAAATTATAGCTCTACCAAATAAGCTGAAATTTCATCAGATCGTTTCTCAGCCCCCAAGGATTAACCCACATAATACAGATTACTAGCGAAAAATAGGTGTCATGGCCCCTAAAAACCTTGAAAACAATGTGAATCTATAGTGTAATGAAGCATAGAAGCAGTGTCAAATGGAGCCGTAAAGTGAAGTGTTGAAGAGATTAGCTACTTGTCAAAGCTCTTTGTGGTGTCCTGACTTCTCTCTAGTGTCCATGTTTGCAAGCCTCATCATATTGTGTCAAAGGGAGCAGTGTCAAAGGGAGCCTTAAAGTGAAGTGTTGAAGAGATCAGCTACTTGTCAAAGCTCTTTGTGGTGTCCTGACTTCTCTCTGGTGTCCATGTTTGCAAGCCTCATCTCGTTAACATGAATACATCTCGAATAATGAATGAACAATAAATCAAACTATTTTGCGATCTTATCCACATGTGATTGCTTCAGGTCTGATTGTTTCAGGTTTGATTGTTTCACTGTTTCCAACATTTGGAAATTGCAGCTGATCCCCCACGGAAAGCTGCTCAGATAATCTTTCAAGGATAATCTTTTTTTCTTGGCCCCTGCTGTTGTATAGGAATTTTCGCATTGGAAATAAATAAATAAATAAATAAAGAAAGTCTCCTTTCACAAGTTACTGCTGAAGGAATTTGAGGGTTTTCATGAACAAATAATAATTCCAGAGTTCACAGGCGTCAGGAGTATACCCTTTAATTTGAAGGACTGCAAACACATGCACACATTTTGGGAAGTGCACAGGAACTATTTGCAGGCATCCATTTTCGGCACCACCACATGGATGGGATAAGAATCGCTCTAAGGGAACTCTAAGACTATGGCAGCCTTCTTGAACACATTACAATAAAATTCTGAGCTCTGTCAGTGTGGGCTCACCAAGGCAGTTGCTTCTATGCCATGCTTCCTGCAGTCTGATTGTGTTACCGCTGCATTTATTGTCTTTGTGAATTGCTGTTGGCAGGCATCTAATTGGCATTGCAATGCACTGCACCACAAACGAAAGTGGGAGGATTCCCCAGGAAGTCCATGAGCACTCAATATTTCTTTTTCTGGCAGAAAAGCTTTATCACCATAATGAATTTCGGTGGCATTACAGAATAGCGACCCAACTTCACAATGACAGCAATTTTGACTAGCTTGGAGTGGGGGGGGGGGACAACTGGTCAGAGTTTTACGATAATTACAGCAAAGACAGCTCATAGGTAAATATTTAGAGCAACGCAAAAAAAAATACTCACCTTTGAGGAGAACAGTTTGCCGCATGTGGGACAGGGCAAGGAAAGCTTGTGTTCTGTAGAGCAAACTGCATTGCGCAGGTGCCTCGCCAGGTGGTACTTTCGACCAAAAGCTTTGTTACAGATGGGACATGACAGTGGTGGGGCTGGGACTTTCTGGCATTGTTCGTGGCCCAGAGAAATGGGTGCCTGTCCAGACTTGACAGCATTGGATTTACTTTCGTACTCATCCCCATTAAATGAATGGTCACCCTGAAATAGACAAAATGGCTACAAATCAACAATAAACAAATTTGTACATTCAGGAGGATTAAAAATGGTGCGAGTTAGTATAGACTTGTAGGCTGGCTGAAAAACATGACAAATGGACAAGGACTAGTGAAATTAATAATAACTGCTGAGGTTTAACGTGCCAAAACCACAATATGTCTCAGTATGGGAATAATTCTACTACTTTATTACAGGCGCAGAAGTGCTTGAGGTCATCAAAATGAGCAAACATTATAGGAGCGCACATGTCAATTCTTCAGTCAAACAACATGCAATATGGTGCACATGGTACAGAGAATGGCACATTTAGGAGCCTCTTAAATGTTCCTAGAAAGAAAGAAGTGTAAATTTAAGGGCTCGTTCTTCCCTGTCAGACACATTATTAATAAAAACCTTAGTAACCTGCACTTCACCGATGACATGGCATTGCTCAGTAACTCAGGCGACAAATTGCAACTCATGATTATGGAGTTAGACAAGAAGAGCACAAAAGTAGGTCTTAATATTAACCTGCAGAAAACGAAAATAATGTGCAACAACCTCGGAAGAGAACAGCGCTTCGAGATAGGTAATAATGCACTTGAAGTTGTAAAAGTTTATGTCTACTTAGGACAGGTAATAACCGCGGAGCCGAACCACGAGACTCAAGTGACTAGAAGAACAAGAATGGGGTGGAGCACATTTTGTAAACACTCTCAAATCATGACAGGTCGATTGCCACTATCCCTCAAGAGGAAGGTATATAACAGCTGCATCTTGCCAGTACTTAGCTATGGAGCAGAAACCTGGAGACTTGCAAAGAGGGTTCAACCTAAATTGAGGACTACGCAGCGATCAATGGAAAGAAAAATGGTAGGTGTAACCTTAAGACACAAGAGGAGAGCAGGGGGGATTAGGAAACAAAAGGGGGTTACGGATATCATAGTTGAAATCAAGAAGAGGAAATGGACATGAACCGCGCATGTAGCACGTAGACAGGATAACCGCTGGTCATTAAGGGTAACTAACTGTATTTCCAGAGAAGGCAAGCCGGTTAGGGGGAGACAGAAGGTTAGGTGGGCAGATGAGATTAAGAAATTTACGGGTATGAGTTGGCATCAGTAAGCACAGGACAGAGTTGACTGGCGTAACACGGGAAAGGCCTTTGTCCTGCAGTGAATGTAGTCAGGCTGATCATGATGAACATAAAATGATGCTAAGGAAAGTATGGGGAATCTTATAGGAAATGTAATGAGAATATCAAGAAAGAAAAGCAGATGAAAAGATAACTTGACAGAGGCAAGTATGAAGCGTGGAAGCTTGGGCAAGTTGGTTGGACATAACTGAATTCAGGAACAGCGCAACCTACAAGTAGTTACTTCGTAACTACGGAAGCGAAAAAAACAAGGACAGAAAAGAGCGCTGAAAAGAGCAGCGCTCTTTTCTGTCCTTGTTTTTTCGCTTCCGTAGTTATGAAGTAACTACTTGTAGGTTGCGCTGTTCCTGAATTCAGAGGCAAGTAATCTTTTTTTCCACTTTTCTTTTTTGACATTATCACTACTTATAATAATACCTCCTATACTTTCATTGGCATCATTATCTGTTAGTTCTTATTAATACCAAGTGTGTCTACAGATTCCTCATCAATGACTTAATAATCAGGTGATAATTTCTTAAGATGACTAAATTTTATTAATGAAATTAATGATTGTCACTCCCACATGTCAGG
Source organism: Rhipicephalus microplus (assembly GCF_013339725.1). Taxonomy (NCBI): domain Eukaryota; kingdom Metazoa; phylum Arthropoda; class Arachnida; order Ixodida; family Ixodidae; genus Rhipicephalus; species Rhipicephalus microplus. The sequence continues at coordinate 139,365,016 of NC_051170.1, read as the reverse complement.
AAATATATGTAAAAGGCTTTTTTCACATAACACAGTTGATATTTTCAAACGTCTTGGTGCCTGATAGCTGGGACACCTTGTTATTTTGATTCACTTTTTGACTATTTTGTAAAGCATCAGCAGAAATTATATTTGCTATTTTTGACAACCTACAGAGGGTGCTAATGTAAACACAATATGGCTGTCGTTTAGGGGACCATGCTATGGTGGCTAGGAGGAGAGGTGTCAGCATCGGCGCGCCGGAATGCGAGCGAGAATTCATCCGGATGCGGAGAAGCTGCGGTCGCTTTCAAGGTGTCCCTCCTCATGCTCGCTCGCACGTATCAGTGGTTTTTTGTTGCAAATATTTCACGCTACACTGCGGATTATAGCAGTCTACCTGTCACAATTCTGGCGGCGCACTTCAAAGCGTGTATTGGCACTGAAAACTAGTGTTGTTGATACACTTCGTAGTATATCAGCTACGAAGATTAGAAGATAGAGAATCAAGTGACTTGCCGTGAGGCTGACACCAAAACAAAGTCCGTGCACTTTTCAAATTTGATGCCGCAGTATGCTCCATGAAGTCTCAATGTACGTAAAGGTATCGGCAACCGTTATTTTTATGACGCGCGCAATCAAGGCCCTATTTTACAAGCAAGACATTTATTTTCTCGAAAGCGAAGAACAACATGAAAAATAAACACAACATATGCATTAAGGTTGAAGAAAACTTGAAGTTGCATGAAACTCAGGTAAACCAAGAGAATAAGGCAACTAAAGAGAACAGTAAATATATGATGATACAATGCGCATACATACACACATGACATTAAGATTTCATTGGCAAACATGGATACAGTCAGAAACCAGTTCACGAAAAAATTGATTTCTGCATATGTGAAACACAGCCAGACAGTGACGTCACAGTTGTTAATGGAAAATTTATAACAATGTGAACGAGAAAATAGTAAAATCACAAGAAACAAGAGAGTTTGAGTAATGCACAATAACATAAAACAAAAACCTTGTTCGCTGAGTTAGCACTATGACAGTTAAGTCACACGTCTCAACTTCAAGAACTTCATTTTTTCTCTCTTTTTTTTTTATTGGACACATTTTCTCCAGCAACGAGAAAATGCATTCCGGTCAGTGTAAAGAATCTAATTATCTGATTTGTAACTTCCAGTTTGTGGTGTTCACAGCCGACCATATTTAACCTCTTCACAGACAGGCAAGAGATAAGGTCTGTTATGCTGTCACTTTTGAACTTGTTGAAACTGAAGCAATAGGTGAATGCATCTTCCATAGCTTTGACCAGGTGTGTTAAGGACTCGGACGGGTACAGAAGGCATGATTCTGCCGGAAGCAAGCTGGAATTCTGAGTGAAGCAACAATCTGCTACATTCGTTGCACTTCGTCTTTTTCACCATCTTCCGGGCCACATAGCCACTAACGTAATAAGTGATCAGGGAGTCACTTTTACGTCCAATGAATTCAGTGTCATCAGAAAGGGCTTCACAAGCAACAATAATTTCATAAACCTCATTGAGGCGCCCCAAATCTAGCAGCTCATCCAGCTTCTTCTGCAATTTTATTGAATTATTGCGGATGCCAGGACATTGAAAGCTGCTCAGAACTCCAGAAGATATATTTCGGCTGGAGGGTGAATGTGCCAAACTATAAAAACTGAGGCAATTCAGAGAGATGAAAAGTTGTGTCGGCGAAGGGTGATCATTTGAGCCAGACATTTGCTTCAGAATTCCAAAAAGATTTTAAGCAAGTCTTGGCAGAGGCGAGACGTCATCAAGTATTTATAGCCCAAGGCTTTCGTGACATAGTGCCGGATGGAAAGGGTGCTGGTTAGTGTGACGCAGAGTCCTTCTGCCGTTGATTCACTCAGGAACTCACCCTCCTTAGGTACAGCTTTTTTACAAGTTGCTAAGAACCTGTTGAAAACATGGTTGTAGCTACGCACGATGAATCTTTTGTCGAAATGAGCTTCCCACTCAATGCACTTATTTTCCAGTGGTTTGTCAGCGCGAAGAATCGCACGCTCCCAGGCCTTGCGCCGTTCATCGTCGGCGCGAGCAGAGAAGAGAGATGCTTTCTTCCCTTGTTTGCGGGCCGAAACATATCCCGCATTGCATCCAGGTGCAAAGCAGTGTCTGCTGTTTACCCATCACTGTGGCATGGTTACATTGGCACGTATTGATCCCAAACAAGTCCAAGTAGGCAAAGCGCAGACGTTGCAAGTTGCGAGCACACGAGCAAGCGACTGAAAATGCCGCGCTAGCGGCTGGCGAGCGCTCTCGACCGATCACGGTAACGACTTGCGCTCCGCTCCGCGGCGAAATGAAATACCAGCACAGCTTCTATCAAGGCGCGGCCGGGATGATGCTGACACCTCTCCTTCTAGCCCCCATAACCATGCCAAGGCTGACGAACAACGTGACCGTCACTTTGAGCAGTGTAATCTTTCAGCCTGCAGCCACCATGTTTTCAAGTCTCTGCTAAGGTCATTGACTGTAAAATGTAATCTACCTTGCACTGGGGTTTAAAAACATATGTACGGTTTATTTTTGAAGGAAAAGTTTGAACACTTGGCAGATCATTTGCTGTGATGTGAAGGAATACACAGCTTCAATGAACAGAATTCAAGTATTGTGCCTGCAGACCTCCCGACTGTGGAAATACCCTCACGAGCTGTGGTTACAATTCAAGAGCGACCAAATGATAAAGGTCGGTTCACGTACGGTACTGGCTGAGTTATTTTCCCAGTGGGGGTGTGCCTTTTCGCTAGGGTATCGTCGACTTTGCCAGTATGGCCCCACTTATGAAAATGTAATTTTCCTTTTACATGCTGATAGCACAGCAGCACCTTTTGCTCACCAGGCTCGAACACTGCGCGAACGAAGTGCTTGTTGCTGATGAATTTAGCATGGAGTATATGCACATGGTAGTTTGCTTTTAGCTAGATGATGCGAGAGGACGGCTGCGCTCTTCAGAGGGTCAGTGCATCCAAGGCACCTCGCACAGAAGCAAAAGTGACACAGGTACACAGCAACCTTACACTCCTGCTTCTCGTCCTATGTCTTTTCACTTTGACACGCGGCTACGAAGGAAGCAGTGATGCTCTGAAGAGTGCAGCCATCCGCTCGCATGGTCTAAAAGAGTAAACAACCGTATACCTACAGTCATGACATTGCTGTTCAAATACTATTATCGTGGCAGAAACTACGCTGCTTTTATGCGCTTGTAAACAAAAGGTACTTGGGGGTATTTGACTGCTGAAGCATGATCTATGCAGTAGCACTGCACGTGGCAAAATTTCAAGCATTCTAGGAAGCTGATTAATCACTGTTGAGACATTAACTTCAAATCCAAGTTTTATATACGTCATAGAAATGCAAAAAAATATTCAAAGAAAAATATTTGCCAATACACTGCTTTACTAATTCACAAGCTCACATAATAATTGTCACGTATGCACAGCTATAAAAACCCCTCAATTGGCAAATGCAGATTTGTGAGCAGTGCAGAACAAAAGTAAAACATAACAGTCTACAAAAGAAACATCTTGGTGGAAAACATATCTGATGGGGTAATCCCCTCTGCATCAGAAGTGCTTTATCACTTTTACTCATAGGTGTGCACACGGGCAGCTGCCACTCCAAGTCACCTAGGGGAGGGGGGGGGGCTCAATGCTTCCCCTATATTTTGACTTATTAGAGGAGGGGGGAGGGCATTCCGATAAGCTTTCGCTCCCCACCTGGAGGAGATCTCTGCGCACGCTTACGCTTCTACTGAAATACCGCGAGTGCAAACTTCCTCTTTCTTGCAGGGTCATTACTGCTCATGCAAAGCAAGAAACCTCACCTTTGACCTCGCACAGTCGGACCCAAACAGTTTTTTTTTTATTTTTGTACCTCTAACTCATAACAAGGTAACAATAAAGCAAACAACCGCTACTATGACTTGCAGTGCCCGTCCAACTTTGGTAATTCACTACAGAATTCAGAAAAGCCATCATAAAAATTGCCAGCGACTAAAAATAAAGCACCAGCAAACTGCCAAAGTGAGGCAGACTGTATGCTGGCATGGGCTGGCTGCGTGGGCATTCCCCAAACGACAATTTCGGCGGCTGCCGCATGACAGTGGTACATTTTGTGAAAGTTTGGAATAATAGAAAGACTATGAGGTTACTTTTCTAACTCGAAAAAATTTGGTCACACACTTTGCCGCCTAATGAAATAGACAAATAGCCAAGGTAAATGAAATCAAACACTGAACACTTAAAAAAAAAACAACTTTTTCCTAGCATTAACATAAAACAATGTTATTAGGGGCAATGGTGTCCAAGTTTTCATCATCACAGTTTATTTGAAGTATGCTAGATTGAAAGCTTGAATAGAGTATTGTGGTTGGATAGCTACCTTAGAGCTCACATAGTGATGTGTTAGAAAACTCATTTGAAAAGCTGGTCTGAATATATGGCTAGCATCTGGGTGCAGGTTTCAGACTAAAATGAAAATGTATATGGATTGCAGCAATGGTCAAGCAAGAGAAGCAGTTCTTTTTTACTTACATATGATGTTATAAGATGGGGGTTATTTTCCAGTCAAGTAACTTTGTTGTTAAGCGTATTTGAGCCAATCCCAAGAGATCTGGACACGCAGTTCAAGCTTCAATAAAAAACACTGAAAAACACCCATTGCTGAATGCCAAATCTCAGTGAAATTTGAGCATGAGTGATCGCATTTTAGTCAAAAAGCCTGGTTGCCAGAGAAGCTTGGCACACACGTATTCCTCTATACGTATTCTTTTATACATATGTTGTGTACTCGCACATTCTATTATAGCCACTGTGGCAAGGAATAAGTACATCTATGTCATGTTTTAGTTTCATCATCGCTGATTGTGCTGTAAACTGTACGGAGTATTGAAATACTAGATTAAAAAATAATTGCAGCAGCTATGCACTAGTGGCAGAGAGGAAGCAGTGCCCTCTGCCATACCGACTTTCCCTTTACTATCTTTTGCTATACTATACATAGTTGCTGTATTTTGTTTAGTCTGTTTTTTCTTTCTCTATTGTTCTATCTGATGATGATATATGGTGTTTTTTGGTGCAAGATCCATTTGATCTATTGTTCTATCTGTTTATTTCTTTATCTCTCTCTGTGCTCGTTCTTGCATCTTGAATCTTTTTGCCTTATTTCTGTCTCTTTCTCTCACTCCCTGTACATGTTCTCTTGCTCATGAGAGTTATTGCATCCCACACGATTGTGCTGTAAACTGTACGGAGTATTGAAATACTAGATTAAAAAATAATTGCAGCAGCTATGCACTAGTGGCAGAGAGGAAGCAGTGCCCTCTGCCATACCGACTTTCCCTTTACTATCTTTTGCTATACTATACATAGTTGCTGTATTTTGTTTAGTCTGTTTTTTCTTTCTCTATTGTTCTATCTGATGATGATATATGGTGTTTTTTGGTGCAAGATCCATTTGATCTATTGTTCTATCTGTTTATTTCTTTATCTCTCTCTGTGCTCGTTCTTGCATCTTGAATCTTTTTGCCTTATTTCTGTCTCTTTCTCTCACTCCCTGTACATGTTCTCTTGCTCATGAGAGTTATTGCATCCCACACGATTGTGCTGTAAACTGTACGGAGTATTGAAATACTAGATTAAAAAATAATTGCAGCAGCTATGCACTAGTGGCAGAGAGGAAGCAGTGCCCTCTGCCATACCGACTTTCCCTTTACTATCTTTTGCTATACTATACATAGTTGCTGTATTTTGTTTAGTCTGTTTTTTCTTTCTCTATTGTTCTATCTGATGATGATATATGGTGTTTTTTGGTGCAAGATCCATTTGATCTATTGTTCTATCTGTTTATTTCTTTATCTCTCTCTGTGCTCGTTCTTGCATCTTGAATCTTTTTGCCTTATTTCTGTCTCTTTCTCTCACTCCCTGTACATGTTCTCTTGCTCATGAGAGTTATTGCATCCCACACGAGACAAATTGGCACACATGTTTGGGAGCGAACCAGGTGATGAGAAAGAGGATGAAAGAGAGCGCATGACAATTCATGGTGATAGTCTCAAAGCATAACGAGAAGTTTAATAGTTCTGCTGTAAAATATTTGCATTTGTGAATAACCTGGTTATTGTTCATTTGTATTAGTGCATCAGCCAGGACATTACACTGAGAGTTATTTGAAAATTTCTGACATTTGTAGCCTTATATTAAATCCCACAGGACTGCAATGATGTGAATAACTAAAATACATAAATGAAGGAAAGAAGGGTGCAACTTAAGGGTGCACTTTCTTTGTTAGAAACAATATTAATGAGAACTGACTGACAATTATGCCAAGAAAAGTATATAGGATATTAGAAGTAATTGGTATGTAAATATGAAGAAAGAAAAAAATGGAAGAAACGATAACTTGCCGTGGGCAGGGACCGAACCTGGGACCTTCGAATAATGCGTACGATGCTCTACCAACTGAACTACCAAGGTGGCTATCCCCCCATCCACTTTATGAGGTATGTATGTGCATAGGTGCCGTATAAAGTGGAACATTATTCGAAGGTCGCAGGTTTGATCCCTGCACACCGCAAGTTATCGTTTCTTCCACTTTCTTCACATTTACACAACAATTACTGTTAATAATATCCGCTATACTTTCCTCTTCAGGATTCAGCTAAAATTGAGGACGACGCAGTGAGCGATGGAAAGGAAAATGATAGGTGTAGCCTTAAGAGACAAGAGAGCAGTGTAGGTGAGGGAACAAACCGGGGTTAAGGATATGATAACCGAAATCACGAAAAAGAAATGGACATGGGCCGGACACGTAGCGCGTAGGCAGGATAACCGCTGGTCATTAAGGGTAACTGACTGGATTCCCAGAGAAGGCAAACGCAAGAAGGGGAGGCAGAAAGTTGGGTCGGCCGACGAGATTAAAACGCTTGCGGGTATAACATGGCAACAGAAAGCACATGACCGGGTTGATTGGTGGATCATGGGAGAGGCCTTTGCCCTGCAGTGGGCGTGTTAAGGGTGATGATGATACTTTCCTTGGCATAATTGTTTGTCAGTTCTCATCAAAATACATTGATGGTGCTTGAATGTGCCATAGTACGCCCCTGATCGTTGCGAGAATGCTTTCCGTCTAAATGAAGCTTGCCATGGGAGTGCCAGAAATAGATTAGAATAGCTGTGTCTGGTTACAAACAGTTAGCTCATAAATGACCTTTATCTTCAGCCATCACAACATGCATCACAATATCTAGCATGTGCACTATCCCTATTTTCTCTTTGCAAGCTTTTGCTTTCATCGAAACATCTAAAAGCAGTGTGTCTTGTTCTACTTTTTAAGCATATTGCAATGCAGTCTACAGACTCCTGGCCGACCAATCAATAATCCAACCAAAGTTAGAATATGCATGCATAATATGGGACCCGTTCACACAGAAAAACGTCAATAAACTAGAAAGAATCCAAAGAAAAGCTGTAAGGTATATATACTCTAAGTTTCATCACACTGATTCATCTTCTGAGTTAATTAGGGCTAATGACATTGAACTCCTTGAGTCACGACGGAAGACATTTAGGCTTAATTTTCTTTCCCAACTTCTTCAAAGACAAACAGCACTAGACCCTACACAGTACCTGACACCCATATCGACAAGGCATACGAGACACCATCACCCCGGAACCCTAACACCTTATTTTGCACGGAAAGATGCATTTAAATTTTCTTTTTTTCCACGAACAGTGGAAGAATGGAACCTTCTAAAAAACTCGGTTTAAAGATTCACCTTGGTTGATTTACTGTGAGTAAACTGTGTGTTGGGTGTGTAAACCTGTACTTGTATGTTGAATTCTTTCCTTTTTCCTTTTCTACCTGACTTGAGTGCCAAACATGTACTTGCTACTTGTATCGTGCCCACCTGCTTGGACCTGTGAAGGTCTGCAGTGTGCATTAAATAAATAAATCAAATAAATAAGGTGCGAGGACTTGACTCTGGTTTGGCAGTCATCTCTGACCTGTTCAGATTAGTTGACAGCATTAAGGTGAATAGATAAAAAGAACATGTAGAACATGCTACGCCATATAAAACATCACACGCCAACTTAAAACAACAAGCCCTACACAGTGCAATCACTACATATATGAATCGATCAAACTACAAAAGCAGATGTTATCAATATCCACGAGTGCAGTGAAAATGGCTGCAAATATAAAAAGAATAAACATCATAAGACATGTATGCTCGGAAGTCATGTCCTGTTCATTATTACTGTTTATTGTGTTTTTGGCCAGTATATAAGAACTTCCAGGCATGAGCGTCTAGCTCGAAACTGTAACCCAAGACAAAAGGGAAGGACAGCATTTTGGGACATACCTAAGCAACTAAAATACCAAGGAAACTTGTTAAACCTGAACCCAAGCTGCAAATATTAATAAAAGCTTCCGCAGCTGGTAAAAAACTGTGAGACATTTGAAGTCCCAAACTTGCCTTTATTGCTCTTATAATATTATAATATTCTAAAATGCTGTCTTTTCACATGCAGCAAAGAATTTTACAGAGGCGGTTTTTGTAAGCTACTCTATCAAATATAAACAAGTGGGTGTCCTCTAATGTGTCACCTTACTTTTGCACTAGTCGGGTGCTTTTTGTAAGAGAAAGGCACAGTACAGCAAACTTGGCCACAGATTCATTTCTAAACTGCTCGATTTGATATCAGAACACGTTAAATTATCACAGTAATTTTACGAGCAAACTGCTCGTTAAACTTGGTGAAACACGTTATATGTTGTATAGCTCAGAAAGGCACATTTCACAGTGAACAAGACGGTAAAGGCTTTCCCACTTTACATTTACGATTCTCAAGTCACCCGGAAAGTACGGAAACCAAAACAATACCCCATTACACAAATTTAACTAGCAAGCTGGACGAAGTTGGAGTGCAGGTAGGTAACGGCCGAAATCAGTGTTCGAACAAGTAGTTGAGTAGTGCTTGCGGCCGGCAACACGGAACTGATTCTGTTGCACGTGTGTCATGGGAACAACTACTTGCTTCACAAGACACGTTAGTAAAACGAACACAGCAACGCAGAACGCCGTCCAACGTTCAATAACTCGGCGTACGCACCTTGGTCGGCATGATGTTCAAAAGCATAAGCAGTTGCTCGAAAGATTTTCTTGAAACGTGGTCGAGGCACACTATGGCTGAAATGAAAGCACAAAACCCATTAAACAAACAGATCTTGACCGATTACGAACGGTTTTAATGAAGAAGCCGGCACATATAAGTCACCGGTTTGAATAGAAAAGCAACGCCACAACGGAGAAGTTGATAATGCAAATACGCGTTTTAACAACTTAGTGATTACATGACCAGCCCACAACGGCGCCACAAACGCTGTAAGCAGTGCGTCGCAAGCTATCATTCTAGTACTGCACTTTTTGGATATTTGCAAAGAAATAGTGTCAATATGAGCTTGGCGCGTATTGTGCGCGTTCTCTCGTTACCTCACGAACTTTACTCCGGCATGCATACTGCAATTTACACTGTACTGTATCTGTACTGGGTGGTACTGCTACGCAGGGAGCGGCGACTGACAGTACAAAACCGACAGTTACTATCAACGGAGTACTGTACTTCACTTGCGCGTGCGTGCAAACAGCGCATTTTGGTAGCACTCACAATGTCAAAGACACGGCAGGCAAAATGTGGCATGTCGATGCCTCTCGTGTCACATGTCCGATACAATCCACACAAAGGCGAGGCCGATACGCGAGAGCTTTTGCCCTGCTGCAGCTCATGTGCACCTTTTCCTACTTTTTGCACTTTTATTTATATATACGAACGCGTTCCGCCACCACTTGTTGGCGCGGCGGTTGTTGCATCTGTGGCGGCGCCCCACGGCGTTCGAGCGCAACAGTAAACAGCGCGGGGAATACAAAATTCTAAATGCGTGCATTTTGCCATCCTGACGCAGTGTGTCTTGTTCCAGCGGTTCTATATAAGGAGCCTTAATAGTACCACATCGCTAATTTGTTTCACAGAGCCTTGAAGATAAGGTGGTCATTGTACGAGTGTGGCGCCGTTAAGCAGTCGAATGGTCAGATCACCTCTACTTGGCCTTTTTGTCATAGGCGGGCGCACGAGAGGCTATGGAGGAGCACAGTATTCCGTAGAAAGTTTTCGAAATGAGGGTGACAAGTGGATATGACATGCTCTCATATAAAGACGAGCTGTTACATTATTGTTATGTACCTTCATTTTTAGGACATCCCAGTCCCAGATCGGAATGGTTTCGCCGCGGCCGCAACGCTACCTACCAGCGTATGGAACCACGTGCCCCTTTTTTGACTTTCTTATAACTGCACTGGACGGGACACACTTGCTCTGGCCATGCCCAGACCTAGAGTAAGTGCGCCTTTGTTATTTAAGAGCAACCGGTTACCGTTTTGGTCGACCTCCGGATATACAAGGGTGGGCAGAAGGACCGTTCTACCGATCCTTGTTAAACATTATACACGAGTGTTACTTTTGGTCTATGTGTGATGCCACTGATGAGTCTCAGGTGTTCTTTTGTATGTTTTTTTTTCTGCGAAAGGGCCGTCTTTCTAATAAAAAGAAGACTGCCAGTGGCGCTCTCTGCTGCGCGTTGTTCTAGCACCAGTAATGTGTAAACTATAATATGCAAGCCAGATCAACATTCGTGAGGTAACGAGAGACCGCGTAGAGTGCGCGCTAAACACATATTGATACTATTTCTTTGCAATATCCAGAAAATGCGGTTCAAAAGAAATATTCCGCTTGCGACGCACTGCTTGCAGCATTTGTGATGCCGTGGTGAGCCGGCCATGTGTTCGCAATGTAGTAAGAACACGTACATGCGTTATCAACTTCTCATTTGTGGCAATGCTTTTCTGTTGAAGCCTGTAACTTATTCGGGCCTACTTAAAGGGACTGTCTACCGTCCTTCATTGCTCTCGTGTTTCGTGTCGCAATGAAAAGCGTAACACGTGAAGTGTCTAACCTTGAAGCGGTTTCTCTCAAAAGTGCGTAGAAATTTTTAAAGCAGAATTTTCCTGTCCGCGTTCTGTCTCCTTCCATCGGTGGGATGAATGGCCCCAACATTGGTCGGTGCCGGTGGAAGTCGAAAACTGAAACCGCGTGCGATTTTTGCGGGCTTGATCAAGATTTGTTTATTAGTAAAACAAATACCTTAGTGTCGTTTTAGGCAGGCACATTTTTTGTTGTTCTCATGAGCGGTGGCAGACGCCGTGCTCGTGTTTCTCCGCTGTTTGCAGGCAGGCATGCAGTCAAGTGAACACACCAACGGCAGCGCCACCGAGTGGCTATTTGCACGCGTGAGAAAAAAAAGCAAATATTAGACTCTGGCGCAACCTAAAGCAGCCTTTAGTTCATAAAATACAATTTCAAGTTATACGTGCTTGTTTCTAAGCAAACTAAATCTTCCTGCGAGGATTTTTTGTCTTACCAATAGACTGTCAAGATAAACCACATTCGCTGTTGAGTGCCGCTAGGGATCAATTTTTTTCACCTTTCAAGTCACAGCATGTGATAATCGCCGGGGACTCGAATTTAAATCGATGCACAGAAGCCATCAAAGAGAGGGTAAAAGGTGACAAAAGGGTTGCAGCAGGGGCGTTCACAGGACGCAAGCTGGAAGCAGTCATGAGGCAAGCGAGCGCAAAACTCAAAAATACAGCTGATAGACGAATCCTCGTGATAATTGCAGACGGTTTAAACGATGTCTTAAATGAAGATACAGCAGGACTAGCAGCCACACTGGCGAAAGGCGTCGATGACATGCGAGCCACTTCTCCTCAGGTACAGGTAGTGATATGCGCGATACCGGATGTTCCGGTGCGTGAGAGCAACCTGCAAAGAGCAGTTGTCAAGGCAAACCAAGAGATATGGCGGATGAGTCGAGAGAAAGCCTTTGAGGTGGTGGAAATAAACAGAGAAGTGCATGGGTGGGGGGGTTTTCAACGAGACAGAATTCACTTCGATGGGCGGATAGGTCATGAGGTGGGTTGGCGACTTGCAGGACGCGCAGTAGCTTTTTTGGGGGGCAAGAGAGCCCTTCGGGGTGAAGGATAGCTAGTAATGAGGAAAACAACCAGGGAGACTCTTTGACAGGTGGTATGGACAGATGCGATTCCAAAGTGGCACCAGTATTTAAGATAGGAAGAGTACAGGGCAGAAATAGACGTAGCCACGAGCGCCGAGCCAAGTCAGACATAGAATATATTAACATGCAGGGTGGTAGGAACAGGCTTAAGTGGGAAGAGATAGAAGAACAGCTAAGGAAGGAGAGGCCGATGGTATACGGCTTTGTAGAAACACATCTCAAGGACATGTAATAACCTCCTAACAATGCAGACTACGCGTGGGAATATTGTAATAGAACAGAAGGCAGCAGAAAGGGGGGTGGTATTAGGGCATTCATTCATGAAAGTACATACTGGCAAAGGGTCAAGCAGGAGTGCAAGAAACATTTATGGCTGAAAGGGAAAGTGGCAGGGTAAATGACACTCCTTGGTTTCGTGTACTTGTGGACGGGAGCAAAGGCCAGAGAGGAAAATCAGTCGATGGTAGAGTGTATATCAAAGGACATTGAGGAGTTAGGAAGAGAGTGCGAGATAACTATACTAGGAGATATGAATGCACACATAGAAAATATAGATGGGTATACCAACCCGACAAACACAATGATCATGGATATGTGTGAAAGGCTTGATTTGATCATTTGCAACAGTACCGAGAAGTATGAAGGGCAAATAACATGGGAGGTAGGAAGGCTGCAGTCGACGATATATTATGCACTGATACCACATAGGATGTTTGTTAGGCTCATGGGATTGCACATAGATGAATGTGGCTCCAGAAGTCTGGGTAGTGATCACAAACGTATCAAGCTAAGCTTTAGAAGAGCAGTGAAAGTGGGAAGGAGACAAGATGAGCAACTATAGGAAAAATTTTATTCAGAAAAACAAATAGAAATAGCCACTAAACTAATTGAGAAATTATTCACTGATGACAGTAAAACAGTGTTGGCGTACAAGAATCTAATTAGACTGAGCTCGAGCTTGTAAGGCACGTGACAAGTCACCCCGGAAAAGAAGACACAAACCCAAGAGTTGGTGGGATGGGGAAGTTAAGAGAGCCATAGCAAAATGTCAGGAAGCATCTAGGGAACACAGACATGCTAAACAACGGGGTGAACCGACAGATGATGTTGAAAGAAATTGTGAAATGTTTCTAAGCTGTAGAAAGGATGCATCTCTTCTGATCAATGAAAAGATAAGAAGAAAGGGAGCTCAGTGGCTGGCTGAAGTACACAAAAAAGATAGAAAGGCAGCTACGAAACTTTGGAACCATATAAACTCCCTAAGAAATGAGACGAGCCTATAGAAGAGGTTTATAACTACAGCTCAAGGTGCTAGGCTAGAAGGGGACGAAGCTATTGAATATATAAGAACAAGGGTGACAGAAAAGTTTCAACAAAAAAGTGCTTTAGGCACCACAATAGACAAGGTTGAACCAAGTGGCGCAATGGCTCCATTTTCACAACTAGAGTGGGAAAGGGCTGAGAAAAGGGTTCCTAGTAGTACATCAACAGGCCCAGATGGCATTCCTATTAGGCTGATAAAAGACATTTGGTCCGAAGTCTAAGCAGGCTTTGAGAGAGGCAGTGAGCACAATAATAATCGATGGTAAAGTTCCCGATGGATGGAAACTTAGCAGGATCAGCATGATCTATAAAGGAAAGGGGACAAAGCTTACATAAACAACTACCGTCCTGTAACAGTGACATCAGTGGTCTACAGGCTGGCGATGCAGATTATAAAGGAAAGACTGCAGGCATGGATAGAGGATTAGGGGGTGCTGGAGAACTGCAGAATGGATTTCGGAAACACAGGAGGTTGGAAGAAAATCTGTTCTCACTGACGCAGTGCATCGAAATAGCAGAAAAGAAACTCAGGCCTTTGTGGCTAGCATTTTCGGATATCAAGGGAGCGTACGATAGCGTGGTTCAAGAGGACTTGTGGAGAATACTAGACACACGGGGTGTGAAAGATGGAGTCACTAATCTTTTAAAAGATATCTATGAAGGTAACAAGGTAATTATAAAGTGAGAAAAACAGGTATCCAAGCCTGCAGAGGTAAAACAGGGGCTTAGGCAGGGGTGTCCTATGTCACCCTTATTATTCATGATGTACCTACAAGTATTAGAGGCCAAATAAGAGGGAAGTGGACTGGGCTTCAACCTCTCTTTAGTCAAACAAGGAAACTCATTGATCAGGCACTACCAGCATTGATGTACGCAGATGTTATAGTGCTAATGGCCGACAACAAGGAAGATTTGCAGAGATTGGTGGACATCTGCGGTAATGAGAGAGATAGGTTAGATTTCAGATTCAGTGAGGAAATATCAGCAGTCATGCTTTTCAATGACAATGAAGATAGTGAGCTTAGAATACAGGAGGTCACGCTAGAGATAACAGATAAATACAAATATCTGGGCGTATGGATAAGCAATGGGGCCGAGCACCTAAGGGAACACGAAATATACGTGTCGACTAATGGTGACAGGAATGCAGTGGTAATGAAAAACAGGGCACTGTGGAATTACAATAGGTATGATGTTGTGAGAGGAATATGGAAAGGGGTCATGGTTCCTGGTCTGACGTTCGGCAATGCGGTCTTGTGCATGAGATCAGAAGTGCAAGCAAGATTAGAAATTAAGCAACGTGGATTAGGTAGGCTTGCCTTAGGAGCTCACGGGAATACACCAAATCAGGGAGTACCGGGTGATATGGGATGGACATCATTTGTGGGCAGGGAAGCTAGCAGCAAGATAAAATTTAAGAAGCGATTGAGAGAAATGGGGGAAGAGCGTTGGGCTAGGAAGGTATTCAGCTGCTTGTACATGAAGAATGTCGGTTCCAAATGGCGGGAGCGAACAAGAATATTTACTGGTAAATACTTGAAAAACAGCAGGGGGCCAAACCAAAAAAAAATTATCGATTAAGAAGAAGGTGAAGGAAGCCGAGACCGATATGTGGAGAATTGGTATGATTAAGAAGTCCGCACTAGAGATCTATCAAACTTTTAAGCAGGAAATTGCCAAGGAAATGATCTATGATAATATTCGGGTTAGTTCTCTACTGTTTGAGGCCAGGACGGGAGTATTGTGAACCAAGACATATCGGGCCAAATACGAAGGTGTAGACACAGTATGCAGTGCGTGTGGAGAGGAAGAAGAAACAGCGGAACACTTGATAATGTTCTGTAAAGGGCTTCACCCTATAGTTCAGGATGATGCCACAGAGTTTTTTAAAGCACTGGCGTTTAGGGACAGTTAGGGCAAAATAGACTTTAAGCGGGTAGAATTAACTAGAAGGAGGTTATCTGATTGGTGGCTAAAGTCAAGGCACGAGGGAAAATTAAACCCTTCACTGCAAAGTACGAATCCTCAACCTCAATATTTAAGGGGTAAAATAAATCTAGTTTTTGGTTCATTAAGTATTTCGGCTTGGTGGCGCTAGCCACCGCCCGATCTAAATGGTACAGCCATATGCATCCATCCATCCATCCATCCATCGATCCATCCAACATCAAGTTAAAATTTTAATTCCTTTTTTTTTTCGGCACGAAAGCATGCTTGCTGCCACCGATGTGATGATCAATCTTTTCATTTGCGCCACAATCAGAAATTTTTTCTCGAGTGGTAGACAGTCCCTTTCATTAAAACCATGCGTTTTCGACCGAGATGATTTCGCCTAACGGGTTTTGTGCTTTTATTTAAGGCTTAGCGTAGGGGGGGGGGGGAGCAAAGTCTGTTTCATAATTTTGGGAAGTCGGACAGCGTGTTGTCCCACAGGGTTGCGGCTTTGATGACGATCGGAGGCTCTAGATGTTAACTTTAAGAGCTGTTTACTACCCATATTTACTCCCGAAAAGCTAAAGACTAAAGCTAGGTCATTGTTAGAAGCCGAACACCCTCTAAACTAGTTCAGATGGTGACTAGTCTAGAGGCTATGTCAAATTGTGTTGTGTAAGCACACCGGAATTCCCCATTTTAGTTTTTTTCATTTATGGTTAAATATGTTATTATTGGACTGGAACAACGAAAGGAAGGAGGGGAGATGATACTTGCCCCCTCTCCGTTATATGGAAGAAAGGAACAGGAGAGACAGAAAATGCAGGGATGCCACAAAACTTCTATGCTAGCACTCACATAGTTACCGTAGTGACTTCCTGCCACACCACGTTTAACATTATTTAAATAAAAATAATTCACTGAAAGGCACCGTGCGTATACCACCAGACACGCATCTAGCTAGTTTCTATTATTGATACTCGACATCAATTTCACTCAGTGAAAAAAAGAAGGAAGACAACCTTCTTGACTGTCTAGCAAAATTGATTTCTTCATCCTTAGCAAGCAAACTGATCGTGACACGGTCGTTGCAAATTTGATTCCACCCAGAAGAGCAATATCCCGTTCCTCAAAGATTATTATCTTTCTGTTTCAGGAGCCGTTTATGAAAGGAAGGCGCAACATGTCCATAAGCAAGGCAGTGATTTAGCTTTAAGCCAGAAACTATCTTTCTTAGCTCGATAAAAAGCCTGACGCTTAACTGGTATACAAACGTTGTGCAGCATATTGCTCGAGTCTCGGTTAGTCTTGATACCCGAACCGATATTTGTCTGCGTGGTAAATGTCACCTCTCTTTGCATCTTCAGCAAAGTGTGCAGACTTTCCTGTGCTATCATATGCAATGTGTGTATGAGGAATATGCATCATGCACAAAATAGCAACCGCAAAGCTTTAGAGCGCGCGAAGTTGATCACGTGCACTATGGCTTCTGTACTTACCGGGTAGAAATTTATTGCTATATATTACATAATAGCCATCCCTTACGCGTACAGGAGCTGGCTTGCAGTTATTGTAGAAAGTCTCACATTACGACATATTTGTTAATATTTAAAATAGGCTGTTGTTGCGTCATGTCATTACCGAAAAAGGCGCAGCCCTTTATTATCTGTGTCCTAACTGGATATCATGACATTGAAAAAGAAGGAAGATCAACCACATATTTTATCAAGAAGACGACGAGGGTAGGTTGTATTATTATTATTATTATTATTATTATTATTATATTATTATTATTATTATTATTATTATTATTATGTTATTGTTGTTGTTGTTGTCGTCGTCGTCATCGTCGTCGTCACGAGGCGTTACAGGTGATAAAGTCGTCAGGTGGTAGCGTAGGGCACCGGGAAGTAACGTACAGGAATGCACCCGAACTAATGCTTTATGAGCAACTCGTTGGCCTCTTCTCTTTTAGCCACCTCCCCGCTGCCCCTTGCTGCGCAGTACAGTTATCTCCTGTACTGCGCAAACAAGCCGTCTCGGCTGCTTATGGGTAGCAGAGCACAGGCGGATCGTAGTAACGCTTTAAACGTTCGACATGCACAATTTCGCGCTGCCGGTGGCGCTTGTCCGAAGGTGGTTCGACGGGTTCGACTATATAATGCGCGGGAGAAGCTTGCTTTACCACACGGTAGGGACCCTGGTACTTCGAAGCAAGTTTTGGTGACAATCCAGGGCTTATGTCAGGCATACAAAGCCGTACTAGAGCCAGGATCATAAGATGCAGGGGCGACGGCAGTATTCTGGCGGTGCTTCTGACGTTGCTGCTCCTCAGATGTCAACATGCCGGAGAGCTTGGAGCCCGATTCTGCGAGAGCAGCAGCTTCAGACAGGGCTGTATAGGTTCCGTGGCATCAGCGCTATACGGAAGAATAGTGTCCATGGTGAAAGATGGCTCACGCCCATAGAGTAGAAACAATGGGAAAAATTCCGTGGTGGCCTGCGTGGCTGGGTTATAGGCATATGTAACAAATGGGAGTACATAGTTCCAATTAGTGTGGTCAGATGCGACATACATGACCAACATGTCGCCAAGAGTTCGATTCAAACGTTCCGTCATCCCATTAGTCTGCGCGCGATATGCAGTTGTGGTGTGGTGAATGATACGGCATTTTTCGAGGAGACGTTCAATGACGTCGGAGAGAAACACTCGGCCTCGGTCAGTGAGTAATTCTCTTGGGGCGCCGTGGCGTAGGATGATATGGCGCAGGATAAACGAGGAAACATAGCTAGGTATAAAGGTCAAGTTCCTACATAACGTGTCAGCTATGGTCGATGGCCACGATCACCGATCGGTTGCCCTTGGGAGCTCTTGATAAAGGACCAAAGAGATAGATTCCTACACAATTAAATGCATGTGTTGGGCAGGGCAAAGGTTGCGTTGAAGCAGTTGAATGGCGAGGAAGCTCCTTGCGACGTTGGCACGCGAGTCAGGAGCGTAGTGATGGACGAAGCGGTACATGCCGCGCCAGTAATAGCGAAGGTGTAGGTGTTCGACAGTCTTAAGTACACCTGCATGCGCGCAGTGTAGGTTATCGTGAAACGCCGCACAGATGTCCGAGTGGAGATGCCGAGGAACGACGAGCAACCATTTTGGGCACTCCGTAAGGTAATTACGGTGGTATAAATGTCCACCGTGAACGGAGAAGTGGTGTGCTTGGCGACGTGATGCCCGGCTGGCAGTAGGCGTCGATGACTGTATGGAAACAATCCATGGGTCCTTCTTCTCAATACGGCTAATTAGCCGAGTTGGTGATACATGGTTGTTTTGAAATGAGAGCACACTACTTAGACGCGGACAGAAAGACAGGGACAAGCGCTTGTCCCTGTCTTTCTGTACGCGTATAAGTAGTGCGCTCTCATTTCAAAACAGTCTTTCTTCTGCTCGAAAACCATCTTGGTGGCAGAGAGGGAGGACTAGGCTAGCGGGGTATTAGAGGAATCGTTCCCACCGTGTAGTGCGGAGCGTGGCAAGGCGTCTGCGTCAGAGTATTTTTTGCCGGAACGGCCAGATCACGCAAATGTTATATTCTTGTAGCCGAAGCGCCCATTGAGCGAGACGATCTGAAGGCTCTTTCAAGGAAGAAAGTCAACACAGGGAATAGTGGTTCGTTATTACGTCGAACGGGCGGCCATAGAGGTATGGACAGAATTTAGCTATGGCCCAAATTTTCCTTTTCTGTGACATTCCTTTTCTGTGACAGAATAGTTAGTTTCAGTCTTCGTCAAAGCGCGAAAGCGACGACGTACTCATCGAAGCTATAGCCTTTCGTTGAGGAAAGACGGCACCAAGGCCCACACCACTGGCACCTGTGTGTATTTCTGTCGGTGCGCTTGGGTTGAAATGCCACACGATCGGAGGACAGGTGAGAAGACGACGCGGCGTTTTGAACGCGGCATCGCAATCTAGTGACCAGGTCGAAAGGTAATGGCCAGCACAAAAGAGCTGTGTCAAAGGGGCTATTATAGTAGCGAAGATGAGTATGAAGCGGTGAAAGTATGAACATAACCCGACAAAGCTGCGAAATTCTTTCAGAATTTAAGGTTGTGGAAAGTCAGCGACAGCTTGTAGCTTCGGTGGATCAGGGAGTACCCCGTCTTTTGTGATTACATGGCCTAGGATGACCAGCTGTCGAGCAGCAAAGCGACATTTCTTCTAGTTGAGGTGAAGGCTGGTGTTGGCGATGCATGTGAGGACGCGTTCGAGTCGGAGTTGGTGAGAAGGAAAGATCGGCGAAAAGATGACGATATCGTCCAGGTATAACAAAGGCACATTTGCTACTTGAGCCCTCACAGGATGTTATCCATCATCCTTTGAAATGTGGCAGGTGCCTCGCATAGGCCAAAGAACATGACGGTAAACTAATCTAGACCATCTGGGGTGATGAAGACAGTCTTGGGGCGGTCTGCTTCAGCCACAGGGACCTGCCAGTAGCCGGGTCGTAAATCTAGGGACGAGAAAAATTCTGCGCCTTGGAGGCAGTCTAGCGCGTCGTCATTACGAGGAAGCGGGTAAACATCCTTACGGGTTATGTTGTTCAGACGACGGTAGTCCACACAAAAGCGATTGGTGTCATCTTTCTTTTTTACCAACACCACAGGAGAGGCCCGTAGACTGTACGAAAGTTGTATAACTGCACGTTGGAGCATGTCTCCTACGGGCTCGTCGATGACTCGGCGCTCCGTTGCGCACACACGATATGGCCGTTGACGCAACGACGCGTGGTCTCCGGTGTCGATGTGGTAGACAACAGTGGAATTGCCGCCTAAGTGAGCTTGTGGAAGGTCTAATGACGTACAAAAGCGGTCGAGGAGCGCAACCAGCGGAGTGTGCTGGTTGGGTGTGAGGTTGGGGTCAATGCAGCGAGAAAACGGTTTTTCAAGTGATGGCTGCGCAAAAAGATCAACGTTCACAGCATCAACCTGTAGAGAAGTGGAGTCATCAGGCACATGATAGACAAAACTTAGATCAAAGTCGTCAGCATGACCAAGGCACTCATCGCGGTGCAGGTTGTCTAGGCACGAAAACATGTTGGAAACATGAAGTGCGCTGACACCCTGTCGAATAGTAAGGAGGGCAAACAAGAGGTGATGGCGAGTAGCAAGCTTAGGCGGCGTGAAAACAACGGTGTTGTCGGAAAATGCCGCGCAGGCGATGGGAACTAAAGCGGATGAGAAAGGAGGAATGGTAGTGTCCGTGGCCACCAAGACTCGATTATAAGCGGCAGCGAAATCTTTTGCAATGTTGCCACCGAATGGAGACAGCGGAAGTTCTTCGCGGGTGCAATAGATAATGGCATGATAGGATGACAGGAAGTCCCATTCCAAGATCATGGCATCGAAGCATAGAGGCAGACTGATGAACTCAATGTGGTAAAGAATGTCGCCTATAAAAACACGAACAGTGCATTTTCACAAGAGATTGATTGGCTCGGGGCATGCTGTGCATAATGAAAGTGCTGAAAACGGCGTGGCAACATTGCGAAGTTTAAGACGAAACTGGTCGGAAATCACTGATATATACCGCTGCTCCTTTATCGACTGGCACATGAACAGCAATATCTTCGGCATAAACTACCATTACACTCGCAGGTAATAAATGAGGTCTTGAGATTTTCATATATAGCGCAGTTCTTGCGACTGGAACTGCGTTGGTTAATTTTCTCTTGGGCAGCTTCACGTCGGCGGATGAGCGGCGATGGGGAACGCTGACGAGGGGACGAAGACCACCGTGTGCTGAAAGCTTGGGAAGCAGCAGGCGTGGTGTCGAATGGCTGAGTGCCAGTATCAGAGCGGAAGACATAGTCGGGAGAATGCAGCGGAAGACAGGGTCACGAGAATACCAAGAACGTCGGCGGCAAAACCATGTTACGTGACCAGCAGAAGGCTTGAGAAACAGATGGGTCGGTTGTCAGGGGTGCGCCACGGGTTGAAAACAGGACCCGCAGATGGAGCGAAATATTGCCGCGCAGGGCGAGGAAGCTGCGATGGTGGACAGTAGGTTCTTGGTGTGTAGCTTGCAGGCGCGGGTACATGTGAAGAAGAGAAGGTGGTCGTAGGCGCGTATGGAACTCTCAGAGAAGCCGGTATTGGCCTAGCAATGACAGCAGCGTAAGTTAGCGGAGCTGTCACAGGAGCCGGTTGATGAGCGAGAGGTGCAACTTCTGCCACTTGCTCCTGTATGACCTGCCAGGTGCCAGGCGTCAAGAGCGACTCGGACGCTTGGTTGACTGGCAGAATGGACAGCTGGCGTGCGACTTTTTCTGGTACAGATTGCTTGACTTGGTCAAGAAATGAGTCGGAGGGGGAAAGGAAGGTGGTAGGTATGGAACCGCTAGTCAGCACAGGAACCGTTAGTAAGCTCCGCAAGCCTACTATGTGATACGAGATATCGGCGCGTAGAAAAGTGTTACTTACACAGTTCCTCATAGCTCTGGCAGAGTCGTTACTTTGTTCACCATCTGAAGGTTCTTAACTAAGATCATTTGGAAGGCGTGGTCCTCTATGCCATTCATAACATACTTTATCTTCTCCTCTTCGGTCATGTTAATGTTAATGCGACGGCATAGGTCCACTACATCTTCAATGTAGCTGCCGAAGTTTTCACCTCCCTGTTGAGCACGAGTGCGAAGCTGCTGTTATGCCCGAAGTTTGCACTTTTGAGCCTGGTCTTGGAATGCACCTTGTAGTCTGGTCTTGAGTGCCGCCCAGGTAGGAAACTCCGATTTATGATTCTGGAACCGAATATATGGGACTCAGGAGAGGTAGAAGCTGGCGTAGCTGAACATATCTGCGTCATTCCACCTATTGACAACACTAACTTTGTCGTACAAGGACAACCAATTGTCGATGTCCTGATCTTCAGTTCCAGTGAAAATCGGAGGGTCTCGCTGGCGGGGCGTACCTGAACAGTAGACCGCAGGCGATGCCTGGAAAGAGTTGCTCGGCCCGGCGTTTTCAGGCATGACAAGCATGGGGGGAACTGTCTGGTTTCAGAGTTTCAGGTTTGGAAATACCCCACACCTCCACCAAATGTCACGAGGTGTTCTAGGTGACGAAGTCGTCAGACGTTAGCGTAGGACAGCTAGAAGTAACGCACAGGAATGCACCCGAACAAAGGCTTTATGAGCAACCCATCGACATCTCCTCGTTTAAACACATCCCTACTGCCCCTTGCTGTTTTGTACATTATTATTATTATTATTATTATTATTATTATTATTATTATTATTATTATTATTATTATTATTATTATTGTATTGTGATATCGACTTGCCCTTAAGGCATAACATTTTGCGTGTATATATCAGGTGCTCGTTGTCAGCCCCGAGTGATGTAGGAAGGAAAGAGGGTGAATTAGCAGCCCCAGGACGTGCGAAACGCTTACGGCGCCCTCCACCATCCCGCATATCAGCATGTCACTGCACGAGGTCAGTATATAGATTTCCTAAACTAAGCCACGCAAAACGCCCTTGTTGCTTTGTGGTTCTACGATGCGTAGGGCTGTCATGGCAAGGAAATACTTGTCTCGAAGAGTGATCTATATGCGATGAAGTCAGCTTTCTATAGCACGAAAGAAGTCGTGGTATCTTTGCGCACTCTACTTGCCTACCACCGTAAAACCCAGCTTGGACTCGCAGGACTAGTTCATAGCAGGGCAGTGGGTCTGGCAAACTGCTCAGAAGTGAGAGCTTCTGGACCCCAGGTCTTTACTAGATGTGTGCATGAGCTCCGGATGAAAAAGGAAGTTATGGCGAACCTGTACTAGTGGTGTCAATAATGCCATGCCTGAAAGAAGAACGCAGCTGTATGGCCTTCCTTGCATCTCTCTCTCTCTCTGTGTTCCCCTTTGTTATCAATCTTTCTCTCAGCTTGTTCTATCTCTTTTATATGCGAATGCATTTTCAGTCGGGCTATGTCAGACATCCGGCGTTGTCCGCGGCGGTGTCCACACGCTGGCAGGTGTCATCTCCACTCTCGCACCCTCTCCCATAGCAACAGCTGCGGGCGTGCGCGCTCATTCTCGCCCCTAGCACTGGAGCATGTGGGGCGAGAAAGTGTAGCAGAGGGTAGGTGCAGTGCTTCACCACTCCTCTCGCCGTTTGATCTCTCTCATCAGTGTTGCCAATTTAGCTATTTTGTAGCTAGATCTAGCTACTTTTGGGCTCATCTAGCTACCGAAAATGTAATCTAGCTACGAGTAGCTGTTTTAGCTACTCCCTTCAAAATTTAGCTCTTAATCTAGCTATTTTGGCTTCAGCTAAAGCAACGTCGCCGCCATCTTCAGCTTGAAGGCGTACTAATTGTCATGGTAACATCCGGAGAAGGTGCCAAATGGGGGCTGATAATTTTCTCCTCTCGCTTCTTCCCACCCCTCTGCTGCTGGCCCCGCTGCCCTTTGCGTCGCCCTATGGTCCCTAGAAATATTTGCTAGTCTGCCGTCCGCGCGCCTTTTCTTTGGGGAGGCGTGTCCGCGCCTCCCGAACGAGAGCGGCCCGAACGATAGCGGCCGCCGGCCGGCCTGTGCGCCTGTGTCGCGCGCTGGATACACTCGCCATGACAGTGCTTTCGTTGCCTTTCTCAAACGCTGGAGTAGAAAGATGCTTCAGCGATATGAGCATCGTGAAGAGCAAGCGTCGTAATAGGTTGGACATTTACACACTGAATGCGCTGCTAACTGTAAGGAACGGGCTTCGGAGGCATAAAAAAAAATGTCATGAATATAGTTTGCCAAGTGATATGGTGGCCAAAATCGGTACGATGGCTTCGTACTCAACGGCAGAGGACGATACTCTGCAAGCTGCAGACATTATCGAAGAACTGTGTGTACAGCAGGACTGATTGTTTGTGTGTACTATCATTGATTATAATTGTTTTGCCCTACGCCTTCTGCTGGAATTGCTAAAAGATGGTTCTGTTTTCATTCGCCAATGTGGATGATTGTTCTTTTAGAAGTGCGCTGAAGTCTCTTTTGTACATTATGTGCATAAAAGGCTATTTTGGATTGTTTCGTTCGTTTTGTGCTCATTTGCGTTCATAATTTTGTGTTCATTTGTCTGGCTGTGCACGTGCTACTGCATATGGCAACAAAAAAAAACAATATAGAAATGCTTCGTGTAAGGCTATAAAACAGGCACTGAAAATTCTATACTTGATTAAAGAAGTTCTTTGTAACGAAGCAATTTTTGTTTCTTTTAATTTTTACAGTTGTATATCGAACACAATTTCAGTTTCGATTAGGCCTTTGGTTACGCCCATTAATTTTATTTTTAACAGGTTTACAGAGCATTGCTCCATTCGGAGCTCGTCGTTTCTGAGCGGGCAAGTCTTTACGCATTGCGAAAACTACGCCAGCCATAAATTATTGCAGTTTAACTATAGGAGCACATTTATTATTCGTGCATACATGTTCTGCGTAGTTGCCTCCAAGACAACATAACTTGAGAGCTGCGTTTCATTTTTTCAGATAAAACAGCTGTCAATGAATGCTTTGTACACTCAGAATGTGTTAAAGAAGCGCTTTAAAAATATTTAGCTACATTTAGCTCCTTGTTGGATTTTTTGGCTACTTCTAGCTACTTTCACGTTGCCATCTAGCTATTTTTGCTGGCCGACATTTGGCAACACTGTCTCTCATCCCTGCACTCCATTCTCCCGTCCGCTCGCGCCTTACTCTTGACTGTTCGCTGGCTGGGTGCCTCTTAAGAACATCCGGAAATGTGTGCTTGAGACACCACTGCAAAACTCCAACACTGAGCCGAGAACGCTGTTTATTTTGTTCACTTCATAGTATTTTTATCCGTGCACACTATAGCTACTAGAGCTGCAAACACATACCGCGTTTCTCACGGCCGAAAAACACCACGTGCACCGAACGGGGCTGCAAGGTGTAAGAAAAAAAATTGGCAGATTCCACGTACAGTGGGAATCGATGATATGCGAAGCACGGATAAGAAAGGTTGCTCTGTCACTTTAAAATCAGCACAACGTTACGAGGTGTAGATAAACGAGGCCGTACATGACTTCCATGTCATGATTATCATGTTTGGATGTATCGTTTACCTTCGTCATCTATTCACGTCACGTGATAGCAAATTTAGTATATGTGGAGCTAGCGAAACAGCCGTAAGCCCGCTATTAGCGTGGTATGTTGTCATGTTCTTACATAACACGCGCGTCGGGATTGTCATGCTTGCACCTGTCATATATTTCGTCATCCATTGACGTCACGTCACACCAAATTTGGTATATGTGGAGCTAGCAAAAAGGTCGTGAGTGCATCATGAAGGGCTCAACATACTCCAATGTAGCATTCTGTTACGACCGTCATAATTATTGAAGTTTTTCGGCCTTTGTGAACGGGACGAAAAATATTTCGACGCATTCCAAGCAAGGGTGTGCTGTCAAGACGGATTAATTTCCTCTCGGCCAAACCTGAACGAGGGGTTCGGGACTGGTGGTGGTAGTGGTTGGAAGATGAGAAAAGGCACCTAATTCCTGAAACCCGGTCGGGAGCACGGCGCAGTCATATCTGCAAGACTGGTTCGCACAGAGAAAACGCACGAGCCAAGAGAGGCCATTGTGAGCTCCACTCAAGAAAGGCCATTGTGTTTGCTGGGAACAAGGCTTTCGAGGCAGACAAGGAGGCAGCTGGACCATTTTCGAGGTCACCGAGGATCTGGAAATCTCGGAACCAGCATGGTATTTGCCGTTCAGGCTGCAAGCTAAAGCCAAATTGGTTGAGGCTGCATCTTGCGAGGTCAAGCGGAGCCCCGGGATATGTGCAGCTAAGGCACAGCTTTTAGCAAACAACCAGGAATGGAATGTGGGGGTGAAGAAAAGGATAATGCGCTATGTGCTGAAGCCCTTGCGGGAGCCCGCCTCGAAGACGAGGGATTAGTCGACCACTCCTCCTTCCCCCTTTCTCCATAGGATCGGCTGAATGGGGTGGCATATTTTGACGATATGCGGGCCCACCACTACATTGTCCTACCCAAACAGTCAGGCAAATTTGACACGTGTACTGGCAGCCAGTTTTTCGAACCTCACCCAGCTTCCAGAAGAAGAAGAATCTTGGAAGCCAAAATCATCGGACGTGCGCGAAACTTGGTGACGTGTGCGAAAACGTCGGTGCAGTGCTTTGGTGACCATATTTGGGCATCGTGCGGACTTTGCCCTCTCCGCATGCATTGTGTGGTGTCTTTCCTCTACTTCGTGGATGGAGCATCTAGACCATGGAGTGCCGTATTGGCTGAAGCCGCGGACAGTGCGCCCAGCGTTGGCAACGCGGCGCTATATAAACGGAAGACTCTTGTGTATTTTAAGTTCTACAAGTTCTACAGTTCAACAGCTCTCATGTTACCAACAATCTATCTTGGCACACGCATGTTACCTACATCTGTAATAACGCTAACCGAACGCTAGGATACTTACGCCGCAACTTTTCTCGTGCTCTGCTGTCCCTCAAAATTCTACTATACCGATCACTAAATCGCCCAAAGCTTGAGTACGCGTCCGCTATATGGGATCCCGTGCAGCAAAATTTAATCAACGCGTTAGAATCTGTTCAGAACCGCTCAGCTCGGTTCATTTGTTCTAATTATTCCCGTACTGCTAGCATATCAGAAATGAAATCTAACCGTGACCTGCCCAATTTAACTGTCCGGAGGAAACTGGTGCGACTGCATTTTTTTCATAAGATATTTTTTCACAATCCATCAACGAAGCGAGACCTCATTTCACAACCGTCATACCACTCATCGCGCATTGATCACCAGCATAAGGTTGCCATTCCGTTTTGCCGCACCAAATTCTTTTCAGCAGCCTTCTTACCGAAAACAGCCGCCGATTGGAACCACCTTCCCTCTTCCGTTGTAACAATAACAGACCCTTTGTTATTCAAGACTGCAATTTCTCAGCAATGTTTGTAACTATACGCAGTTTCCATTATCTATCTTTGTCTTGTATGTGCTTGAATTCTTACTTATACATTTTTAGTTGATTTATGTTGCCTTCGTGATTTGCGCATCTGACACTTGTTTCTTTTTTTTTGTCTTTTTTTCTTGTGTGTTATAAAATGTTGTACCCACCCCCTCTGTAATGCCCTGAGGGTATTCTAATAAATAATAAATAAATAAAGGTACAGTTCTGATCACTTGATCACCTCCTTTCTAATTCTCAGTTACTAACCATGTAAATAAATTGTCGTTTTTACGAGCGCCTCATCTGACTTGTTCGACGATAGGTCCTTGGACGGGGGCCCGCTACCAAACTGAGACCCGCAGGACCCGGACTCGCAACAGTTCACGCGCGCGCACGCTGGGCACGTGCGACGCTACGTTAGCAAAACGCGAGCACTCTATAGTCCACGTCCCGTAATATCAAATTTGGTATACAAGCTTGCAAAATGGCCGCGAGCTCATCATGAGCGTAGCATGTAGTCATGTTGTTACATGACGTGCACCTAATGATTATCGTGTTGTACCATTCGCATACCTTTGTCATCCATTCACGTACCGTAATACCGAATTAGGTATATGTGACGCTAGCAAAACGGCCGTGAACACATCATGAGGGTGTCATGTTGTTACATGACACGCATGTCATGATTTTCAAGTTAGGGACTGTCGCTTGTGTACGTCATGCAATCATGTCATACCATACCAGCTTTGCAACATGCAATGTGAACAAAGACACCGCAAGAGCTGCAGGAGCATGAAATGTACATTATGACATTCATGACATACATGTCATGATTTTCATGCCATGACTAGTGAAATATGTTCTTCATACAGTCATGTTATGCCATACCAAGTTTGGCATAGATACCATTATCGAAACGGCCAGGAGAGCTAAAAGTTGTAGGCAGCTAGATAGATAGATAGATAGATAGATAGATAGAGATAGATAGATAGATAGATAGATAGATAGATAGATAGATAGATAGATAGATAGATAGATAGATAGATAGATAGATAGATAGATAGATAGATAGATAGATAGATAGATAGATACGCTCAAGTCACCGAATTTCACTAAGAAATGCTTCGCATTTAAATGAAAATGTTATTCTTCTAACGCTGAATTCTCACTTGCGAAACGCCGTTGTGGACGCTACGCAATGCATTCGGATTTCCTCACGATACCCTTCGGGAAGGTGAGGAGATTTTTTCGTATGTGTTTTTGTTCTATTTATTTCTTTCCCTATTTTCTTTCTCGCGTTTTCTATCATCGTTTATCTATCCTTCTTTGTTTGTGTTTAATTGTCTAGCTGTCTTGCACTCTGTTTTCTTTGTCCTTCTTGTTTCCCTCTTTGTCTGTTCCTTTCTGTCTTTCTCTTCATTTATATCTCTCTTTCTCCTGATTTTTTTCTCTTTATTTTTCACCTCTATTTATCTGTCTTGCTTTCTGTCTTTTTTTTTCCTCGTCTCCTTTTCATATATGCTTCTCTCTACCTGTTTCTCTTTTTGCCCGTGTTTCTACTTTTTCCCTTTATTTATCACTGCTTATCACTTTCTCTTTCTTTTTATCACTCTCTCTTTCTCTTTAGCTATTACTTTCTCTCTATATTTCTCTATTTGCGCTTTCGTTGTGTATCTTTCTCTCCGTTTTTTCTCTCTCTCACTCACTCTATTCTTAACGTGTGTGACGTACCCCACTGCACTCCTACTTGCTGTGGCGCATGTACTCTGCTGTGGAATTTTCGATGACTGGTCACAAGTTCTATACCGATAGCTCACACAGCTTCACCGTTAAAAACGCGGACTTTTTACGGGTCGCTTCATCTGCATGATCCAGAGATCTCCGGTACTAGCACATGCTGGTATACCACTTGGGTGTGCGCGATCAACGCAACACCAGAAATAGTCCGCTGATGCACCGTTCATGAAACCAGCCACTCGCGTCGACTTGCTGCGTAGTTGGTAATGATATTGCCGATATTGCAAGTGATTGCGGTCCGAAATCGCAAACTCCCTGCGGCATTCAATTCACTATTAAGTGGGTCTTGCTGGTACCATCAGGCTGGTACGCAGATGTAACACACGTACTATCACGAGCTACGTATTTGTATGCATGCAGAACATATGCACAAAAGAAAGAATTATTTTGTACTTTTTTTATTCACAGTCACACGGCGAAAACAGTGAGTCGTGACCAGAAAGGTGCAGCTGGGTCGTACTAAGTACACCATTTGTACAAAACATGGTTTCCCGTATTGAAAAAGCTATACTCGACAACGAAAAAAAAAATTGATGCTCACAACCATAACAATCGTGACAACACGTAAGCACACGAACAACAAGCCATGTAGTTATAAGCTTCGCTTTTTTTTTCTAACTTTTGGTCGATGCTCGAGACATTGGCGCCCGTGCTGATTCTAATCCTTTGCCAAGCAAGTGGTTCTTTGGTTGGATAGCTGCATGCGATTCTTTTGGTCTGAAAACCCTGCACGAAATTGACGCTATCATTTCCTGGTGTCAACTTCCAGAAAACTATCCCAAATGTCTTCAGTTGTGCATGAACATGAAGACAGCGTGAACACACTGAGAATGCTAATAGAGAACGCCGTTGATGAGGGTGGAAGTCAAGACGGTGACTTATAGTAGCGATATTCCGCTGTATATTTGCAATATCGCATCAGAATGCAGATTTTCTAGGACATGCGCGATTCCTGGTTATAGTTTAATTATCTAACGACCTGAGCTAAAAGGACTTAGAACACTGAATCGTAGTCTGGGTTAACCCCGTTTTCTAAGCCCTCAGTTCACTTCCTGTAAAGAGGTTGACTAGTATATCGAAGAAAGCAAAGCTCAGTTTTAACCCGAATCGTGGACACTGATGCTAATCTGTGATGACATGGATTTTGATATGCGTCTTGTAATTAGTCCGCCTTGGTGCATTATGTGCAGATTTACAAACTAAAAGTTCCGAAAAAACTGTATGCACGGATTTTTTTTTATTCATAAGCAAGTAACAGGCTGGTGAATTCGCTGAGGTTATCGGAAGTGTTTCGACGACCTGTACAGGTGACTTAAGGTGATCTCATCACTATGTTTATCTTCTTTCTGTTTTCATTTGGCTCAACAAACATCCATCCACTGTATCGGTTATGGTAAATTACTCGGTCATCCGAAGGAATGGCCATCTAACACTCTGTAACTGCGTTTATAAAAAAAGTTATGGGTCCCTGTAATTATTAAGACATATTCTATGGTACAGTATGAAGCAAAGATATTCATGTTCATGGAAAACGTGCTGCGGACGCACTGAAATTTTATGACGATGATAATCGTAGAATATAAACGATGAAGATGGTGTCAGATCGCAAAATAGGGCGTTGTGCGAACGCGGCGTATAGCGGTGTGCGTCAGCAAGCAACGAATGACATCACGTACAAAGCATGGTGCAAAACGGCGAGTATGTGGAAGTGAACGCAGACATCTGTGGCTCGCAATGTTGTTACGGAAGCACTACGATATGGCGACACCAGCGAAAATCTGCGGTAATGGTGCATCAAACGTCGCACAAGCAAGCTTTCAACATTGGCACATATACTGGACAGGTAGGTGCATTCTGTTTTTCTACACAAAGTTATCTGAACCCGACTGACAGCTCCTTCTCGCGATTAGTGCTCAATGATGGCGCATTCAGTGAAGTTAAACCTAGAGAAGCCCCATAACAACGATGAATAACTACTGCGAGAGCTAAACTTTCGTGCCTTTTTATACGAGGACACAGTTCTTTCACCTCGCTGATCGCGAAAGCAGCATAGCATTGATAAAACAAAAAAAATATTAATAACAACAGAACACCTGTTTAAGCTACCAAAGTTTTCTTCCAAGCCCCATTTTCTTACCTGAAAGTGGTTTTCCTCACCTAAAAACTGGGGCATGAAAATCGGACAAGGATTACGATACTACAAGCGTGTTTGGTGTGTTTACTGCGCATAATATCGCATTTGCTTTGCATGAGCTTTTCATTACATTTTAATGAGATGTCATCATTGTTTAACAACAAAAACTTGAATAGTGTTTTCAGAATATCTTCTGTCACAGAAAAGGCTTGTACGGGAATATCGATGTGGCATTACCAGTTTTCTTTCCTTTTTTTTTTGCGGGGGGGGGGGGGGGCGGGGGGAGGCTTGTTTACATACTGGATTATCAAATCTTTACTGCATAGTAATGCCAATGATCTTCTTTTTAGGAATTCTAACTCACTAATCTAGTTTAGCTTGAATTGAAATAAATTAGGCAATATGACTTGTTCAGACAATCAAAGTAAATCTTGAAAAATTGTTTGTTACAGAGCTCAATATATATTATGTTTCAGTACCTAACACGATCTAAAGCACGCTCTTGTACTGTGCACGAACATGTTTGCATTGCGCCTGCATTACGACGCGGCCACCGAGGGGGATTTCGAACCCGCGACCTTAGCAGACAAACATCACAAACCACTGAGCTACGTGTCATGACAACTGTCGTAGTGAACTGCGGTGTCCCTCTAAACTTTTGTTCCTCCCACATTGAAAGTGCGGCTAACCTATGGAACTCAATTCGGTGGTATGGACTTAAGCAATATATACAAATACTTCGTGCAACCCGTTAACAACGTCTTATAGCATGGCGAAGAATATATACCTTGGTTTTAAAAATTTTAGCAAGAGCAGTACAAAGGTCAAGTTTACGGTATAATGACTATTCACATAAAACGATTGACCCAATTACAATTGAAAAGCACGACGACCACTATTTGGATCGTTTGGCCGTGAAAACGCGTGTTCTGCTGGAACTTGCAAGTCCGGTGTCTTGAACATTTCAGAACATGCTACCATTAACAAAATTAGATTTCTTATGATGCGTGAAAATTGGCCTCATTAGAAATAGCATTGTATATTCTCTGATCTATTTAAATTTTGCATTTGTGCATTGTTTCATGCAGCCAGTAATGACGCATTCCTTGAAAGTCCAAAAATGCGATGTAAACGGTGAATGCGCCCATCATTATTTCGCTTACATGTTCAGAAAGCATACAAGCTGTTCAGGGGGCATTGTTCGTCAATGATGCGATAAACAATCATTAAGCTACGAGTCAAGTATAGTAGCCGATACATTTTCCTCTCGCGCTTTGATACGTGTCGATAGACCGAGTTTTAGGGCTCACTCAACAAAGATTCGGCGATATGAACCAAAGGAAGAAGTTTCTGTGCGTTATTTTCATACGCCCCTAACCACTGATTATACAGCACTACCAATTCTGGAAATTCTGGAGTGAGAACTGATATTGTACGAGTAGGCGCCAATGCATATAGTGTCTCAACGCGCATTTATGACGATGCCATGAAACAAGAACACATGTCATAGACACTTTTTATGCTGTTTTCCTTCAAGTGTCTGCAGCTCTACATTCGGTGTTCCTTGTCACTAGAACTCAGCTGAAAGTGCTGCGCTTGAGCTGCATTATTCTTGTGTATGATGCTGCCTAAATTGCGCTTTGAGAAGATGCTTAAAATGCCACAGCTTATGTAAAACCATGCCCACCATTTACCAGTGAATGTAGGGTGGTTGACTTTCGCTTTATACAGTAAAGCCAATGGTGGCATCATGGCACAGCCAGACATCCCATGTCGTATATTCTCTTTGGTAATTAGAATAAACATTTTGAAAACAAAAAGAAGCTCATAATTGTAGCGCCTATCTGTCCTGCCCACAGTTACAAATACCTCATATGCAGTTAATATACGGAGGGCATCTACAGTCATTTTCTCTGCCGAACATTGTAACGCATAAAAAGGATAATCATTCGGAGGGACAAGAAATCCTATATGTGGATTGATTCACAAAAAAATATTAATAAATAACCTTTTTTTTGCACCCGAAGAAAGCGTTAATTGTCTCGGGCTAAAATCGGGGAGTGATCGGCACAGAAAAGCATTTACTTAGGGTTTGGCCCTAGACAGACGTTTCTCCGGGCCGATCACTTTACCATCTGAGCTATAACCGAAGAGATGGCTGATATGACAGGCCTTCCTGCATATTAACACACCAGGAGGCACACGGAAAGGTATTTGTATGGGTTCAAATCTAGGACAAATTTTTATTTAGCTGCGAATGCTTTCCTTTCTCAAAAATCCTCATGAACAATGCTTGTAGTTTCGCACGTACTTAATAAAGACGCTTAAAAAGTAATTTCGCTCTCTCCTGAACCTTCAACGAGATTGAGGGCTTTCGCGAACTTGACATAATTCCCATTATCATCGAAGACTGTAATGGCTGCAATATAAAAATTTGAGTGTAAAACAAAAAAAACAAAGAGGGTTGAGAACAAAGAGTTTTTGGGTTATTCTCATCAGCGCACTGCTCTTGTGCCGGCAGATCCATGAACTTGCTTGGCTGTCGTCTGTATATAGGAACGCAGCTGAATCCACCACGTGCGAACGTGTACGGGGTTGATGACTAGGGGCTGACGAGCCTTCGGATGGAGAAGTCCTGCTGAAGCGCCATGGTCAGCGGTGGCGGAGGCAGGAGCGTCGGCTGGTGCGTGCACTGCTGGCACAGACCATTGACCACCAGCCGGCTGGACACAGGGAACTCGGCACGGCACCGCTGACACTGCACGTGGGGACAGCCTGCGCGACAACATCGTATGCATACGTTTCAGTTAACTTATTCACCACACTTACATAGCAATCTCTATTTTTCAATACGAGTCCTCTGTACATGGGCACATTTATACCGTCTTCCTGTGTGTTTGTCAAAATTTTAGCTTTGTTTTTTTCCCTTCTTCACATGATATATGTGCAATCCTGGTTAAAAAATCCCGGGCATAGCTTCCATGAAAATACATGTGGCCTGAAAACTTTTAACCCCCCCCCCCCCTGCACGTGCCAACACTCCCAAGGTTTAACCTTAGCAAGCTTGATCGCTTGAAGAGGATAAATGAAATCCGAGATTATTGATTTTCTGCGAGTCACCATGCATGCAAGCACTTGCGGAGAAGATCTCACGATGTTGCTCTGTATGTTTACAGCCTTTTATCATAACGCCATCAACTCGATACATCGGGATTATCGCAAGGCACTCAAAATTTCCTTTCACGACTGATCTATCTCTTACGAACGGTCGCCATACGTAATCCTTAAAAAAATCATGGCATATCTGCGAAGTGAATGATGATGAGTGCGCAAAGCAGTGTGATCGGACGGTGTTACCACAAAATAACCCGTGACATTGACAACTCACGCATGTAAATGAATGACAAAGTGGTGTGCAGTTATATTCAATCTTTATTGGTCATATATAGTTGGTATGTTGTGTTAAGTTGTGAATTTTGCTTTGCCTTCACCATTAATGCTTTGTGGTATCGGATTGAGCCTGAAAGGCGAGGTCTGACCGTGTTCCCCTGGTGGTTGTTTCCAGTCACACGAAATGCATCGTAGATCATCTACCGCACAAGCCAGTTGCTGTCCATGAGCATCATCGCCATATCTTCATCGCCATGATGGCTCTATGGCGCACACCAACAGACAAGCCCCGACCTTAAGGAACTTCGCCCGTAAAAGTGACTGCTGACCCGCCGTGGCTGCACTATTAGTGTTGAAAGCCTAAAGGCTTCATTACAGCGCGTCAGCACGTGCCATGATGCCGCGTCCTCTCGAAGCGTTCTCGGTTTAAAGAAGATGAAATTGGCGCAACGCGCTGCTGGATGCGTTGTTGAATATATATATATATATATATATATATATATATATATATATATATATATATATATATATATATATATATATATATATATATATATATATATATATATATATATATATAATATATATATATATATAATATATATTATATAGATATATATATATCTATATATATATACTATATATATATATATATATATATATATATATATATATATATTATACTAGTAATATAATATATATATATATAATATATATATATATATATATATATATATACGTAAGATGGTCTATGGTTTGTGTACATTTTTTGTAATGCAGTTATGCCGTCATCGTGAGGAATATTTGTGAGGAATCGTGAGGAATCTCATCTTTATCGACACTTACAATGCTGTACATCCGAACATACACTTCACACACACATACTTGTAAGTAACCGTAAATTTTCTTCATGTTACCATAACGATAGAAGAAGAGAAGCTCTCTACAACCCTATATCGCAAACCAATGGATGGACAACAATGCCTCCATTACCAAAGCGATCACCCGCGCCACTGTAAAAACAGTATTCCATATAGCCAGGCTCACCGGTTTAAGCGAATAGGCTCTAGAGACACTGACTTTGACACGAGCTTACAGAGGCTAAAACTTATGCTCGAGAAACAAAAATACCCCCCACATGTAATTGATGACACTGTTCAAAAAGCGAGAAAACTAAAGCGTGAAGACTTACTTATGAAGCGACCACCGAAATAAGACCCACAACGAACAAACCTCTGCTTGACTTACAGCACAAACTTCCCCAATGTAAACATAATCCTTAAACGACATTACAACATTCTGGAACAAAGTGAACGTCTGAAACGCGCATTCCCATCCGCTCCAGGCGTCATTTACCGACGACCACGTAACCTCAAAGACACACTTGTCCACTCTCAAATTAATACATCACCCCCAATAATTCATGCCGACCTTAAAGCCGTGTTTAAAGCCACGATGTCTTGTATGTAAGGCGATGCGCGAAACACACAAAGCAACCAGAACACAATCCAAGTTTTCGATTAAAATACGAGGAAACCTAACATGCGATTCCTGTAATGTGGTATACCTACTCGAATGCAACGTGTGAAGTATGCAGTACATCGGACATCAGAAACGCCATTTAGGATTCACTTCAATAATCACAGAGCCCATGCGAAATCAGCCCCAAGTCTACCTCTATCAAAGCATCTCTATCTTCCCGACCATGCATACGACAAACTATCAGTAACGCTCTTAGAGACGGGATTTAAATCAAATCGAGAACGTGAACAACGAGAATAATACCTTATCCACCGATTTAACACCCTCGATAGAGGAATATATGAGAATCCTGGCACACTTGTAGCAATTAATGCATTAGAAAACAGTAACGGCAATAATGAAAATAGTAACTGAGTTCACGGCACTGCAACTGCGAAGGGCCCTGGACAACTCAAAACAATGCCAAGTGTGACTACTCTTCCTAAGTACAGCTGTCGACTGTTTTCTATTTTTACTTTACTACTCAATCGATTTTGCCAAGCATGACATGCCCAACAGCAACCCTGTGCACAGTCGGGAGGCACGCGTAATCCAGAGGCGGGCAAGGAATTCGCATTGCAGCCGCTTGCCAGCCTCTGCGGCAATACGTGGCACCCCTCTTTCTATGACAAAATGTTGACGGGCGCTGAGTAGTTAAAGGCTTAAACTTCTTAAAAAAGCTCTTTTTGCCCCACACCAAACCGCCAGAGCTAGGAGGCGCCGCCTGGTCGGCAAGAATGTGTTAGTGAAAGGAAGGATACACAGACCGCAGAGAGCAGATAGGGGAAAAGGAGAAAGGTAGAGGGATGGAGGGGGATGTGGAAGGAAGAGTGGAAGGGGGCGCCCCGGGGGGGAGTGCACCTTATACTCTTTTTATCTTTTTTTCTTTCTTTTTTCTTTTTCCCTTTTTTTCTTTCTCTCTCCTCCTATGATTTGAGATTGTATAAACCTGAACACCAACAAACTGTACCTTCAATCCTGATGAAGGCCAGACTTTAGGCCGAAACGTCGAAATAAACCACGTTGTGACCGCTCACGGAGGATCTACTTCACTATATATATATATATAAGGGAAACAAGTGTATACTTAAAGGCTCGTTTTTGTGTTTTACACAATATTAATGAGATCTAACAGACAATAATGCCAAGAAAGGTAT
Source organism: Rhipicephalus microplus (assembly GCF_013339725.1). Classification (NCBI taxonomy): domain Eukaryota; kingdom Metazoa; phylum Arthropoda; class Arachnida; order Ixodida; family Ixodidae; genus Rhipicephalus; species Rhipicephalus microplus. Next base: position 139,327,613 of record NC_051170.1, on the reverse strand, counting down.
AGGGGAAGTTATTAGGCCAATTGTAATATATATATATATATATATATATATATATATATATATATATATATATATATATATATATATATATATATATATATATATACTTGCTGTTGAGCAACTTCAAACTTTATTTACATCTCACAGACACATGCGAGCGCAAAGAAGACAGAAAGGCTAAAGGGGAAAAAATGAGTATAGAATGAAATTAGACATCCCGACCTTTAGTTTTGTACTTCCTTTTTTACACCTTCGTTTCTTTTTTTTTTGTGCTATTGCATGTGTGTCCTTTGAATACAATCGCACCTGTACATAGGCGGTCACTTGTGTTACAATGTTTTTCGTCGGCTTAAGGAGGGAAGTGGCCACTATGGTTGCTGCACCTTTTTTTTTATTTCGACACCAAAGCAAACTGCAACGTCTCTGTTCACCAAGTGACCGAGTGCCCTCTGGTGATCTTGAAGAAGGGCCATGAAAAGAAAGGGGCTCATTGATTTAGGAAAACTAAATGACCGCAAAACTGGTCTTTGCCAGAAATAAAATTGCACCTATAATGGCGCTTACTCGCATGTATAAGTTACCCTCTTTGCGTGCATAGAAAAAGGTGTTTATTTGAACCGATTCACGCACATCTGTTCAGAAAATGCGTAATTGAAATGGCACCATTTTTCGCAACGGGTGTCTTGCAAACACCTTCATAACGAAGTGTGTTGGATATCAACAGTCTTGCGTTAAACACGACATTTCGTTAGATACATGTGTGTTTTACTGACTACAATAGCGTGGATAAACCTACTGAGATTAAAAAAAATGTTTACTCGCAGCAGTTTGTAATGGGTAATGATATAGTCACATTTTCGCCAAAAAAGCCAACCAATGAATGCGATAGCAACATATTCGAATGTTTCGCGAAGCAAGGCTAGCATATTTGGGAGAAATAAGAATTGTAGTAAACATGCGCTTGCTAAGTAACCAAGTTTCCTGATGCACGGCCATAGTAGATAACGACAAGGCTCGCGCGTAGTAACGGTGTTGATATAGGAAGTGAGGCTGGCAGTCAACTCATTTAGATTCAATCTGACGTAACTCTACAAAACGCTGGTATAAGAGAACACGGCCGCCTGAAGTAGACTTTTGGCACCATTTTTTTTCTGTGTTGACAGCGCAGTCCGTAGAAGCTCCTGAGTGTTGTGCGAACACAAGCGACCCTCCCCCCCCCCTCCCCATTTGTACGCTCATGAGATAAGCGCGTGCAGACGACCCCGGTTGGAAAGAGGATGTTCAATCCGCAGACAGAGGAGGCTGGTACATTCTTCTCTGTATATTCCCTGTATATATATACATACATATACATATACGTGAATGACGATGCACGATGACGGCAAAAACCAGCCGAGACTGTTCATATAACTGCTATCGCAATAAAACTACTTTTCTACATAACAGTACGACTAAACACTAAAAAACCATTGGCCTGACACCTTCACGGTTCACGGCACGCTGAAGTGCGACATTAGGGAGTCGTATCGACATACACCTGCGGCCAGTCAAATGCAGCTCCCACTCACGGCTGTAGTGAAAATGTCGTTTTTCCATGGTAGGCTGCAGTCCCCCGCAAGTGTAGCCCGGACGCTCAAACTCACATGCATCTTGCATGCGGCCTGTCCCTGCGACCGACGCTGGGGGTGACAACATACAAAGGTTACGGTGAGCCAAGAAAAAGAACATAAAATTATGAAATGCCTCTGCCTGTGCTACTCAAGTATATTATACAAGCTGAGGGTGCCGGAAATAAGGTCCGTCGTGGCTTTCGTCACCCCTACTTCATAAACTGAGATTAGAAACAATCTGAAAAGTTGAACTTATCGGGTGGAGGGTGTAATGCTGCAAAGCTCGAAGTCAACGATTTCATTCCCGGTAACGGCAGCCGCATTTCGATGAGTGTGAATTTCGATAACACCTTTCCTGCTGGAACACGTTATTGAAACTCGCTGAAGAAAAGAACACAACAACAAGAAGAAGAAGACAGCGGGCACGGAAGAGCACGCGATTTAGTAAGGGAATAATAAAAAAAGAAGATTTTTGCTTTTCGTACGAGCCATGGTGTGGAATCATCATCATCATAATTATTATCATCATCATTTACGTCATCTTCATTATCATCATCATCATCGTTCAAATCAAACACAGTCTGCGCTTGTCTAGTCTCGTTTCTGCGACGCAGGTTAAGAAAGCGCAGACGGTGAAAATCAATCGAATGTCACCCACTACGGCGTGCCTTGCAATCGTACCATATTCTGTCACGTATATAAAAGACCAGAACTTATCATTAATGATTACGCCAAACAACGAGAAAAGACGCTGTGGGAGGAGTGCGTGTACCTTCTTGATGCGTCTTCATGTGCGCACGCAGGTTGCAGGCCAGGGCGAATGTCTTGTGGCAGACGTCGCAGGTGTGCGGCCGATCTCCTGAGGAAGCGAGACAGAACGAACACAACGGTTCCCATTAAACACCGGGATTGATGAAGACCACGGTAATGGCACAGACATAAATATATGCAAGGCACAGATGAAGAAGTCAACAACACATAGTACAACCCCTACAACATTTAGCTCTATATAGCCACTCTAGCCACCTCTAGCCGCCTCACAGCTATATCTATAGCCACCTACGACATTTAGCTCTCCTGGACGTTTCGATATTGGTATCTATTCCAAAACTCGTATGCCGTAACGTGACTGTATGAAGAGCATAATTGACTAGTCATAACATGAAAATTATGACACTTATGCCATCAATGTCATGATTTACATTTCATGGTCTTGCAGCTCTTGCGGAGCTTTCGTTCACGTGACATATTGCAAAACTGGTATGGTATGACATGACTGTATGGCGAACATAAGCGACAGACTTTAACGTGCAAATCATGACATGTATATCATGTAAGTCATCACTACACGCCACATTCATGTTGCGCTCGCGGCCATTTCGCTAGCTTCACATATAGCAAATTTGGTATGACAGGACACGAACCGACGACGAAGGTAAATGACACGTCCAAACATGATAGTCATGACATGATCCCATTTAAGACATGACTACATGCTACGCTCACAGTGCGCTCCCGGCCATTTCACTAGCTTCACATAAACAAAATTTGGTGTCACGTGACGTGAATTTACGACAAAGACATGACTGGTGCAAACCTGATAACTATAATATGCTTGTCATGTAAGAAGATGACAACGTACCACACTCATGACGCACCCGCGGCCGTTTCGCTAGCTTCACATGTACCAAACTTGGTATTACATAACGTATAATAAACGACGAAGATAAATAACACTTCCATACAAGATGAACATGACATGCGTGTCATGTAAAACATGACTACATACGCTCATAGCGCGCTCGCGGGTTTCACTAGCTCCACATACACCAAATTTAGTATCACGTGACGTGAATAGACGGTGAGGTTAAATGACGCGTCCAAATATGACAGTCATGTCATGCATGTCATGTAAAACATGACTACATGCTACGCTCATAGCGTGCTCGCGGCCGTTTCGCTAGCTCCTAATATACCAAATTAGGTATCACGTGACGTGAATCGACGACGAAGGTAAGTGACACACACGTTCAAACATGATAGTGATGACATGCGTGTCATGTAAGAACATGACAACATACCACACTCATGATGCGCTCGCGGCCGTCTCGCTAGCTTCACATATACCAACTTTGGCATTACATGACGTGAATGGAAAACGAACACAAATGCCAGGCACGAACATAATAATAATGATATGGAATTGATGGTGCGGCCTAATTATGTCCGCCGTGTAATGTTGGGCTGATTTTAAAGGGGCATGTCAACGTTTCTCATTCGTGCTTCGAATATCATCGATTTCCACTGTACATGGGATCTGCCAATTTCTATTTATTTATTTATTTATTTATTTAGTCAGTCAGTGAGTCACTCCATTACACACGACACAAGTTTTTTGTATGGTGTGTATGTGTGCCTGTGCTGTGTATGAATGGAAACAGTCTTTTGTGGAACGCGCGATCTCATACCCGACATACTGGGGCAAAGCCTCTATATACTTCGTAGGTACAGGGCTTTAGTCTGAGCTGGTTGTGACTCTGTAGCGGATCTATGCTTGCAGTATGAGATAACAATGTTCCCATCACGAGCCTGGACTTGTTATATTGGACGGTATGAGCCTGCCTCAATCACTGAGTAGGAAGATCATGAACACGTCGCCCAGCACTCAGTGTGACTATGTATTTCCCGGTTACAGCTGCATTGTCGCCTTACAGTGGTAAAATGATTGGTTTCGATGGTGTGTGTGTTCGTGACTGTGTGTGTTTGTGCAGCATCATGTGTGTGGTTTGGCCACGTGTGTATGTCTGTGTCTGTGCAGCAATTATGCATGAGGACATGCTTACGCGTGCGTGTCTGTGTTTGTGCGGGCGTTTGTTTGTTTGTGTCTTTCTACGTGCGTCTGCGTGCATCGGTATTTGTGCATGTGTACGTGCTTGTTTGTGTGATGATTGTACATGCATGCGAGTTTCTGTCTGTCTTTGTTCGTACGTTTGCTGTTTGTGCGTGAAGGGGCATATTTTTGTGACACTTTGTGTAATTGTACATGCGTAAATTTGCGTGTGTTTGTGTCTTTCTGCGTACTTTGGTGTTGTGCGTGTTTGTATCATTGTACATGCTTGTCACAAATCTGACCACCGCCGTGGTGAGTTCTTTTGCTGCCACTGGGTACTGAGGACCGAGGGTTGATTAACGTATACATGTGACAGCTGGTGACCAGATACTGCACCGGCGTGTCCAATCCTTCTTTGGTGTGTTATTCATATAATTCACAGATCGCAATAACTTACAAATCTTGAATAACCTACTGAAAACGAGTGAACCTTAAGCGGACATGGAGGAGCCCAAATGGTGAAAATAAGAACGAAATAGACTTCCTGCTGAGTGCACACTCATGTATCGTGCAGGATGCGGAAGTGCTTGGCATGGTACGATGCAGTGAACTTTTAATGGTAAGGTCTCGAATTCGTCTAGACTTGAAGAACTAACGACAAGAAATGATACACAAGAAGTCAATCAATGAGCTAGCACTGAGAGGGAAAGTGCAGGAATTCCGTCTCGCTTCAGAAGAGGTACTCACTTGTTATCACGGAAATCAGCTTTAGTGTTGGCGCAATGAATGATAATTTGACGAGTATTATTACGAAGGGCGCAGTGGAAGTTGGAGGTATGGTAGTTAGACAGGGCATTAGCAAGCTGTCACAGGATACAAAGAACCTCATTAAAAATGTCAAAACATGCAAGCCTCAAACGAGAAAATAACATGCTCTAAAGAACGAAGGAAGCGTCAAAGCTATGAAGAGAAAACTTGGGATAGGCAAAAACCAGATGCATGCACTAATGGGACAAGGCAGGCAAAGTAACTACTAAAATGAATAGGATAGTTAAAATAGCAGAGGAGTCTTACAGACATACAGTAGCCGTGACCACCACGACCATGCATAATGTACGAATCAGCAGTAACCCAGATGACAACCCACCAGTAATAACAGAAGTCACGAACGCCTTGGGGGGGGGGGGGGGATGCAAAGTGAGGATCAGGTAACACTAGATCTGCTGAAAGACGAAGGACAGATTGTGTTTCAAAAACTAGCCACCCTGCTTACGAATTGTCTCCTGACGGGTAGGGTATCAGAATCTTGAAAGAATGCTAACAACATCTTAATCCATAAGAAAGGGCATGACAAACGCTTCAAGAATTACAGGCCACGCTGATCAGCTTTCTCTCCGTCGTATACAAGCTATTTACAAAGGTGATCGCTAACAAAGTTAAGACAACATTATAATTCAATCAACCAAAGGAACAAGCAGGATTTCGGACAGGTTACTCACCAATAGACCACATTCATACTATCAATCAGGTTATAAAAAAATGCTCCGAATATACTCAACCACAATACAGAACCTTATAGGTTACAAAAAGGCATTTGATTCAGTAGATCGAGATATCAACAGTTATGCAGACACTGCGGAATTAGAACGTCGACGAAACATGTATAAATATACTGTAAGAAATCTACAACGGATTAACTGCCACCATAGCGCTTCATGAAGAAAACGACCAAATACCAATAAAGAAGGGTTCGAGACAAAGGGATACAATGTCCCCAATGCTGTTTACTGCGTGCTTCCATGTGGTTTTCCGAGGCCTAAAACAGGACGAGTTGGGGATAAGAGTTTATGGAGAGTACCTTAGTAATCTGCGCTACACAGATGACATTGCATTGCTGAGTGACTCCGGGAGGAATAGGACTTGATGATTATTGAATTAGATAAGGAGAGCAGAAAGGTAGGTCTTAAAATTATTTTTCAAAAACGAAAGTAATGTACAACAACCTCGAAAGAGAGCAGCGCTTCGATATAGGTAGCAGTGCACTTGAAGTTGTAACAGAGTACATCTCCTTGCGTGTTTACACTACCTCTTACACAACCATCTACTTGCGTGTACATCTACTACGTGCGTGTTTGTGCCGTTGTACATATGCTTGTGTTTGTGCGCGTGATTTTGTCCTTCAAGCGTGCGTTTACGCGTCTTTGTGGTGCTTCGGTGTTTGTTCAAGCATATGTTTGTGTCTTCGTGCGTGTGCATGTTTGTGTCTTCGTGAGTGTTTGCGTTTGCGCGTGCGTGTGTCATGGCACATCCGTGCTTGTGTCTGCATGTGTGTTTGTTTCACATGTGTGCGAAATTTGTGTTTGTGCTTGCGTTGGTGTTTGTGCATGTGTTCTTTGTGTGTACTGGTGTTTGTGGGTGCGTTGGTCTATGTGCATGAATGATGTGTTTGCATCTTTGCGCATGCGTGTGTGTCTGTGCATGTGTGTGTGATTGTATATGCGTGTGTTTTTGTGCACGTGTCTGCTATGTGCATGCTTGTTTGTGTGATAGATCATGCATGCGTGTTTGTGTCATTGTACATGTGTGTGTACAATGACACAAACACGCGTGTGTCTTGCGCGTGTCTGCGCGCGTCAGCGTTGTTGCGTGTGTACAGTGTTCAACTCTCTTGTCTATAACGACGAAGCGTCGCGCGCGGAACAGCACGAGCGACATCTGCAGTCGCAAATACTCCACATCTGATCATGCGCGGCGCCACTGATGTGCCTGCCTCGCAGTTTCCACTCTGCTTTATATCCATGGCCGCGATGACTGCTTTGGCCGTCGAAGCGCTGTTAACATTATAGTAGAACCGAAGGAAAAGAAGAAAAAAAAAAGAAACCAGCAATTTGCCCGATAGACGCCTTTTACACGCTAAACTTATTCTCGCTTCGTGATATATCACAGCGAGAACGGCTCGCTTCGTTTTTTTTCTTTGGTTTTTTTTGCTCGCTTATTGTTTTTCGCTAAATTGTTCAGAGCACTTTCGACGTCCAAAGTGCTCTTCGCATACGCGGTGATCAGCAGGGATCAGTATTGCAAGGCAAGCAGCGCATCACTAGCGCCACGCATGCTCAGGTGGGCCGTCTTTGCGACAGCAATGTAACTCGCACTGTTCCACGCGCAAGAGTTCAGCACTGTACGTTCGTGTCTTTGTGCGTGCATGTGTCTGTGAGCTCGTCAGCGTTTGTGCGTCATTGTATGTGCGTTGTTTTCGCGTGGGTGTGTTCATGCGCGTTTGTGTCACTGTACATGCGTGTGTTTGTGTGCGTTGTGACTGTGCGCGCGTCGATATTTGTGCGCGCGTGTGATTGCACATGCGTGCGTGTATTATTTTATTGTTTAGGAAAATACTGCCCGTCTAGATAAAATAACAGACCTGGGCAGGGTTTGGCGGTACAATACACATGCATAAAGAACAAATATATAGAGCAGATGATACAGCTACTTAGATAATATTGTTACGTGAAGGCACACGCGATACTAGGCGTTTGAAGATATATTTACGTAGCGCCAATGCGCAAGCCAGGATGGAGAACAAGAGCTGTGCCCTACACCAAAATTATGTCGTCTTTCTCGGCGCCTATGTAACCGCTTTAGTGGAACATTGTCTGACAACAATATTTAGCAAATAAGCGTTGATTCATACAGCAAGAAACCGGAAATACAGTCCCCAATCCCATGGCAGAATTACCATGCCAAACGAACCAATACAAAAATCACCCGAAGGTAGGGCACAGCAGATCTTTCTGTATGCGTAAAAAAAAATAAAAAGAAGAAAGTTGAAGCCCCAAGTACCACTTGTAGTACAATTAAAGTCGGGAACATTGCAAAAAAGTACACCCGGGTGTAGTAAGCAAGCGCGACAGATTGAACATCAGGCAACCAGTTCAACTATAAGAAGCGTACATGAAAAAAGCGCACTCTGAAATAACTGACACTATCGGACAGATGGCACGAAAAAATGATTTCAGATTGACACTTTCTGAAATCACATGGTGGCAATTTATTCCACACGTTGATTGTACGGGGAAAAAGGATTACCTGTAAATTTTGGTTCGACAGAGCTGCTCACCAAGGATGAAAGGAACGTGTTTCACTTCACAAAATTGGTTCGATGTATATATGTATTTATGTATTGCTAGCGTGTCATTTTATATGAGGTAGAACAGCCTCATTCTTTCATGGTAATGTCAACATTCCTAGGTTTAAAGTTTAGCACAATCAAAAGAGCGGACGGAGTTGTGTCGCGTCGGTAGGCATTAGATACGAACCGTACATCTTTTCGCTGTATTGATTCAAATTTATCTATGTTAGCTTGTGCTTTCGCCTTTGTCATTGTACATGCGTGCGTGTGTTTTGTCTTTCTGCGTGCTTTTTCGCGTGCGCGGCTGGTTGCGTGTGTTGAGGATATACTGACCGGTGTGTAGGAACAGGTGATTCCGGAGGTTTGTGTGCTTGCTGAATCCGCGGTCGCAGAGGTGGCAGCGGAAGGGCCAGGACCCACTGTGCACGTACGCGTGCGTCTTCAGGTCGCCCGGCGTCGGAAATGACTTGGCACACACGGGACACTTGTGAGGCTTCTCCTGCGTACACAAAGACATGACGCACTATACTCAATGCACATCCTTCGTAAACGCGCTGTTCGTTTGGTCTTATGCCAGTTATAACTTACGGTAACAAAAACATGTACACGAACGAAAGCAAGCAGACGTCCCGGCACTCGACTTTCGTTCGTCCTGTTAACCTTTTACCTATAGTGACTTGCGCATATTTAACTTTACATTGATCTGGGGTGCGATGCAGGATGGCCCAAGCTTCTCGGCAGCTGAGTTTGCTCCGAGCATGCATTGCAGTGGTCATGGCATGAAGACAATGCGGAGCGCGTGATTGATAAAAATGGCTACAAGAACGCGCGTGGTGTTGGAAACGCATGCGGGACATTTGCAGCGGTTATGAAAGAAACACCGCGTGTGAACGCGTCAGCGTCACCACTCAGTCAACACTTTAACAGTGCAGGGACGTCAGCGTGATTTTCCGCGTCATCTTTTTTGCCAATTCAACACGCGCCTCCCACAGGCGTGTTCATGGGCGTATGTCCTAAATCTGTTACTTGGGCGAGTTGGTTCATGATTATTTAGACCGATTTATCAGCGCAAAAAAGACGGAACTTCTAGAAAAGACACACACACACAGCGCTGTACTCCCAACTGATTTACTATTTCAAACGAAGGGCCTCTTTGTAGGCACGCATTGAAACAACAGAAGATAACATAATGAAAAAGGGAGATGAAAACCAAGTGACAACCGCTTGCCAAAAAGATAAAAACAGAAAGCAGTCACGCCATAAGGTACACCTCCAATATGAAAGGAGAAAAAAGAGAAAAAAAAATTGTGTACTTGATTCCAAAACCAACCGGGCCGAACACAGAGAAGCCCAGGCAACCAGACGCGTAAGACGAACAATTTGGACAGGTTCTTTCGTTACGCCTGCCGCATGGAAATTTCTAATCTCGAAGGCAGCAAGGGTGCGCACGCAGCACTCTTGAGCTTTGAGCTACTCGTTTCGCTCCTATCAAATATTGTAGATAAATATAGGGACAAGTGGCCACCAGGGGCACTTGCATCATGGCGGCAACGTGGCTGTGATAGGCAACGTCGAGAGCGTGGTGAAATTAAATGGGAAAAATCGTATAGCCGCGTGGAGATATCACTTTTACTTCTGCATGCGCGTGTGCATAGTCTGCTCGATATACCTGATAAATTAATCGTGGCGCACGACGTGAGTACTGCTTTTTGAAAAAGAGCAAACGTGGTGGGCGTACCCAATCTTCGCTGCGGGCGTCTGTCAATCAAACTGATTGACGCGTGAACTCGGATACAAGCTCGTTGGTTCTGAGAAGGCCCGAGTTCAACTCGGCACTGTGTTGGTGCTGGTGCGACTGTCAAGCGTTTGATGCAGTGAATGCTAAGCGACAGCTCCTTTGAATACAAAATAATTTGGGCAGCTCACACTACTTGTGCAAGGATGGAGCCATGGAGGAGCTTATGATAACCTAACTTCATGCAGCTTTTCAAGTTAGTCGTCTACTCTTGTGCGTGATTTGATTCGAAGTGAAAACCGTATTAGCTCTGTCTCAAGTTTGACTGAACTAATCAACTGATGCTTAATGACCTTTGCACTTAGCTGTGTTGTCTTTATTGAAAAGGCCTCGATTAAAATGCAATTATCCCGGGTGAAATTAGCCGGGCAGTTATCCGTATGAAGCTCTTAACTTCATCCTGATTAGCAGGATACTAATTGTCATTGTATAAGTAAGGACTAATTACCATGGTTTTCCTTATAATGTTCATAATAACGTTGTATTAATTAGCATAGTCTAGTTAACTCCTCAACCAGCATGCATTAGTTAGGTCAGTTATAGCTTTACATGGCTTCATCAGCACGAGGCTTCTTAACATGTGGCGTAAGTATCTGGGCCATACCATGCGTGACTTGGCGTTATTAGCTTGGTCATAGCATGTCCTGGCCTAACTAGTGAAGTATACCGTTCAGCCAAACAGCCAATTAGCCGGCCGCACGTGCTTGGATGCTAGCAGGTGATGACAACAAAGACGACGCGCACCGGCCGAGCAGCGTACTTGAATGTACACGCTCACGCGTGGCCTCGCTAGAATGTACAGACCGTCACGTGGCCTCAGACGTAGCTGCGGTCGCGATGTTGTGAGACGTTCGGCCAGTACAGACCTCCGAGGCCACCGTGCTGATTTTTTAAAAAACAGACTTAGTGCAAGTAATAAAGGCTACAAAATAAATCTTAACACCCCTATCTCTAAAAAATATCATCACGAAACGTTTCTGACACATTTATTGCATGGAAGGAAGGAAAAGAGGAGAAAAAGAACAGCAGGGGAGGTTAACCAGCCTATAGGCAGCCGGTTCGCTACCCTGCGCATGGGAGGGGGATGGGGGAGATGAAAGATAGAGAGCAGAGAGGGAAGAGAGATAAACACAGCACATTCGGCAGCACACGCACGCACGTGGGTGCACATCTGCACTCAATGGAACGACAACCAAATGAAAAAAAAGATGCCTCTGGTTTGAAAACTCCCCTCAACTTTGTCGACCATCCTTGACGCGATGACTGGTTTCATCGCAACCAATGAAACGCAGCGTGCTGAAGGTGAATTTGACTTTTTCGTCCTGTTGGCTCGCTCATAAGGGGGTGTCGCCAGAGCTCGGGAATATCCCGAGTTTCGCGAAACTTGGCCGATCCTGCATAAAGTGCCTGAATCTACGTAGAGCTATTTTTTCTGTCGACACTTTATGTCCGACAATTGTCAGTGAAACTCAGAACGATCACTTTTGCACGCAGACTGTACTGCTACGCGCGCTTTTTAGGGGCGAAGCTTTTTAAAGTGGCACCCGTACGTCCCTCGTAGTAGTGCGTAACCAGTCTTACGCTTTGACCTGCAAGGTGGTGCCGGTGGGAGATTTTTCCTGTGCGTTGTTCAGCAATAAAAAATTCGCAGCGTGCGCGTTAACTAAAAGCGGAATTCTCCTGTCTCTCATTCCCCATTACCAGCCATTGGCATATATATTGAGCACTATCTGACAAGAAAGGGTTGCTACGTTATACTCCCTGGGCGTAACCTCCTTGGTTTTTTTAAAGGTTTAGCTAGCGTTTGGCAGCAGTGCCATGAATACAGTGAACTAGTATATACCGTGAACTCGAGGTTGTTAAAGGTGGGAAGTATACACGAAGCGCAAGCCGTAAGAAAGTGTGCGCGTGCCTCCTCTCGTTCAGTCCTTGGAATGTCCGCTAGATGGCGGTGCTTATATATGGGGAATATATGATGAAAAGGTGCAAGATGGTGGTACTTGGAGTGTTGACTAGATGGACGAACGGACACACAGACAGATGCATGAACGGACGCATGGATGGCTGCACGGACGAATGGACGCATGGACGGACGCACGGACGGTCACACAGACGGACGCATGAATAGACGGATGCTTCGCCCCGCTCTCCATCATTCACGCCGTGGATATGCTGCCATTTTTTTTACTTTTATATGACCGGGTTTCACGTACAAAAACTGTTGCACGTGTTACCCCACACAGCGCAGGCCGAGTTGGAATGCATGTGAAAATTTTCGTGGCTGTTTTTGAATGTTTTGAACGTGCATGAATGGTGCGACCATACAGTTTAATTCATTCTGGCACTAATGTGAGTCCCAGTGATAACATCAATCACGCATGTACGTACAAAGGACGACGTGTCTCACCGGCGATCAGATTATCAATTATCGACGACTGTGCTCGCCGCGATCGTTGTATATACATGCAGCAAGTGAGAGACGCAGCCACATTTTCTTTTTTTGGGGGGGGGAGGGGGGGTTGGGGGCATGGTAAACTTCGTGCGAATGTGCTATAGTTCGGACCAGTTCTTTTTAGCGAAGCAACGCCCACGATGACCTTAAAAACTGAGTGCCTGTTTCGGCTTAAAGAAAGGTGCGCAGCGCTTGTAATTGTTGCCGGGCATGTCTTGTATATATATAAGGTTGAATAAACTCAGGTTGATGTGAATGTTCGCATTTATTGCCTTTCAAGAGTTTTTATTTTAAAAAATTAAGAAATTTGGCTGAACTGTTAAGAGCTACGGTTTTTTGTTTATTTGCCTTTTTGTTTTTCTTATTTCGTGAGCTACTCTCCACTCCAGGAAAGCGCTAAAAAGGGTGGGGTTGCCGGCCGTTTTGAATTCTGCTAGATACCAGTGATATAAATCAATAAAAGTGATAGTTATTTATCCCTCAGTTGCGTTTTAGGTCGCGAATCGCTGCTACGGGGTCTACAGCTACTCGCTGACGCAAAGATCTTGGCACGAAAAAATTTGACGTCAGTGCTCGTTTAAGCTTCCACGAAGGTGCTTCAGGGGAGCTATTCTCGCCATAGAGTCTATATGCAGACTCGTCTGTATATGAACTCTACGATTCCCGTGAATTCGCCGGAGCACGTTCAGTTAGAAAGAAGAAAAGGTGAGTCATGACGCCATCGCACGCTTGACCACGTCGGCACACCGAACCCGCCAGCACACTCCCAGCTTAAAAAGAAACGAAGTGGACAAAATCGAGAGTAACGGGACACTTAAACAAACTTGACAAGTACAGCTGCGTATGAACGTGCTGAGATGTTTGAAGAGCAATGCAGGAATTCCGTACATACTTTTCAGGGGCTGCAGGTGCGCGGCCGCTTTAAACCTATAGTTCATGGACTAACGTGATTAGAGTCCATGCACGGCCTCTGAGATCTGCGTCTAAAAGCGGACCACTGGGGCCAGCATTCGTTGTGGCGAAATGTGTTCCGTCTTTCTTATTTTTGTCGAGAGTCGTGAAAGCTTTGTGGCATCTTAATGATGTTGCGGAAGAAAGACTGGAAACAGGCGGCACACTCCAGCCAATCAGGAAAGGCTGAATTGGGCATGTCCACGAATCGAGCTCCGCAGTAATAGCTCTCCACCCTTCCTAACGACAACGTGCTGCCACAAGCAATAGGGTGCATTTTCTGGCGATGTATTCGTTTTTGCGTGAGTACATAAATGAACCCAGTTGTCTGTAAACCTGACTTCGTCGCGCTAAATGCGCAATTGCACGGGACTAATTCGTCATGGTGACAGTCTGCCTGTCACCAGTAAATAAGGTTTAATGAAAGGCTTGAATGTGTGTTGGTTTGGCTACACAGTTTATTCATATTTTATTGGCAGGTAGCTCAAATGATATGAAGCATTTACAGGCTCCTTCCTGTTCACGAAAATGCATGTAGCAAGTTATGAAACTTTGTGGGTTTTTATTTCATTTTGACTAATGGACTCTTTCTTCGTCGAGGCAATACTGCTGCTCTGACGAAACAAAATCAAGTGTCCGAAACATTGTTTCCAGCGGCATTGCATTCCCTGTTAAACTATTTCTCATCGCTCCATGCCTGCATTGATTACCCTGAACTTCTTTAGTGTTATTCAAGTTATCTAAGAAAATGTGTGCGCCATCGTAACAGACGTGATTGAGCCAAGCACGTCGAGGCCTGCTCGTGACTGTTGATAATTTTCACACTGGTTCGGATATGCTGGGCTCAACGATTACTCAATATGTGCATACTTCACTTGTGAATTAAAGCTGCTTTCTGCTGACTGACACTTTGGCACCACATATGTGCCTCTGTTTTTAGTACTAGACGTGCGATAATCGCCATGCACATTACACAAAAGATTTCAGTTCCACTTGTATTGACCGAGTTTTGTCTTATTGAGAAATCGTTCTTGTTTATATAGTTTGCCCACTCCTTAACACGAAGGAAATTTTTGAAAAAAATTCCTAACTAAATTCGACAAATGGCCGCGTAATCCTATTCAAGAGGGCACGAACAGGTTCCGCTTGAGCCAGATAGGAAAACCAAGAAAGGATGAGGTGCAGAGCAAATGGTATTGATGAACTAGAAGAAAAGTGCGATGGATATGTGTGAGAGGTCATTTGTAACAGTACTGAAAAGTGCGAAGGGTATAGCTAACATGACAGGTATAGGAAGGCTGCAGTCGACGATATATTACGCATTGATGTCACATCGGTGCTATGGTAGGCTAAGTAGGGTTATCAGCCACACCACTATTTGCGAGTCTGTGCCGACTTTTTATGCAGCGTCCAAAGTACCACGCCGGTTCATTTCGGGACAGCTACACGTCCCAGATTTGTTCCGCCCGCCTCTTTCTGTTTCGACGTAGGAGAATGACCCAATAAAGTAAACCCTTACAAGAGTGCATAATTGAGTGTGTTGGTAATATACAACTGGTTACGTAGTATAGAATGCAATAGTTAGTAAGTATAGAATGTAAGATTTTCGCGCATGGTAGTTGTTTTGGGCTTCTTGATTGTTTGGTTGTTTTTCGCATTTCGGGAGTACATATGTGTACGCTCTTCGAAATAAATCTTGTTGCAAGTAAGCGCTCCCTTTCGTCTCTTCCCTTGTCCTGTGAAGAATAATTTTTGTGCTACATGATCAGTTGTACATATTCATTCATCCATCTATCCAACGGACGCGAAGAAATACGAAGTTCACACTAATTACACTCAAGAGGCAATGTTGCGGTGGCTAGAGGAGGCAGCGATGGCCTCCAGCGCCAACCTATAACGTAACTTGCGCATAAAGTGCGCCAACATTTTGAGTGTACATTCTCCAGCAATGAAAGGTGGCTGAGCATGTGCTTCGCGAAAGAGTAACGATATACATAGAGGAGCACAGACGGTTCCCATAAAGCACGAAGCCAACTGAAGTATATCCTTTGAAGAGCGCCGCGCAACAATAAAGCAGCATTGAATTTGTCTGGCATTTGTGCTTCATTGAAGAAAACTGGATTCACTGCCTTCCTGTGTTGATACACGCAGCCCCCGGTCCCGACTTCCTTCACTGAAGAGCTAGTAACGATGTGACTAAGGGTGATGAACACAGATGAATATGGCTCTAAAAGCCTAGGCGGTGATGACGAACGTATCAAGCTGTGTTTTGCAAGATAAATGAAAGTAGCAAAGAGGCATGATGATCAACTTTGGGGTAGCGTTCATTGAGAAAGGCAAATAAAAAAACTAATAGCAACTAAACAGATTAAGAAAGTCATAACAGGGGATACTAAAACAGCGTAGATGAACACAAATATAAACGCGTCAATTCGACCGGGAAATGGTGGCAAGCGCTGCTGGGCTGAGGAAGTTTAAAAGAGCCACAGTGAAACGGCAGGAAGCCTCCGGGAAACACAGATATGCTAAGCGGAGGGGTGAACCTGGAGATGGTGTCGAAAAAAGCGGGATAACTTTTTGAGCTGTAGAGTGGAAGCATTCCATGTGATCAATGGAAAGATTAGAAGAGGGCCCAATGGTTGGCGAAAAAAAAACAACGTACAAAAACTTCTCGACGTCGGTGGCGGTGTCCACCGCGAAGGCCGCGCCCGGTGTTCCTTTCACCGAAAAGAACCAGTCTGAAATTCTAGCAGCTTCGCACGAAATTTATTGACGCAGTCGGCAGGATTTCAAGCCAGAAAAAGCCGCTTTTGTCGCACTTTACAGATAAGGGAGGAGAAGGACAAGAACAACAAGAGAGAAGGCAGGGAGGTTAACCAAGCACATTCCCGGTTTGCTACCCCACTCAGAGGGAATGAATGGGGGAGTACAAAAATGAGAAAGACAGTAAAAAGAAGAGAAAGAGTTTTTACAAAAAAAGTGGGACCTAAAGCTGCCGTGTCAGCTTTCCTAGTAGCGACAGACTTCCCTGCTTTCTGGGACTCTCCTTTTACCCCCCCCCCCCCCTGCATAGACAGCCACATTAGCACCTCTGGTCAAGAGCGGAAAGGCAGTTCCGTGCTGTGCAAGATGCGGGAAAGGCGAGTCCAGCCTGACATGCACCTGCAGATCTCTGGCACTTTTCAACGCATCTTCGCTCAGGGAAAAAGAGGGGCTGAAGGGAACGTCACGCTGGGCACAACCAAAGTCACTATTTTAGGCGCAACTTTAGAGGAGGATGGGGTGCGGGTTCAACAAACCTCTATATACCCTCTTGTATTTGTATAGGCACTGCGCCCTGCTCCCGACTGGGTTGCAGAAATTAGGTGCCTTTGCTCTTCTTCTAACCACTACCACCACCTATTTGTATGACTGCCTGTATGACAAATGCAAAATTGAGTACTTTCAGAGGTGTTCTCAGCTTTTTGCTTTGACTGAGCGTGACTGTTCAGTGAGTGTGAAGTGAGCGTGACTGTGCAACACCTCTGTCTCCAGGATGAAAAAAAAAGAAATATTTGCGCACTCGCTAGAGCTCGCATGTCTGAAAATCGTGCTGCGGTCATTTCGAACATTCTTCGTCTGACCAACAGGAAACTTTTTTGCAGGGTCTCTAAGGCGTAATAGGTTTCGTTACGAATGGGAACTGCTAGTCATGCCTTTGTACCAGGAAGCTATAGAGCTGAAGTGCATAAACACTTCTCAGAAACAATGAATGCTAATTCAAGGAAAACTCGTACTTGTCTTTGCCACTCGCAATCCAATTGCCACTAAGAAGCGTGACCGACCTGAATTCGTGAAGATGGGTGAGTTCTTTTTGATGTATCTAGTGAAAATCAGTGGGAAAAGGACGCCAGAAGGGCCTTTGCATGGTCACAGAGAAACGACGAGGAAAGGCAGGGGAGCAAACCAAGCATGGGCTTGATTGGCTACACAACAAATAGTGGGAGGGTGGAGAGAGAATAGTGGGTAAGTCAAAGAAGAAGAGCGGCAAAAATAAGAGATGGATAATGAGAAGTTAGCGAAAACAAAGCAAAACACGAACTCGTGTCTATAATTCAAGTCAACTTCAGGAGCTCACATGGTAATTACCTACATGAAGAAGTGTTAGAAATGTAAACTAAAGAGTTCGCTTTCTTTTTTGGACACAATATTAGGGACAACTAACAGACGATGATGTCAGAGAAAGTGTACTGGATGGTAATAAGTAGTTGCATCGTTAATTGTAAAGAAGGAAAGGTGGATGAAGAGGTAACTTCCCGGGGGCAGGTACCAAACCTGCCTTCCTGTGCTCTACCAACTGAGCTACAGCTGCGGTCATTTCCCACTATACTTTATAGAGTGCATATGTACATTTAAACGTGGCAGCGTCAGTCAGCGCAGTAGCCATTATGGAAAATGTTGAACCCTCCTTCTTTTGCCTGTTGGTGTCACGTACAGCCTGTGATCTAATTACGAGCTGGCAGCTGACCAATAATCCTCCACATACTATTTGAATGCATTAATTCTGCCAGAAGGAGACCCTCGCTATGAATGAAGAAAATGAGTGTCAGTCAAAAGGTCGTATTTCGCACCAGGACGAAGATTTCGCGGGCCGGGAGGAAGGAGCTTGCTTTCCCTGTAAACCACGCAGTTCCTTACCGAAATGTGTCGCAGTGCGGACAGTGAGTACGTAGAGAGCGCTCACCTTTGAGTGCGTCATGCGATGGTAGTAGAGATTCGAGGATGCCGTGAACCGCTTTCCGCAGACGGGACACTGGTGCGGCTTTTCTCCCGAGTGGATGCGACGGTGCGTGTTCAGGGAGCTGGAGGTGCTGAACGCCTTGCCGCACACGTCGCACGCATGGGGTTTCTCGCCTGCGGGAATCGTTCGTTTCGGTGACGAGCGAATGCAGAGAGATTACAGCAAGCAAGTGGAAATGAGAGATTACTAGTCGCAGGAACCACCAGGATGTGGATAGATAGATAAGTAAGTAAATAAATAAATAAATATGACAATCACTAAGCGAGTTTTGTATTAGGAGAGGTGACGTGCCGTCCATGGTTTTATGTTTATACATCACCTTGTTTTTGAGCGAAAATAGTAAGAAAGAAGTTCCGTTGGGGCCGCACTTTTTATTGCTCGCAACCGTGTGCGATTGTACAGACACTGAAATCGGAGTAAGCATACAGAAGACTCATTATTGTGTTTGATTTATTTGCAGAAATGAGTGACCTCGAGTGCAACTTTAAAAAAAAAAGAGGAAAATGCACATGGTTCATTATGCATTGCTTGCTTGCTTGCTTGAGCATTTAGCTTTAGCACGTACCCACTACAGGGCATTGGTCATCAAACAGACTGTTAATACGAGTGAAAATTTTTAAATTTAGAAAATAAAACTTAATTGACCAGTCGTCTATTGAATATAAAGGTATATAACTATAATGAGTACAATTAAATTGGTTAGAAGTCTAAAGTAACACATTTTTATTTAGACATTCGTTCAACTAATTCTTCCTGTCGGTCAGAATTTGGCAGATGGCAATGCAGACGTTCCTATTGCTGTCGTTCGTAAATGAGGCCCCAGAGAAAAGTATATAGCGTAATTTTTAAATTTTGGAGTAAAATTTCGAAACGCTTTTTTATGGTTATTGAAACGACTGCAAGAATATGAAAAGTTATTGATTTTTTCAGGTTCTTGACAGGAAGAGCATAAAGGAGATGGTGCCTGAGCAGACCTGTATAATTAAAAATTAAGAGGACGAATCCGGCATTGCCTAGCTGGACGCCAAGGTTATCTTTTACTTACTCGATTTGTTTATCGAGTGATAAGGAAATACCAGCGTCCGGCGGATGACGCAAACATCAAAAACTGCAAGCCAAGCACTCCAGCGCTCATTGCAACAAGGGTCTCTTTGTAGTTTCAGAAAACTAAGCACTCTTTCTTTCTCTCTCGCTGAGGAAATAATTACCGGTGTGCGTCCTCATGTGTCGCCTGAGCAGAGACGGCCGGTCGAAGGTCTTCGTGCAGAACTCGCAGCTGAGAATGCACTTTTGCCGCCTCTTCTTCTCCTTGCTTTTCCGCGGGGCCTGGTTAGGCTGCCACACACAAATGCGGCAGTCAGTGCAATAACGAGGATAACAAGACGTGACGCACACCTAATAACGTCACCTTATTTCATCATGAACAAGTTCAACAATCATGCTGACTCAAATGCCGTTTTTCATAAGGAACACCATCTGTTGCTTTACAGCATTTTTTTTTGTTGCCGCAAACCAATAATGGCAAAGATTTAGTTTAGGCTAGTTGGTCATACCTATTTACGCACCTAGACACGAATCAGATGAGTATACCGACAATACTGTATCCAGGGCGGGTGACACTACCAATTTTTTTTATTTGTTACCAAACATATGATATACATATGATATACAGAACCACACCATTGGAGCATGCGTATGACCCCCATCAACAAACCAGCAAAAACTTGAACACAGGCATGATCACGATCTTCTGTAAGGTAGCTTATGAACCTGATCAACCAGAAGAGACATTGCTTTTTCCAGTAACGGTACGGCGGTTCGCTGATGTGTTTTGAGCCTTGTTCACTGATATATAGAGTTTCATTCAGTCGTCTCTCGTTTACTCGTGTCGCAACTAGTTGGCAATGATTCGAGCAGACTGCGAATTTGGCTAGGAACCAGAAATCCACGCACGGCTAAGTGGCTGCCATAACCGTTTTTCGCATAAGTGTGGATACCCGTCCTGTCTGCACTTTTTTTGTCCTGCCAAACATTGTGCTTAGATGTTCGCGTAAGCATACATTACATTGGGAGGTGAAAAGGGAAGCTAATAAATAAAGCACACACACGAAAGGAAGCATTCAGATTGGAAGAGTCGTTTACATCGACCACGCGAACCTACGGGGAACTCAATAGATCCTTCATCCTCTCCTGTATCCTGTCCTCAGTGCTTTATCAACGACACGCCCTCTTCTATAGAAAACAAGCATAGTTCAGTAAACTTTGTTGCTCGTAAAAGAGATACTGAACAAAAATTTTGCCGACAAGATTATCAGCCAAATTGAAAGATTGGATCCTCAAATCGATAGAGACAACTTTCCAAGCAGAAAGTACAGGTAAAATAACAATTTAATGTGTTTTTCATGAACTGCCGCTTCCAGAGGCTGTGCCGTGAATTAGAGAAGGTGACGTTTGGTGACGTCACACACAAGCGAGACGGGCCGTCGCCCACATCTCTTGACTCGCTCAACTCCCACTTCGGTTCCCAAAAGCGGCATGAACAGCAACAGCGGCGAAATCAGATGCATCCGGCGGGGACAAAGCACCAGCGCATTTGTGGAAGGAAAAAGATAGCATGAAAGTAGAGGCGGAGAAAAGAAAGAGGAGTACATGAACCAATGCATCTTACAGCATGCTCCTCTGTGAGTGTGACGTCATGGCTCGCGCTCGCGAGCAACCGCCGCGCGCTGACAATCCATCAAAAATACAACCAACTGTCCGAATATACGGGAAATAAACTGTATTTATCGAAACAGGGCCAGCTTTCCAGTCGCAATTCGAAGTTTCACCAGTTTTTCCAATTCTTGTTCAGTATCCCTTTAAGTCGGTTGACTTGTGCGCATTACGTGTTAGCACGAACAGCAAGACAAAGTTTGTGGGAAAGAAAAACCTTCCTCTTTTTTTCTTCTTTTTTTTTTGCGCATCTTTGTTTCACTGCTTGCGCGAACACGTATTTCTTTCGAAGCCAAATATATGATGGCATACTTCTCATTGGTTTATTTGAGTTTTGTAAAAAAGGGGGGGTGGGGAGAGCGCTAAGAAAAGAACAATCATGGAAAACAAACGTGTCTTGGTTCAGCAAAGGATGAGATAACATGTGAATGCGGTACAACATATCTTTGGCGTTAGCTGCTGGTAAAGAGCTATCTGTTGCTAAGGGAGGACGCTGAGGAGGGCTTTTGGCAGTCTTTGTAAATTACTCTTCGAAAACGCGGGAACTTCCAAGTCACCTTGTATACTTGAAAGGGCAAACGGATGAGTCCATCAGGTGCGTGACACATTTATCATTGGTAGTCAAGATATTTCGAAGCGGCGCCGCGGCCGTCCCGTATATGTAGTACCTGAATGTTCTCGTTATTCGCCTCCGACGTAGACGGTGACGAAGAAGAGCAGGTGGACGTACAGGAGACGGAGGCCGGCGTTCGTAGAATGCCTGAAGACGACGACGACGTCGACGACGACGCGCGACACGAGCTCGAAGACGCTGATGACGCCGAAGTCGACGTTGACGGCGACAGCAGGCTCTGAGACAGGTCCAGCGGGTAGTCTGCGTGAGGACTGAACGTGTGAGTCAGAGGGCTCTCTTGCAGGGGCTATCGTTAAAATGGACAATGAACCACTTTAGAACGATTGATGATTCTCTCAGGACTCTATCGTCATTAATTTCACCACTATACGTTAATTGCCAAAGGAAGAAACTAAGGTCGGACTCTCACGTTTGAATTTCATGCCGGAAATGACGTCAATAATGTCAAGGTGTTTTTGCGATTTTTACCACATTGGTTTAGCAAAATTTTCTTGAACTTAATACTCGTAAGTAAAATTTCTATTCGTTGATGGCTTGTGTCCCTCAGAACACACCACAAATATTTTTTTTGCGACAAATCATTACGTAGGCCCTAGCAGACACCGTCAAAATCTACGTGAGCAAAGTACATGAGCCCTGACTTCGCCATTCAAAGTAACTGTAGTACCGTTTTTTTAATCATCAAAATCTACTATACGACACCACAGGATATAGTGCAAGAAAAAGGTGGCATCGCCAGATGCTTTTGATCTTGCGTGTTTTCTCGCTTCTATACCAAGCACCTTCTCGCAGGAAAAGTGGCCATTTCGATGTATACTTACTAATACGAATAAAAAATATTATTTGTTTATTTTTAGTGTCCATTCAATATCTGGAAAAAAAAGAAAACTTACCGATTCCATGAAAATATAAGACTTTATTGAATGCTCCCACTTTTGTCCCTGTGCCGTAATTCCATTCTGGGTTTCTAGCGTACCTTCGGTGATTTTTTAATTTATTTTTTGTCCAATACTACAGACACGTAAGGTCCAAGCCAAAATGTGACAAATAGGTACATAGACAGTAAATATACCTGGCAAAAGAAAAAATATATATAATAATACAGAATTACTGCATTTTAATATAAACCTACACATAGTTTGTCTCTCTGCCTCTTCATCGTGTTTGCTGCAAATAATTCATCCAAATACTTGAAAATGCATAAGTACATATTCCCGCAAACATGCCACAGTTTATTTAGTGAAATAGTCAATTGCCATTTGTTCAATATTGTATTATCCAAACGTGGTTACGCATTCGCGCTTCTGCACCTTAATTTCTGTCCATGATGAGTGCAGGTAGGACTCGCGATAAAATGTTAATTTAGAACACAATGCTGTGCGCGACCTCCGCGAAAAGCTACATGACACGGTGATTAGTCTGTCATGCATTCGCTTATCCTGATATCCACAACTGAAAATCCGCCACAATTTATAACGCTGGCTACTTATACTGCACATTAAGTTTTTAGTGGTTCAGTAGAAATATTTAGGAAACGGATTTTGTGTAGCGTGCGCAACATGCCATGCATAGATAGCTTCATGCACCACATTTCTTTCGTAATGGTACGATACGATTATCATGGAGTCTTTTATTGATGGGCAGCAAAGAGCGTGACGCTAGCGATTCTAGATGCCAGCTTTATCACGAGTAATTTAACGCTGTTCCTTCACTCCGGCGTTGTCCCCGCATCCTGCGCTAAATCCGAGCTATCCAGCATTTATAAACATGCATGGCGTAATATAGGGTGACGCGGGTTCACTTCTAGATCGCATTGAATTTACGTGCAATACATATGGCTGTGAGCACTGCAAAACTAATCCTACATTTTCTTTTCAGAATTTTTGTATTTGTAAGGATGAGAGCCTTCGCAATCGCTCGAAGACAGATTTCCTCGTCCCTTTTCACCCACAGAGATCATGAGCATAATGCGGAAGTGACGTATCTATATGCCATACCTTAAACAACTTACTTTACTTTCTCTCTTCTTCTTCTTTTTCTCTTTGAGAAATGTGCGCACACTTACTGTACATGATGCGCGAGTATCGCCTAACGTTCTTATTGCAACGCCAACCAACTCTGGGCAGTGAACAGAGCCGAAGAGTTGGCGCTCAGACGCTGCTTTCATGAGAAGTACAATTTATCTCAGTAATGCGTCACCTCTCTTTCTCCAATGAAGGTTAATATAGAATGAAATGCCCATTGAGCAACACTATGAGGTCAACAAAAAAGTGCTTCTGAACCGTGTAACCTTGCAGCGTTCTCTGAAGTAGGCGGCGTTCCAGTCCGATGGCCGCCTTGGGCGTCGAGGTGGTGAGGATTCGGCGCACCTGTTCGGCGGAGTCGTCGAAGTAGGCCACCAGTTCGGTGTTCGGCTGCACGGGCCTCAGCACGCGGTACAGCACGGGCGCCTGCCTCTGCTGCGGCGAGGTGCGAGCGGCCACCAGGTTGACGCGAGGCGACAGCCGCTTGGCGACCCGCACGAAACGCACCCAGTTGCAGTGGCGAACCTGGCGGTCCTCCACCTCGCGGATCTCGTCGTAGCAGCCCAGCGAGTGGCGAACCTGCACGTGACGCACTCGTGAGACTCGGGCCCGCATTCGCAAACCATGATTTGATTTGTGGGGTTTAACGTCCCAAAGCCACCATATGACTATGAGAGACGCCGTAGTGGAGGGATTCGGAAATTTCGACCACCTGGGGTTCTTCAACGTGCAACCAAAGCTGGGCACACGGGCCTACAACATTTCCGCCTCCATCGGAAATGCAGCCGCCGCAGCCGGGATTCCATCCCGCGACCGGCGGGTCAGCAGCCGAGTACCTTAGCCACTAGACCACCACGGCGGGGCCGCATTCACAAAACAACCTGAACCTTACCTCAACGTTATCTCGCGTTTTTTTATATCGATTTGAATTAAGCCTTTGTTGCGCTCGATGAACAAAGTACGCCCGTATGCATGAATTCTGTTACCATTTCTATGCCCTCATAACACACGTAGAGAGTACAGGAACTTGAGGAAAACGTGAGGTAAGGCCAATGATGGTTTGTGAATACGGGCCTCAGTGGAGTGCGCGGGGCCACTCTGCTCATCATCTATACATTCGGATTTTCAACGCAAATTTTTAATGTTCGGTATCATGGCTGTGCTTTTCATTTTTTTCGTGATAACAGCGGCCCTCTGATATTGCATTGACAAAGCTGTCTTGCATAGGACATCAGGAAGGAGCTTTTAATTGTTCCGGAAATCCTCGATGGCAGTTTTGATTGCAAGTAAGTTTAGGCTAATAATTGTAAAAGAACTTGTTGTTGGGTTAGTTAGTATAATATTTAAAAAAATTTTTGTGAGCGCAAACGCATGACACATTCATGCACACAGACACCCAGGCATCAAACCCGCACATCGCTGTGCATGTTTGATGCCTGGGTGTGTGTGCGCGCGTGAATGCGTCGTGTGTTTGCGCTCACAATATTTTTTTTCAGTGAGGCTAATCTGCTTAAATAATGACAACGACGTGGTAGAAACAGCTATGTGCGTTGAAAAAGGACGAACCTGCATGCATGTGGTGCTTTATATGTATGTAATTAAGGTATATGTAAGTGTAAGTGTATATATGTATGTATATATAAAGAGGGAACGCACGTGATGTGTTCTCCCTTCTCGTCCTTGTGTTTCATTGCGATAGAGATTACCCAAATGTCTTAGAAACAGGGCCGCATTTCTCCCTTGCTCAAAATTTTCATGCTGATCAGTGTACTTGTAAACCGCATGTTATCGCAAATCAGTCATGTTGCAGCCGAACAACTAATACGCGCTTTTTATTATCAGTTTTTAAGAATAACTATCCTTTTTGTCACTTCACCTTCCTGGAACGTTTGCTGCTCTGTACTTGGAGTACTGGTTAAGCATTAGGAAGTCGAGTTTGAGGCTCTGAACTAATGGAGTTTGAAAGACTGATATAAATAATAATAATAATAATAATAATAATAATAATAATAATAATAATAATAATAATAATAATAATAATAATAATAATAATAATAATAATAATAATAATATCTGGCATTTAACGTCCCAAAGCCGCGATACGATAATAAGGAATATCTTAGTGGTGGGTAGGCTAATTGACCATTTGCAGAAATGTGCAAGGTGGCTTTCTGGCAAAGCTGTTTCGGTGGAATTGTAGGCACCCTAGAAGTGGTTAGAAGAGAAAGAAGGCGCTTAATTTCTGCAGCCTGGCAGGGAGCACGGCGCACCTCCTTAAAAAAAAGAAAAGCTGTTTTTTTATCAGAAGGTCAGGTTCACAGACTGCTTTTCTCACTCACTGTGTCCCCCCCCCCCCCCCTCTTTTTTTCACGAACGACAGGCGCCTCGCCCTTCATGCGATTTCAGGGTTCTTTCGAGGTGGAACAACTGAGGGAAAAAGTCGTCTTGTCGCACTCGCGTGCCTTCACTGGAATAGGAGCAGCACAGTGGGCGAGAAAAGCATTCCAGACATAAGAGTTTTTTTTTTCTTATGTTGGTTGGAAAACATCCTTGCTGCAAAGGCGTTTTGCAGATCTTTGCAAATGGTCATCAAGTGTTTTTTAACGTGCCTTGACTTCACACAGTACCCTCAGCTATAGTAAACCAGATAGATGAGCCTGTACCATTTCGCCTCCATCAAAATGCGAACGCGGAGTCGTGGATCGCACTTGCGCCCATTGGGATCAGCAGCCCAGCAACGTGACCACCTCGGCGGCCCACAGGCAGAGCACGAAAAGGTTGGCTGCCAGAAATACCGCGGTTCTTTTTGGAGCTCACTGTAGCAGGTTGCACTTCGTATGCAGGTGGCATGTGTTCAATGGCAGCAAAAGGAAAACAAAATGGCTGAGGCTGACCTGTGACTAAATTACGGCCACCTTGATCGGCGCGCGCGCGCCGATAATCGAGGTGACCGTGACCAGACAGGCATGTCTTTGTAAACGAACGTCCGGTATGGGACCACAGATATTCCGAGCGTGACCACCACGATGAACAAAACATGATTCCCTCTCCCTTTTGTTCGAGCATGGTTGCATTTTAGGTCGAAGCTATGCTGCGTTGTTCAGCAGTGTATATCCACACTCTTTCTTTACACTCCGCCATCGATCCGCAGGTGCGTGGTTTTCGTGTTTCGAGAGCGCGCAAAGCTCACACGTGGTTTCAAAGATCCATCGTATATTTTTAGTTTCTTCGCCACGGTGGTCTGGAAACTCGACGATGGATCTCTGAAACCACGCGTGATATTTTTTTTAAACTAGGCTCGCCATTAGTATCCATATTTTGTGACGTTGAACAACTTTGTCATGTAAACTACCACCATAACATAATGATAAAAGTTATTTTTTGTAAATTAAATCTAAAGTAAATGTGAAGAAATAAAAGTGGGTAAAAAGATAACTTGTCGGGGGCAGGAACCAAACTTGCGACCTTCGAATAATGCGTTCGATTCGGCTCGCAGGTTCGGTTTCTACCTGCGGCAAGTTATCCCTTCACGCTCTTTTCTTTCTTCGCATTTACTTTACAATTAGGTTTAATAACTTCTATACTTTTTAAACGGGTACTCGGCTCTTATCGAAAAAGCTAACCTTAACGTTGACGCGATGAATGATAGTCTGACGAGCGTCCTTACGGAGTGTGCTGTGGAAGTTGGAGGTACGGTAGTTAGACAGGACACCGGCAAGCCGTCCCATGAAACGAAGAATCTCATTGCGAAGCGTCAAAGCAAACAAGTCTCAAGTACAACAGACAAAATAGAGTTGGTAGAGCTTTCGAAGTTGATGAATAAGCGTAAGGTATCCGATGTAAGAAGATATAACATGGAGAGAATTGAACATGCTCTGACAAACGGAGGAAGCGTCAAAGCAGTGAACTCGGAATAGGCGAAAATCGGATGTATGCACTAAGGGACAAAGAAGGCAAAATAAGTACCAATATGAATAGGATAGTTATAATAGCGGAGGATTTTTACAGAGATCTGTACAGTAGCCGGGACAACCACGACCTTAATGCTATAACAACCAGCAGTAACCCAGATGACGCCCCGCTAGAAATAATAGAAGTCAGAAAAACCTTGCATGCAAAGAGGCAAAGCTGCTGGTGAGAATCAGGTAAAATCAGATGTGCTGAAAGATGGAGGACAGATTGTATTAAAAATACATAGGATAGGAGATGACAAGGACTTGAAGAATTACAGGCTGATCAGCTAGCTCTCCGTGGTATACAAGCTATTTACAAAGGTAATTGATAACAAAGAAAACATTGCAATTCAATCAACCAAAGGAACAAGCAGGATTAACAATCGACCACATTCATACTTTCAATCAGGTAATAGAGAAATACTTAGAATATAGCCAACCACTATACATAACCTTCATAGATTACGAGAAGGCGTTCGATTTAGTAGAAATATCAGCCGTCATGCAGACACTGCGGAATCAGGGCGTAGATGAAGTATATATAAACATTCTGGAAGAAATCTACAGGGGATCAACTGCTACCATAGCTCATCATAAAGAAAGCAACGGAATACCAATCAAGAAGGGTGTAAGGCAGGGGGATACAATCTCCCCGATGCTATTAACGGCGTGCTTACAGAAGGCTTTCAGATGCCTAGAATGAGAACAGTTAGGGATAAAAGTTAATGGAGAGTACCTTAGTAACCTGCGCTTCGCCAATGACATTGCATTGCTGAGTAACTCAGGGGACGAATCGCAACTCATGATTACGGAGTTAGACAAGGAGAGCAGAAAGGTATAGGTCTTAAAATTAATTTGCAGGAAGCGAAAGTAACGTCCAACAACCTCGGAAGAGAGCACCGCAACGAGATAGTTAATAGTGTACTTGAAGTTGTAAAAGACTATGTCTACTTAGGACAGGTAATAACCGCCGAGCCTAACCACGAGATTGAAGTAACTAGAAGAATAAGAATGGGGTGGAGCACATTTGGCAAGCACTCTCAAATCATGACAGGTAGATTGCCACTGTCCCTCAAGAGGAAGGTATATAACAGCTGCATCTTGCCAGTACTTAGCTACGTAGTAGAAACCTGGAGACTTACAAAGAGGGTTCACCTTAAATTGAAGACTACGCCGCGATCAATGAAAAAAATGGTAGGTGTAACCTTAAGAGACAAGAAGAGAGCAAAGTGGATTAGAAAACAAACCGAGGTTAAGGATATTGTAGTTGACATCAAGAAGAGGAAATGGACATGGGCCGGGCATGTAGCACGTAGGCAGAATGACCGCTGGTCATTAAGGGTAACTAACTGGATTTCCAGAGAAGGCAAGCGGGTTAGGGAAAGACAGAAGGTTAGGTGGGCAGACGAGATTAAGAAGTTTGCGGGTATAAACTGGCAGCAGCAAGCACAAGACCGAGTTGACTGGCGTACCATGGGAGAGGCATCTGTCCTGCAGTGGATGTTGTCAGGCTGATGATGATGTAGATGATACTTTTTTAGCATCATTGCCTCTTAGATCTCACTAATATTGTGTCAAAACACGGGAGAACGATCCCTTGAGTGTACACTGTTTGCCTTAATTCATTAGCGAGGGTCTCATACTGGCAGACTTGGTGCCATTAGGTTGTATAAGAGGGATTATTGATCAGCTGCCAGCTCATAGGTTCACGTGCTACTTGACGCCAAACAGACTAAAAAATAGTGTTCCACACTCACCGCCATGGCTACCGGTGGCGCTGACTGATACTCCCACGTTTAATTCACATATATACCCAATAATGTGGTGGTGGTGGGGGGGGGGGGGGGGGGGTAGCTCAGTCGGTTGAGCATCGAACGCGTTATTTGAAGGTGGCAGATTCGGTTCCTCCCTACGGCAAGTTATCTTTTCACCCACTTTCATTTCTTCACATTTACTTTAATATTAGGTATGATAACTTTCTCCGTAGTTTCCTTGGCATAATCGTTTTCCCAACGCGGCAAAAGTGAAGCCAGATTTTGCCCACAAAACATGGTGGAGAGGAGCTATTTTCTGGTGGTGCGTCATGTGCATTCGCAAACGCCACCATTTGCAAACACGTATCCCACAAAAGGCGGTGGTAGTGGTTAGAAGAGGGAAAAGGCACCTAATTTCTGCAACCCGGTCGGGAGCAGGGTGCAGTGCCTACCCCACTAAAGAGATGCAGGCAGAAGCACTGCATCAATGATCAAATTTCGCCAAAACCAACACATTCTTCACAAACTTGAAAGGCGAGGATGGGGCGCTTGCGGGCATCGGTGCGCGGGTGCCGCACCTGCCGGTCTGGTCAACACTCTCAAGGCTATTGTTAGGGCATTGGCCCGGTCCAAAGGATGATCACACGTGGGGGTGACAATACCATTCTCCACAGTGAGAGAGGGAGGGAGAGTGTTGGAGGAGCCTAAAAGCAGGAGCTGCGCTGTGCTCTCTATCGGGCTGCAAATATTAGGCACCTCCTACTGCAGACCGCCCTACACAGCCACTGCTCATTTCAAAATTCTCATTTCGTTTCGTGCTTCGACGGTCGATGGACCGTGGCCGAGAGTGAGCAGTACCACCACAAGCTTCTGCAATGTTGTCCCTCGCTGTCAAGAAAGTGTGCGACACACTTTACTGCCTGCCATTTGAAGAACTGTACGCGCTAGACATCTTGAACTTTCCGTGGCTCTCGGTTCTTCGAGGCCTCTCTCTGTCAGCAGCCGTCGAGACAGTTCGTCATTGCCTGACGCGCATACGCAACGAAAAGGAACGCTTCAAGTGCGTCGCGAAACTTCACGCCTGGCTCATTCCTCGGCGCATACACCGTGTGTGGTCCATCTATCACCTCCGCGATGTGTTAGCGAAGAAGGATAGGACCTTCACATGCAACGAATTGCTAAAGGCCTTCAACTCTGCCGGCAGCCTTCTGGGGTATGGTGCTGTGGACACTGGAAGTGCTTTGTGCTTGACAGCTTTGGTGAAGGACGAAGCCTGCCATCCGCCAGAGTGCATGCCGATATGCTTTTGTGTGTGGCATAGAATTCCCTTTGTGGCCGTCCATACTTCTGGAACGGATAGACACGAAGCCAAACACCAGGTTGCTCTAGCTTCTGTTCTAGGTAGTTTGGAGAAGGCGTTTTGCACAAGCTGCGAAGATCTGAGCGCTGCTTTCCTAGAGGCAACCAGGGCAGCAAGGCAGTCTCGGTTACGCGGCTCCGAGCAACCGCGGGAAGATAGCCAACAACAATGACCAAAGGGACAACGACACCAGAACCAGCCGCCTTCACGTGCACCCGTAGGTTATTAACTATTTCGGCGTGTGTGTGTGTGTGTGTGTGCCGTTTGATTTATTGTGTAGTGTTGCTTGTGTATCTTGACTTATTTCACTACTAACAGTAACAAATTGATTTCATAATTATTCGTGTAGCTTGTATCAGGTGATGTAGCTTTCGTGGCGTGGCTTTAGCAGTATGCAATGTCGTTGCACGGCTGCTGGATGACTACCTACCACGCGGGGTGCGGACTGCTATGTCGCTCGAACCTGGCGTGAGGAGGCTCGTTCTGCGCGCGGCCGCAGCAGCACATCTGCCGCGGGACAAGCGCACACGGATGAGAACGTTCCTTTGGCCGTGTCGCCCAACGCCTTTAGGTTTCATAGTCTCGAGGGTTGTGCAATCTGTTTCCAAACTGTGAAGTAACATCTTACCGATGCCTGCAACGCCACTAATGGGCTCACATTAAGCCGAATGGCGTACCTTTGCAAACGAACGTACCTTGAGCCACATGACCTCAATTTAAACAATTAGCGAGTTATTTATCGAGATGCCTACTTCTTGAGTGTGCTTACTTAATGAGGAATAGAAATTTCGTAAAATAAAATTCTTACGAATGCTTGCAGGATGATATTTTTGGATAAAGAATTTCTGACGAGGTGCAGCTGGCAGCAGTGAAACTGCGTCCCTGCCGGAAAACTGCTTCCCGAAACACTTATCGTAACCGTAGATATTATCGCTAACTATCTTTGCGGCAATGATATAAGAAAATAAATATAATTTTTAGTACTCACATAGCCTTTACAGAGGCCCAAATTAGGGGTTCACCGTATTTTTGCCGAGCGCACACAATTTTAGTTGACTTAGGATGACACCTGCCTCACAATGCAGTTTTACCAATGCTTTCCGGCCTCCCCCCCCCCCCCCCCCGCAATCAGTGTGGATTTTTCAGCTGACAAAGGCTGGACTGGTCAAAAAGTAATGTACTGTTCTAAATTTGACGCGACATATTTTTCGAGTGACCTGTTGTGAATGCACATGTGTCACGTCATCTGTAATCTTAAACACGTTGCTGATCTCGTTATGTTACCTCTTGATGTTTTATACCACCTGTAATGTAATGTTTTTTTTTTGTTTACCCCTTACAATAATGCCCCTCGAGTGCTGTAGGTATCTGAATAAGTAAGCGCAGGACCAATAAACTACCAACGAAAAAAAGTGTCGCACAAGGTACGCCCCCCCCCTCCCTTTTTTTTAGACTGGTATGTACCAATCATTGTCAATTTGGTAAACATACCCGCTTTATTGTGCTCTCTACGCACGCAGAAAGCAGCTGCGACAAAGTTCCTTGAATATCAGCGTGTTATTTGCTTGGGTGTGCGCATGCAGGTAGAAGGTGGGGGGAGGGGGCACCCTTACTAAGAGGGGGAGGGGAAGGTGCTAAGTCTGCCACATATATTAGATCAATAGGGAGGGAAACTGCGGCGATGAACCTCCACCTTCCTCCAAGGTGGATGTTTCAGCTGCTGGCAAAGGCTGGAATGGCCATCTGCCGGACGGATTAAGCAACAATGGAAAATAATACACAAGCAATAAACAGGCCGCACCTTTTTTTTTATCAGAGTTTTCTGTGCCAATTGTTAATTTTGGGAATGCGTCCGCTTTATTTTGATCTTCCAAGTACGCAGAAAAGGGCAGCGACAAAGTTCTCTGAAGACCAGCAGATGAAGCTTAGGTCGTACGGGGAAGGGGTGTGGGACAGCCACCGTGACTAGGAAGGAAGGGGGGGGGGGGGGGTTCTTATTGGATTTTTGATTGTGTTTTCTCGGAGTCACGTTGCAAAAAGTCTAACTTTTACTCATTGTTTTCCCTTTTTATTATGTTAATGTAAGTACATCTATTTCGCTTGCTGCAGCTTCTTAATATGTTCAAGGCTTATTCCTCTTGTGTACATGAATTTCAATTTATTTTCTACTGATCCTTATTTGTAATTTATTATTTAGTGTTTATTTCGTTGACGTATACCTGTCTTTCTTTTTTTTACTCTTCGCTGACATTCTGCATCAGAACACTTGTCCTTGCGTCTTTCTATCTGGTTGGTGTATTTTGTTTTTTTTATGTAACAGCTAATAATTTATATGGATATTGATGTATTTATACTCAAACGAAACTGCGCGGAAAGGAATGTTAATAAACTTGGACTGAAGCCCCGAATCTCCTACATCTCCATTCCGTGCGTGATATATATCCCACTTGTATGTGCTGTTCAGATGAAAATAACCTGGCAGCGTACTCTGAAAACTGTTGTTTTTCCTTCGTTTACAATTTATCGCCACTCTGTGTGACAAGCACAGCGACTTCGTACGGTTACCACAAAGCTTGTTTTAAACGTGAAATGCCAGAGATCGCGGACTCGGACGCGTGAATGCCGCGCGCCAGCGAGTGGTTCCGCCCTTTCGAGGCTGTATCGTAAAATCTTTCAGCTTTGCCGCCTCGTTCACGACACTAGGAAAATCTTTCTAGCCACTATAATCTCCCCAACCCATACAAAGAAGTCGTCCACTACTGATTCGTTCCGCCTTCCGGGGGAGAGAGCTAGATGGATGGATTGATATGGCTGTACCCTTCATATCGGGTGGCGGCTAACGCCACCTAGCCGTAATACTTAGTGAACCAAAACCTAGATTTACCTTTTTTTTCTTTATATATTGACGTTGAGGTCTGGTACTTTGCAGTGAAGGGTTCAATTTCCTCTCGTGCCTTGATTTTAGTCACCAATCAGATACCCCCCCCCCCCCCTCGCCTAGTTATTTCTACCCGCTTTAAAGTCTATTTTGCCCTCCCTGTCCTTATGGACCTCAGTGCATTTAAAAACTCTGTGCCATCATCGTTAACTACAGGGTGAAGCCCTTTACAGAACATTATCAAGTGTTCGGCAGTTTCCTCTTCCTCTCCACACGCAGTGCATACCGTGTCTACTCCTTCGTATTTGGCCCGATATGTCTTGGTTCGCAATACTCCCATCCTGGCCTCAAACAGTAGAGAACTAACCCGAGTATTATCATAGATACTTTCCTTGGGAATTTCCTGCTTAAAAGTTCGATAGATCTTTAGTGCGGACTTGTTATCATGCCAATTCTCCACATATCGGTTGCGGCTTCCTTCACCTTCTTCTTAACCGATAGTTCATTTTGGCTTGGCCTCTGCACTTTTCTAAGTATTTACCCGTCAATGTCCTGGTTCGCTTCCTCCATTTTGTATCGACATTCCTCATGTACAAGTAGCTGAAAACCTTCCTAGCCCAACGCTCTTCCCCCATTTCTCTCAATACCTTCTCAAATGTTATCTTGCTGGCTTCCCTGCCCGCGAATGATGTCCATCCCATATCACCTTGTACTCCCTGATTTGGTGTATTCCTGTGAGCTCCTAAAGCAAGCCTACCAATTCCACATTGCTTAATTTCTAATCTTGCTTGAACCTCTGATCTCGTGCATAAGACCGCATTGTAGACCGCATACTGGTCTGACCGCAAGTCAGACCAGTAACCATGACACCTTTCCAAATTCCTCTCACAACATCATACCTATTGTAATTCCACAGTGCCCTATTTTTCATCACCACTGCATTCATGTTTTCTTTAGTCGTTATGTATATTTCGTGTTCCCTTAGGTACGGGGTCCCATTGCTTGTCCATACGCCCAGATATTTGTATTTATTCGTTATCTCTAGTGTGACCTCCTATACCGTAAGCTCACTTCCTTCATTATCATTACAAATCATGACTGCTGATTTTTCCTTACTGAACCTCAAATCTAACATATCTTCCTTATTACCGCAGATGTCCATCAATCTATGCAAATCTTCCTTGTTGTCGGCCATTAGCACTATATCATTTGCGTACATCAATGCTGGTAGTGCCTGTTCAATCAGTTATCCTTGTTTGACGAAAGAGAGGTTGAAGGCAAGTCCACTTCCCTTTGGCGTATAATCGTTGTAGATACATTATGAATTACAAGGGTGACAAAGGACACCCCTGTTGAAGCCCCCGTTTTACCTCTGTGGTCTTGGACACCTGTTTGCCCCACTTTACAACTACCTTGTTACCTTTATAGATATCCTTTAAAAGATTAGTGACTCCATCTTCTACACCTAGTGTGACCAGTATTCCCCACAAGTCTTCTTGAACCATGCTATCGATCGTACGCTCCCTTCTTGATATCTAAAAATAGTACCCACAGGTGCCCATATATATATATATATATATATATATATATATATATATATATATATATATATATATATATATATATATATATATATATATATATATATATATATATATATATATATAGGGCAGGCATGGTGGTTGAGTGGCCGTAGCGTTGCATATAGTCCAGTAGATCCTCCGTGAGCGGTCACAACGTGGTTTATTTCGACGTTTCGGCCTAGAGTCTGGCCTTCATCAGGATGTCTTCATCAGTCCGATGAAGGCCAGACTCCAGGCCGAAACGTCGAAATAAACCACGTCGTGACCGCTCACAAAGGATCTACTGGACTATATATATATATATATATATATATATATATATATATATATATATATATATATATATATATATATATATATATATATATATATATATATATATATATTGTTACGTCTAGGAGAGGGGTTTATTCAGAGCCGACGTCGGCTCTGAATAAACCCCTCTCGTAATGGTCGACTCGACGGTATACAGCAGTGAACGCGCAGCAGCGAGCTCTTGCCACCAACCGCACGTCCTCTTCTTCTGCTACCACCATGTTCCCCGCTACACACGTGCACATACCTAAATTACACATGTGGCAACATTTCCCTCCGCGCAGACGAAGCCCACTGGGCGAGTCAAACAGTCTCTCGAGAAATAAAGCGCTTCAAACGTGCAACATGGACAAGTTCCGTTTTTGCAGACCGTCGGCCGTTTGAATGGAGACGCGCTATGCGCTAAACTAAATCACTGATACGGTCTACAACAAAATAAGGCCCTACATAGTGCGCTAGCAGTTTCTCGCTCAAACCGTGTTTTCTAGTTGTCCACAGCAACACTAGGTCGCCGCGATTGTACGTCATGTGTCGGCGTCGGTGGTCAAAATGTGCCTTCGAGCGGTCTTGCGAAGCAAGAGTGCGCAAATAAGCAAGGCGTCTGGCTTCTTCGGCCCGACAGATGATCTCGGATATGCAGGGATCATGGTGGTCCAAACACGGGAAGATGGTATTCAGGGTATGACGAGGTGGTCGAGCATATAGAAGAAAGAAAGGGCTGTAGCCGGTAGTTTCATGCTGAGCGGTGTTCAATGCATATGTGATAAAGGTTAGAATACTGTCCCAGTCCTTGTGATCTGATGCAACATACATAGACAGCATGTTTGAGAGAGTTCTGTTCGTTCGTTCAGTCAGACAGTTCGTTTGAGGATGATATGGCGTAGAGTGCCGAAACCTTGAAGCACAGCCGATCGTGCTAGCCAATTGCGCCCCGGAGACAGCCCTAAACCTTGAAGCACAGACACGAAGCATCTCTTCTATCACGTCTGCTGTGAATTGTCGGCCACGGTCACTGATTACAATTTTGGGAGGTCCATGTCGAAGAATTACAAAACGTAGCATGAAGGAAGACACATCGGCTGCAGTTGCCGATGGTATGGCAGCTGTCTCGCAGTACCGTGTTAAATGGTCGGTGCAAACGACTATCCAGCAATTTCCAAAGGAAGACTGGGGAAAGGGTCCAAGGAGGTCAATACCGACTAGCTCGAATGGAGTTCTAGGGGGTGGCATTGGATGTAATCGCCCTAAAGGAGCACTTGTTGGGCGCTTATGACGTTGACACTTGTTACAGCTAGACACGTATTGTTCCGTCGTCTGGCGCATTTTGGGCCAGTAGAATCTTTCTTGAAGACGGCAAAGAGTTTTCGCTGTGCCTAGATGACCGGATGTTGGGTCTCCATGCATAGCCTGCAAGACATAAACGCGAAGACTCTTCGGAACCAACAGAAGATATCGTGAGCCGGTGTTGGTGTAGTTCCTTTTGTAAACTAGCCCGTCAAGGATGCAGAAGCGCGTAGGCGATTATTTTGGTTTGGTAGCAAGAAGCTGTTGTATGGTGCTGTCCCTTTGTTGCTCACCCTTAAAGGTCTTGTTATCGTGAAATGGTTGGTCGAGTGATGCAATGTAGCTATCGAAGGTGTCCGCGTCACATTCCGTCGTAGGAAGCGGTAGTCGCGAAAGACAATCTGCGTCAGCGTGACGTCGGCTGCTATTATAGGAAACCGTGAAGTCATATTCTTGTAGACGAAGTGCCCAGCGCGCCAGCCGACCAGATGGGTCACGCAGATTGACCAACCAGCAGAGAGAATGATGGTCTGTCATGACGGTGAAGGGGCGTCCGTACAGGTAGGACCAGAAGCGCTGCGCTGCGAAGACTACTGCAAGACATTCTTGCTCTGTGACAGTGTAGTTACGCTCGGACTTGCTGAGCGAGCGACTTGCTTACGCTACGACGTGTTCTTGATTATCCAAGCGTTGAACCAGGACAGCACCTACACCAATACCGCTGGCGTCTGTGTGAATCTCAGTGGGAGCCAGAGGATTGAAGTGTCGAAGAATCGGATGAGACGTCAAAAGAAACTTCAACTCCGAAAAAGCAGACTCGCATTCAGGGTCCAGTCAAATTGCGCACCTTTCTGAAGCAGACACGTGAGCGGGTATGCGATATTGGCAAATCCAGGAATAAATCGGCGAAGGTATGAACGAAGCCCCAAAAAGCTGCGCAGTTCTTTCACCGAGTTTGGTTGCTTAAATGCCTCCACTGCGGCCGTTTTTGTGGGATCAGGTCGTATGCCTTCTTTGTTTACTAAGTGCCTAAGGACGAGTGTTTGGCGCTCTCCAAAACGACATTTCCTTGAGTTGAGCACCAAGCGTGCTTTGCTTAGGCAGTCCAGTAGGAGGCCAAGGCGTGTGTTGTGCTCAGAAAAGGTGCGCCCAAAAATTACATCGTCGTCCAAGTAACACATACACACTTCCGTCTTCAATCCACGCAGAATGTTGTCCATAAATCGCTCAAAAGTTGCGGGCGCGTTGCAGAGTCCGAACGGCATCACATTGAATTCAAATAGTCCATCTGTTGTAACAAATACCGTTTTCCGCTTGTTTTCCTCTTGCATTGGAATCTGCCAGTAGCCTGACCTCAGATCCACAAACGAAAAGTAAGAGGCTGATGATAGACAGTCGATAGCATCATGAATCCGCGGTAGTGGGTATACGTATTTTTTAGTGATTGCGTTGAGACGGCGATAGTCAACACAAGATCGCCATGTCCCATCCTCCTTCACTAGAATTACTGGAGCGGCCCACGGACTACATGATTCTTGAATTACATTTTGCTTGAGCATCTCGCAAACCTGTTCATTGATCACTGCGCGTTCCGAAGGTGATACACGATATGGTTTCTGTCGGAGAGGTCTGTGAGATGTCGTGTCGATTCGGTGCTTTGTACGAGAAGCAGGGAATGACGATGAATCATGCTGAGCGAAATCAAAAATACCGGCATGTTTGCGTAGAATACTCGCCAGTTCATTACGTTCCTTGGTGCTGAGTGACTTATCAATCATAGCCATAATGGTGGTGTCCCTAACGTGCAGATTATCGCAACGGGTCTCATCCGGGGAATCATTGCTTTCTGCAATGGTGGCAAGCGAGAATACTTGGTGTTCACGAATCTCTGCAAGTTTCAGAGCCTCCGGCAGCACTGTAGATTGATTAGAGCATTTAATAACCCATAAACCAGTGTGCCCTTGCGCAACCGATAGCGTGCAGTAGGGTAATAAAACTGTCTTCTTTATGCAACTAAGATGCACGGGCTCCACAGTTGCGTCAAATGTTTTCTCGCTTGCAGGTGTACAGACAACAGGGACACATTTTGCAGACAACGGCGGCACAGTTGTGTCCACAGACACGCAAAGAGCACTTTCTTGAGAGGGCGAGTTTTCCATAAACGCAACTGGGATATCGGAATCTACTGTAATTTGTTCTGTGCGGCAATCAACAGTAGCACCACATAGCTTCAAGAAATCGAGTCCCAGAATGACGTCATGCGCAGTATGAGGGAGAACAGCAAACTCTGCGACAAAGTTCTGGCGCGCCAAACTAACAGTCACAGTGCAGACACTAATAGGTTGTAACACCTCTCCGCTCACTTCACGAAACGTATCAGGACGGTCCCAACGAAACATTACCTTTCGTCCAAGAAGGCGGGTGAAAACTAAACTCATCACTGACACGGTTGCACCTGTGTCCACCAACGCCATTGTTGGTACTCCATCGATAAGCACTCGAACCTTATTTCTAAACATGGAAGCTAACGGAGGTACATCTGTTGAAATCGAAGACTGTCCGGCTGTCACACCTGTCCCGTTTATTAGGGAGGCGATCGCCGGGCTAATTCCAAGAGCCGAAGTATCGGCCCCCCGAACCGCACCACGAAAGCGTGGACAATTTAGAAGTGGTCCTTATTGGTGCGCCAGCGGACGCCGGCTGTGGCCCAAAGAACAAGACAGAGCCGAGAGATGATAAACAAACAAAATTATATTCTCATTAACGGCAGATCAAAAACAATACACACGTATGCACACTCCACAATAGTTACATACAATACGTCACCAAACAGACAATGTACTACACAGTACAATCAACCACACTTGAAACAACGGACACAGACAACAATACGCACTACAATGCAGTCGCATGCATTGAACAACCAAGACACTTAAGGACTAAAGAGATAGAAAACCTATTCAGTCCAAAGTCCTTGGAACAAAAGTCTGAATGATACTCTTCCGAGAATCACTCACTCAAAGTCCAGCGTTGTTGTCGTTCCGCAGCTCTCTGGAGTTTCTCTTCCAGGAAACCTCCCGTCTTCAATTGGCCACTCTTCAAACTTCAACTTCTTCGCCGGAACCCGTCGGCTTCACACACGCAGCTGTTGCCCGCGTCTTCGCTCGATAGCGGTAAACCCACGCTCTTGCCTGTAGCTCGAGCCGTCCCTACGGACCAAAAACTTCGCCGACTACACGGCGGACTCTCTACGCACTCTGGCGCTCACTTCCGTCTCCTCCTGTTCTGTCACTACGGGCAGAACCTTCGCCGACTCCACGGCGGAATTCCTACGCGCTCTGGCGTTAACTTCCGTCACCACCTGATTTCTCGTCTCGGCTGCTCGGTTAAATACCTTCCGCGCCACTTTCCAGAATTTTCTCGTCCTTTCGTCGGCGCGATACGCAGCGAAGGCTGGAGAGAGGCGAGACGGTTTGTCAGCCCTCCGCGGCGGGTGACTCAGCTCGGCGTAGCCACGCCTCCTTCGTTCTGGAAATTTCTAGCGCTTGCCCGGCCGCCGCTGTGGGGTGAGGAGGTTCGTCTGCGAAGCCGTGCTTCTGCGGGGAGAGCGCGCGCCCGGGAGCCTTGGATGTTTGCTTTCTTTTTTTTTTCTTTTTACCTCGCGGCGTTTCTACCGCCCGTTGTCGCAAGGATTTGGCGGCGCGCTCTCTTTTTAGCGCTCGTTCTGTGACACTGCCCCCCACTTTAAGAATATTATCTCATAATATTCAAAACCACACAAACGAGCGCGGAAAGTCACCACACACTCTCACAGACTGTAACACCATCAGTCGCTCATAACACTTCACATTCACAATAGATCACGCAATACAATCTTACATTGTAGTTCAATTCCACAACACATGAAATATAGCCACAGGTACATGCCTACAACACTTCATCCCACATTCCAAACAATACAAACGTACAAAGTTCTGTCGATACAACAATTATACCACACTTTACATCACATCATCGCACAGAACACTGACTCGCTCGACATACACTTGAGACACAGGATAACAAGAACAATAACACAACATATGGCACTCAACCCTGCCAAACACAATCTGATTCCACCTCAGCACCTATCTTGAGTACTTCGAACAGCGCTTGCGCCCTTTCTTGCGGTGCTCGCTCGACTTCTTGTTTTTCCACGTTCCCTTTCGGCGAGCCCTTTCCAACGACGATATCTGAGGCGTCGTCTCAGCCATCGTTGTCTCTTCCGACACCGTTAACGCGTCATTCCATTCGACGGGTCCTGTCTGTTTATTTACCCGCTTGATCATACTTCTACATTTTTCCCGACTGGCCAACTCCGTCTCCTTTACACTGTCGGTCGGTTGAGGGCGTGCCGACGTAAGTCCGGTTGCTCGGCCCGTGAACTGATTCGACACGATCGTCTTCTCCTTCGCTGTCTCTTGCGCCGCAGCTTCCCCTTGGGCTCTAGTGAGACCCGTCACGGGATGTTCCTCCACTGTATCTCGCGGCCGCTGTGTTGGCGAGGGCTCTATTTTCGGGTCTTCTCCCAAACATTCTGGATCACTTGGCCCTCGCGCCCCGTCGATGTTTCCGATGACAAGGTCATACAGGGGGGTCGTCATGCATAACGCAGTAACCTTCCCGCTGAAGTACGGGGTTTCAACCTCAATTTCTGCTTCGGGAAGCATCCGGACCGTACGGTCAATTAGGCAAACCGGTTTCGTTCTGCCTGTCAACTCTCTTTCCCGTACCAAATTTCTTCTCACGATAACCGTGGAGCTACCGGTGTCTCTTAGAACCGTAATCTTCTTGCCAGCAATCTTTCCAGGAAGTGTTGGCATTCCCTTCGTAACACCGGTTGGCTGTTTTGACATTACAGCCCCCACAATAGGAATTTTCTCCCCATTCTTCAACTCTACGAATCCATCGGTGACGGCATTATTATCAGATTTCGGTGCCGCTTGCACACAAGATACCTGGTGAGTTTGACTCACTCCGTTCCGACAAGCGTCTGCTTTGTGCCCAGTCTGACCACACTTAAAACATTTTACAACCGTAGGGCTCGTAAAGATCGTTCGACAGTTTTTCGCGCGATGACCCACTCGGTTACACAGAAAACATCGCTGCATGCTCTCTGGTGCACGCTTCTTTTCTTCAGTAGCCAATTTCTTCGAATCCTCGGGACAATCCTTCTTGACCTTGGCCAAATTAGTTCCTCCTTGCGCTTCTAAGAATTGATCAGCCAATTCAAGCATTCCTTCAAATGACTCCGCCTTCCTCTCTTTCAAATACAGCGACAGGCTTGGGTGGCAACTAGTAAGAAATT
Organism: Rhipicephalus microplus; assembly: GCF_013339725.1. Classification (NCBI taxonomy): domain Eukaryota; kingdom Metazoa; phylum Arthropoda; class Arachnida; order Ixodida; family Ixodidae; genus Rhipicephalus; species Rhipicephalus microplus. The sequence continues at coordinate 139,285,225 of NC_051170.1, read as the reverse complement.
GTTCTTTAATTAACAGCTCTCTAAGCTCATCGTACTCCTGTGCTGTCCCTGAAAGTTCAATCCATCTGTCGAAATAATGGCAAAGTCGGGCGGCATACTGCGTAGCCGTCTCACCATCAGCTGGCTTTCCTGTCCGAAATATGTCCCGGAACCCTTCCACAGTGAATCTAAATCGCTTCAACAAAGCAGCTTTCACCTTTGCATAGTTGGCTGCATCGGTCGGCGTCAGCCTACCGTACACACTGAGCGCTTCACCACTCAAGCAAGTACTCAAAGCAGTTGCCCATTGATGTTCCGGCCAATTCTGGCTCTTCGCAATCGTCTCAAATCGGTGGAGGTACGCGTCTAGGTCGTCCTTCCTTTCATCAACGCTACGAGCAGCTTGCTTGGGTTCAAGCGGAAGCCGTGATCCTCTCGTTCGCTGCTTTCCACTCTAGCTTGGACCGGAGTTTCACTTCGCTGTTGCAAACGGAGCCGCTCGAGTTCTATCTCGTGCTGTCGCTGCCGTTCCCTTTCCTCTCTTTCTTCTTTCGCCCTTTCAGCTGCCAACCTCTCTCTCTCAGCTCCAACTTCAATTGCTGCTCTCTTTCTTCCTTCAGCTGTCGCTCTTTTGCCTCTCTTTCTTCTTTCAGCTGTCGCTCCTTTGCTTCTCTTTCTTCTCTCGCCCTTTCAGCGGCCAGCCTTTCTCTCTCCAACTCAGCTGCCTTTTCCTCCTTGGCCCTCTCTGCCGCCAACCTCTCTCTTTCCAGCTCGGCTGCTTTTTCTTCTTTGGCTCTCTCTTTTTCTTCTTTTTCCTTCTGGGTGACCCACTTCCGTAGTTCGGCGCCAGAAAGACCCATCTTTTCACCAAGAGCAACTAACTTTTCGAGATCCATTGTGTCTCGCAACTCGCAACTAAAACCTTGCCGCGCGCAAAAAGTATCTGCCTAAATCAGTCTATCGGAACACTCCCCTGCACTCGTTAACGAGAACACTGAACAACACACAAAATCGTTCCGATAGCACTATCAACAACTCGAGGCTCTTTCTCACTACTTTGGACACACTGTGCACCAAAAGGTCCTGTCGCGGACGCCAGATTAATTGTCACACCTGTCCCGTTTATTAGGGAGGCGATCGCCGGGCTAATTCCAAGAGCCGAAGTATCGGCCCCCCGAACCGCACCACGAAAGCGTGGACAATTTAGAAGTGGTCCTTATTGGTGCGCCAGCGGACGCCGGCTGTGGCCCAAAGAACAAGACAGAGCCGAGAGATGATAAACAAACAAAATTATATTCTCATTAACGGCAGATCAAAAACAATACACACGTATGCACACTCCACAATAGTTACATACAATACGTCACCAAACAGACAATGTACTACACAGTACAATCAACCACACTTGAAACAACGGACACAGACAACAATACGCACTACAATGCAGTCGCATGCATTGAACAACCAAGACACTTAAGGACTAAAGAGATAGAAAACCTATTCAGTCCAAAGTCCTTGGAACAAAAGTCTGAATGATACTCTTCCGAGAATCACTCACTCAAAGTCCAGCGTTGTTGTCGTTCCGCAGCTCTCTGGAGTTTCTCTTCCAGGAAACCTCCCGTCTTCAATTGGCCACTCTTCAAACTTCAACTTCTTCGCCGGAACCCGTCGGCTTCACACACGCAGCTGTTGCCCGCGTCTTCGCTCGATAGCGGTAAACCCACGCTCTTGCCTGTAGCTCGAGCCGTCCCTACGGACCAAAAACTTCGCCGACTACACGGCGGACTCTCTACGCACTCTGGCGCTCACTTCCGTCTCCTCCTGTTCTGTCACTACGGGCAGAACCTTCGCCGACTCCACGGCGGAATTCCTACGCGCTCTGGCGTTAACTTCCGTCACCACCTGATTTCTCGTCTCGGCTGCTCGGTTAATACCTTCCGCGCCACTTTCCAGAATTTTCTCGTCCTTTCGTCGGCGCGATACGCAGCGAAGGCTGGAGAGAGGCGAGACGGTTTGTCAGCCCTCCGCGGCGGGTGACTCAGCTCGGCGTAGCCACGCCTCCTTCGTTCTGGAAATTTCTAGCGCTTGCCCGGCCGCCGCTGTGGGGTGAGGAGGTTCGTCTGCGAAGCCGTGCTTCTGCGGGGAGAGCGCGCGCCCGGGAGCCTTGGATGTTTGCTTTCTTTTTTTTTTCTTTTTACCTCGCGGCGTTTCTACCGCCCGTTGTCGCAAGGATTTGGCGGCGCGCTCTCTTTTTAGCGCTCGTTCTGTGACACCGGCGACCTCACCTCCAACGGCGGCGCCGGCTAGTTTACCGTAGGAGGCGAGGAGTGGCGGCGCCGGAGAGACGGTGATCGGTTGGCACGAGGGGCAGGTGGTGGTGTCACACAGCAGTCAGAGGCCGGAGATTGGTTTCGTAGCGGTCCTGGGATCTCGTAAGACGCGCTTCCCGGGAATGTCGGTGCCCGGGTAACGCCAGAACGGTTAAATCTCGGTGATCGGTCGTACCTTGGCGGCTTCCGGTAGTTGCAATACCTGGCAATGTGTCCTTCGAAGCCTTTGTTGTAGCAGACTGGTGGAGGACGCTCGCCGAACCAATGCTGAGACCGCTCAGCTGTGAAGGGTCGGTGACGAGTTTGCTGAGCGGGGGCCGCCCACCTCTGTGTGGCGGGGCCGTGCCGAAGGCGTTGGCCATATCGCTCGTCGGCCGCGAATGAGTCACGACGTGGCCACGGATTACCAGTTTCGCTGATGTCTGCTACACATATCGATGGTTGCAAAGGAAATAAGGCGCCACCGTGTAGTAGGGTGGATTGGTAGGTGGATGAGGAATAGTTTCGTCAACCCTACCACCTTGTCGCTGCAGCTCTTCACGCACCATTGCCCGAAGAGTAGCGGCAAGGTCGGTGGGCGGGCTCACGTCAACGCTGGCGACCGTTGTCACATTTGCCAGCCTACCAAATTTCGGGGCGATGCGACGAGTCTTCAATTTTTCAAACGTGCGGCAGTGATGTTGGACGTCGGAGGCCGAGGTGAGGTCATCCCTGCCTATCAGAAAATTGTAAGCGTCTTTCGCTATGCCTTTCAAGAGGTGTCCGACCCTGTCTTCTTCAGACATCTGCTGGTTTATAATCTTGCAAAGCTTAAACACGTCTTCTATATAAGCAGTGCACGTTTCTCCAGGAGTCTGAGCTCTTCCAGCCAGAGTCCGCTCCGCGCTTTTCTTTTTTGAGCCGGAGTCACCAAAACACTTCTCAAGTTCTTGAGAAAAAAGAGCCCATGTTGTCAAGGACTCTTTGTGGTTTTCATACCACATCAGGGCAGTGTTCGTGAGAAACAGCGCTACGTTATCCAGCTGATCGATAGAGTTCCAGTGGTTCTACCGGCTCACCCTTTTGTAGTGCGTTAGCCACGTGTCCACATCTTCTTCTGCCATTCCCGCGAACGAGTGGGGTTCCATGTAGTGATGCCTAGGTGTAGCCAGCGTAGACCTGCGCGAAGTCGAGGAGGTTGATTCCCGACCTTCACTCTCGGCCATGATGGCTCAATCATGGTTGTTGTCGGTGGCAGACCGGCAAGACGACGGCTCCGGCGAACTCCGAACAGCTGTGGCTCCGTGGTACGTCGACGTGCCGTACCCAGCACCTCCACCACTCTGTTACTTCTATGAGAGGGGTTTATTCAGAGCCGACGTAACGGTCGACTCGACGGCATACAGCAGTGAACGCGTAGCAGCGAGCTCTTGCCACCAACCGAAGGTCCTCTTCTTCTGCCACCATGTTCGCCACTACACAGGTGCACATACCTAAATTACACATGTGGTAACACTATATATATATATATATATATATATATATAAAGGAACGAAGTGTATAGGGCTCGTTTTTCCGTGTTTTAACACAATATTAATAAGATCTAACAGACAGTAATGGCAAGGAATGTACAGGGGAAGTTATTAGAACCAATGGAATGTAAATAAGAAGAAAGAAAAGTGGATGAAAAAATAACCAGCCGTGAGCAGGAATCGAACCTACGACCTTCGAATATCGCGTTCGATGCTCTAAGCACTGAGCTACCACAGCGGCCTCCCCTCCATCCACTTTTTTGGGGTTTATATGTGAATTTAGAAGTAGGAGTGACAGCCAGCGCCATCTATAAGCCAAGCGACGAGAGTGAAAACACTCTTTTATGCGCATGTTTGGTGTCACGTAGCACGTGAACTTATTATGAGCGGGAAGCTGATTAATAGTCCCTCGTATACAACCTAATGACACCAAGTCTGCCAGTACGATATATATATATATATATATATATATATATATATATATATATATATATATATATATATATATATATATATATATATATATATATATATATATATATATATATATATATATATATATATATATATATATATATATATATATATATATATATATATATATGAGTAGCCGAACCATATATAAAAAATCACAACATATCCACGGAGTGAATGATGATAGGTGGGGCGAAGCGTTCATCAGTCCGTCCGTGCTTTCGTCCACCCGTCCGTCCATGTGTCTGTTGGTGCAGCCGTCCCTCTTTCTGTCCGTCCGCGCGTCCACCCCTTTGTCTGTCTGTGCGTCTGTCAGCCCGTCAGTCTATCTGTATGTCTGTCCGTCTATCTGTCCATCCGTATATCTAGCGGCCCCTCCAAGTACAGCCATCTCACATCTTTTATGATGTATTAATCATATACAAGCGCCGCCATCTAGCGGACATTCTAAGGGCCGCTTTCTCTGGTATGTGCCACTCGTGGCTACATACACCATCAGAGGATGGACAGACCCACACTCTAAGAAGCTTCACCCCTAAAATTTTGGAAGAAATCTACAGCGGCCACCATCCACGTCGAAAAGGGACGAAAATTCCAATAAGTATGGCAGGGAGACAACGCTCCCCCCCCCCCCCCCATGCTTCTCACCTTTTGCATACAGGTTGTTTCCATGGCTCTGTAGATAAGCATAGAAGTTAATGGAGAATACCTTTGTAGCCCGAGATCTGCGGATGACGTTGTTTTGCTGACTTACTGAAGCGACGAACTTCTAAGCATGGTAGCGGAATTACACACATCAAGTGGAATGCAGTGGCGGATCTCGAGGGGAAAGTGGTAGCCCCGCCTTCTCTTTAGAGCTTCTCGTTCCCCTTTTATCACAAATTGAGACTAATTAGGGGTACCACTGTGATCAGTCATTAAGAGTATTTATGCTATATGACGACGTCGTTCTTGTGCTAATACACCAAAAAAGTCAGGACCCCGCTGCCCTTTCTGATGTCGTCAAATGACCGTCCCTCCCTCCCCGCCCCTCTTAATATGAGTGGCTGGATCTGCCCCTGGTGAAGCGGCGGATAAAAAAAATTGGCAGATTCCACGTACAGCGGGAATCGATGATATGTGGGGCACAAATGAAAAATGTTGATATGTCACTTTAAAATCAGAACAACGTTACGAGGTGGAGTGAAATGATGGCGTACATGACATCCTTGTCATGATTATTATGTCTTTATGTGTCGTTTACCTTCGTCATCTATTCACGTCACGTGATACCGAATTTCGTATACGTTGAGCTAGCAAAATGGCCGCGAGCACGCTATGAGCGTCGTATGTTATGTTCCTACAAGACACGCGTGTTAGGATTACCGTGTTTGGACCAGTCATATATTTGCTCATCCAGTGACGTCACGTAAAACCAAATTTGGTATATGTGGAGCTAGCAAAATGGCCGCGAGCGCATCATGAAGGGCCCAATAGACTTCAATGTAGCGTTGACGCGCGCGCACGCTATAGGCACAGCGTACCTCGGCGTGGCCCGGCGGAAACCGGCGCAAAATGCTACATGCTGCGTTTCATGCCGATACGTTACCGAGACCACACTGTGTCTCCCTCTTTTTGTGACGGAGGGACGCCAGACGCGCTGAAACGCGCATGCGTCAAAGCAACGATGCGCGCCTGCGCGTAATGGCAGGACCGGCGCCTGGCGTGGCAACGCCGGCATGACGTGACGAAATGAACACCGGCGAGCACATGCGCCATGTCACGTCGAAATGTATTGGCGGCTTCACAGTGGCATGTAGTCATTTTCTCACATGACACGCATCTCATGATTATCATGTTTGCACCAGTCACATACCTTCGTCATCCATTCACGTCCCGTAATACCAAATTTGGTATAAGTGAAGCTAGCGAAGCGGCCGCCAGCGCATCATGGGCATGTCATGTAGTCATGTTATTACATGACACCCAACTCATGATTCTAATGTTTGCATTATTCACATACCTTCGTTTTTCATTCACGTACCGTAATACGAACTTTGGTATATGTGACGCTAGCGAAATGGCCGCGAGCGCATAATGAGCGTGGAACATAGTCATGTTGTTACGTCACACGAATGTCATGATATTTATGTTAGGGTCTGTCGCTTGTGTTCGCCATGCAGTCATGTCATACCATACCAGTTTTGCAACATGCCATATGAACAAAACCACCACAAGAGCAGCAGAACCATGAAATGTAAATCATGACATTCGTGACATACATATCATGATTTTCATGTCATTACTAGTCAAACATGTTCTTCATACAGTCATGTTATGCCATACCAAGTTTGTATTGATACCATTATCTAAATGGCCAGTAGAGCGAAAAGTCGTAGGCAGCTAGATAGATAGATAGATAGATAGATAGATAGATAGATAGATAGATAGATAGATAGATAGATAGATATAGATAGATAGATAGATAGATAGATAGATAGATAGATAGATAGATAGATAGATAGATAGATAGATAGATAGATAGATAGATAGATAGATAGATAGATAAAATTGCTAAAGTTCGCTGAGAAATGCTTCGCATTTGAAATGAATGATGTGTTCAAAACTGATGGAATTTCCAAGACTCGTATGCAGCACGCACTCCTTTGACTGAATTTAGGGAAGCTCTTGTTTGGAAAGTATTACATCACTATACTTTTTTGTATATATTTCATTTCGTTTCACCACCTAAGGTGTCTGTTTTGTAATCTATAGGATGCGGGTTCATTTCCCATTCATGGCACCCACGTTTCGGTTGGGCTAAACACGTAAGCATTCGTGCATTTAGAATTATAGGGTGCACTTTAAATAGACTCTAAATTGAAACAATGAACTTGTTTATGTTGATAAATTGTATTCCGAAAACTCTAGCGACCCTAACTTTATGCTTATAGGTTTATTTATGAAGGATAAAATTAAAATAAAGGTTTCAGTTTTAAGTTTCGCATGGATATATACATGCGTGACGTCACCAATATCGAAGTATGTTTTTCTAGTTTGGTGATATTAGCTCAATGAAGTTTGCTGAAAGTTAGTATGTCAGGTCTGGCCTCCTCAGAGGACAGCCGACTTTCATTTTCCGATTAAGAACACCATATAGGTCCCAGAAGACGCCGTTAAACGTTTTGTAGCCTTGACGATCGGCACGCGAATTTCCAGATGGTGTCGCCAGCTACCATTTTATTTTTGTGCATTTTCTCACTTACCAAGCGTGTCCTCACCAGAGGCGTGGGGAGTTGGGAATCGCGAACGAGTAATTTGGTTAGCATGAAAGAATTTTTTCTTATTTAGTGCCGACTTGAAGGACGTTAGATGGCAAACCTTAATCAAGAATTTTCCACAACGGACTGCCTCATGACTATATGGAGTTGTTGCTTTGCAAAACCCCATTTACTAATTAATTTCTCATCGTGGAGTTGAACCGCTACTCCTTAAGTTTATTCTCTTCGCGATAATTGCGAAATCAGGCCAGGAAAGTCGTTGCTTTTTACAGTCCTGTATGTTGTCTTGTTTGTGCGTTCTCTCAACATATTGCAGGTTTCGAATTGAAACGAGCAGCCCAGAGTACGTTATTCCACAAATACCTCAATGCAATCAACAGCTCTAATTTACTCACGTCAGTTCCCGCACATATATGCTGCAATGTTTGCTATTGTTACATTTTTTTACACACAGGAATGTCTTCAGTTGCACAAACGCGCTACAACTGATTTTAACTAACCATAACGTTTACTCCGACTCGTGCAATGGATATATTGTAGAATTGTGGAATCCATTCGTTGGGCAGTAACATCTGGCAGGTAACATTGTGTAGCTTGTACGTAAGTTTTGTTATGAGCAAACTGATACTGCATGCGATTTTCTACCATGTAGTCATTGTGAATCTATTGCTACGTTTCACTGTTTGATCGCATCCACATACACATGCAGAATCTGTGAATGCATACTTGCACAGGCAGCCGAGGCGCAGATACGTCCCCCCCCCCCCCTCTTTTCTTTTCCCCTTCTTTAGCCAGTCTGACAAAATTTAGTGAGAACCAGTGTCGGCTCTTGCCTAAAGTAATGTACACATGGCTATCAAACTAAAAAAACACAAAAAACAGCAGATGAAAGCAAACTCAAAGCTCTTTAAACAGAGATCTTACGCGCCATAGTTCCCCAGTAGAAATTTAAAAATAGAGGCGCTTGAAAGGTCACTGTAGGGAACACGTCGCAGTGGGTTGGTACATTGCTCCTACAGAACAATAAAAAATTCATTCATACCGCGACGGAAGCCTTGTGCCAGAACAATTCGCATTAACGAGAAGATGGCGATGCCGCTTCGAAGTTCGCGCGCCAGCTATCCTTCGAAGCACATATTTATCGGTATATTGCTAATTTTCTTTTCAGTAAACATCAAGGGCGTACACAAGGGAGGTGGGGGCTGGGAGGCTGAAGTTTTGCTCCCCAAAATTATTATATCTAGCTTGCCCAGGGTGCCCCATATATCTTCAGCCAGAGTTTGAAAGTATGCGGACGCACGCAATCACGACGCGACCAAACGCATGTTGCTGATCCTTGGCTGGAATCAGTCAGACATTTTTTTGTTTTCTTAAATATTGTTTATTAGATCTGCTTAATTAACTAAATTTTGAAGGAACGAAGATGGATAAAAAGTTTCAATGAGAAAGTTGTAGATTGGTTTGCAAGATGTCCGATTAGACAGTTTCTAACTTTATATCTGTTAATTATTAGTGTGTTTCTGCTAACTACCAACGCACGCAAAATAGAAAAAAAGTACCACGTGAAAAACGCACTAGCGCGTATACTCGCGCCGTGATTCTTATGCTCCCTAATGTTCCGCGTACAAAAGATACGCTTTCTTCGCACCGGTTTACGACAGAGGTAAGTAGTCACAGCGGCTATCGCTTTTGTTGCTGGTAGCAAAACGTGTTCATCGCGAAGCCACCACCATCATTGCTGCCCTCTCGAGACAGCACACTCGGGCAAACGCTATGGTCGTTCGTACGCGGAACGTTAGGGAGCACTAGAATTATCGTGCACACTGGCGCGCAGGCGGGTTTGTCACGTGATATTATTTTGTATTTCGGGGGCATATAGTTAGTAGAAAAGCACTGACAATTGACATATAGAACATTTCAAACTTTCTAATTAGACGTTTTGCAAGCCAATCTACAGCTCTCACATTGAAATTTTTTATCTATCTTCATTTCTTCAAAGGTTCGTTTTTAAAAATACGTAATAAACAATATTTTAGAACACGAAAAATAGTCTGACTAACCCAATGCAACAGTCAGCCCCATGCATTTGGTCGCGTTGCAATTGCGTGTCGGGATATTTTGAAACTCTGGCTAAAGATATCTGGGGCATCCAGTACACACGAACTAACGTGGGCACGAAATGCATAGAGCATGATTAAACCCCTCACCCCACACACCCCCAAAACTTTCTGGCTACGCCCCCGATAAGCATGGTCTACATTATGTTCTGATAGAGACCAAACATTAGGCATGTTAACAGAAATTTCATACATTGCAAGGGTGTTTAAACATTTAGGAAGGACTGAAATTCGTGACGTCAGTTATCATTCCGGCACTGCACTCTGGGTGCGAAATAGTAAGTGTAATACATCTGGCCGTGATTATCTTTTCTAATGATCGATGCCTTACTGCCAAATCAGGGAACGATAATAGAGCTCACAGAATAATTCTACACCGTAAACTAATTTAGTGTTTCTTCAAGGCAGAATATTTCAATTATGACGAATAAACTAAAATAATTTCAGAGTGAAAATTCGGCATAGTATATTGACGATGCGAGTGAACATGCTGCGAACACCGTTAAAAGGTGCTCGGGTTAATAATGTAGAGATATGTTTACATGCATGAAGGATGTTTCGCCACGCTTACGTACGTCATTGTCACCCAGAAGGCTGTACACTTCCAGTCGATCGAGGCGCACCGAGCCTTCGGCGGGAGAGAAGATCTTTCCGGCAGGAATGACTTGGTTGGCCCACAGCCGCACTTTCATGTCGTACGGGTGAGTGTCGGCTTCGTCCTCGTCGCTGTCCTGCTTCGATGAGTCCTCCGCGGTGCTGAGCACCAGGCTGAACTCCGCTGGTATGAGCACGCACGTTTCCATGGCGACGGGTTCCTCCTCCTCTAAGGCGAGTGTGCCTCACGCAGCGCAAACGTCCGCGGCACGAAATTCGAAGCACGTCTTCCATCGTCTCATGGCCCCACGCAGAAGGACGGTGTTATCCTTTTGTCGCTGCTATTCGACCAGAAAGATGTGCTCTCGCAGATAGATAACGACCCGCTCTTCTGTTGTGCAGTCAATTTCGGACTAATGCGAAACGAAATGTTTTTCCCATGTAGAGCTGCAGAATCATCTGGAGTGGCGCAAACTGAAGGACAGGTAACACTAACACACACAGCGTTTATATTTAACACAATGACGTCACCATTCTGAGGAAGAGAGTGCGTGTAGCCGCTGAGAACTTCTGTCCGGGCTCCACAAGAAAACCATAGGGCCCTTCTAGCTTATTCGTCACCCCTGGTTTCGGATGAACGAGCACAGTTTTGGCCTTGCAGGTTCTGTGAAACTACTAGCAAAGGTTAAACAAGGATACAGACAGACGGATGGGTTCCGTGCTCGAAGTGGGGAAGATGCTGCCACTTGAGTGATAGGGCTAAAAAGCTTCGGTGGTAGCCTTAATGTGACGAAAGGGGGCAAGTGCTTATAGCAAGCTCGAAGACCTGACACGGGCGTCTGACACTAAACGTGAGAAACATCTAAGTGAAAAAAAAAATAAACCCCAATTGAGGAGGCTCTATTTCAGCACTATAAGCTGAAAGACGATTCTCGAGGAGAGACACTCCAGCCGACGGAGCACCGGGCGAAATTGTCCACGAGGGAAGGTGACGAAGCGAGAGAGTTGGCGGTGCACTAGGAGACGTCCGCCACGGAGTCGTCGGCAGAGCAGCCGGCTTCTGCAGCCGAGGATGCCACTCCGGCCGCCTGCTCGGATGTGGGGAGGGCAGTTAAGTGATGGTGATGCTGATGCATGGCCCAGGGGCAGGTGATTGGCTGGCGGGGTCTTCTTCCACGGGAGCTTCCTCCGAAGCCGCTCACGGAAGAGAGGGGGTGCTGTGCGCGGCAGGGGCAGCGGAGGAGGTTCTCCTCCTCGACGCCAGAAGGAGGCCCGCTCCGCGCGAGCAGAGAACACCCGGCGTAGCGAAGGGGAAAGCCCCCAGGCACATGGCATCTCGTACGGGAAGAGGCACAAGGCCCGCTAAGCGTTACGTTGCGTGACGCTAATCAGCTAAGCGTGAATGTGTATCAAGAAGCAGGCAGGTCCGGCTGAGATGGATTTAATGTACTGGAGATGCATTTGGCAGGGGCATCGCTATATACGCCGGTTGTTGCACGTGCCCTGCTTAAAGTGAAGAAGGTCTGCGTTCGACGGGCGAGCGTGAAACGTTAATGCGCGCGCAGAACGACTGATCAGAATTCACATCAGTGTAACCAAGGTTACGCCGTCGAGGAAACACATGGTACAATCACACAGTTGGTATTCCACGGGTTCTGTACGTCAGCGTATCGCTGTTTCTCTCCCCCTCTCTCTATTTTTTCATTACCTCCTAATTTTTAACACTCTTCAACACTGCACTGCGTTTTGTCGTGTAGTTAGTTTCTCGCCAGCAGTACCACCTAATTGTGAATTTTTTTTAAGTAATACAAGAAAGTTATTCTCACCACCTTCGGGGAAGGGCTACCCTATTAGTTATTAAATAAAATAGGAATTCATATACTGTTACAAATACGGTGTCTGATTAGTTAAAATACACTTTTATTCGTTTCAACGAAGCCCTTCAATGTGTCGCGAATGCGTTTACCCTTCTTTATTTCGTAGTCTGTGTGGCACATTATTATTCCGCACAGGTGAAGTGGTCCATGCAGAACTCATCGCAACTTTTTCAATTTTTTCATCACTGCTTTTTTTTTATTCCGTAATCATATTTAAGCCACCATCTTCGTCAGAACATTTTTGGGTGTCTTTTGGCTTTATTTTTCAGACATGTTACACCGGCTTCAAAACTGAAGGATCATGTGATTCGATAGCTTCTCGTCCGCCTAGTTTAGTTTCTGCGTCCACCTGGTATCTCCTGCTTTGGCAGATAGGAATCGGTGAGTGCACTATGGGCCGATTCGTCCTTGATTCCTTCAGTTTATTCATAACTTTCCCCGGCATGCTTTCGAAATTGCCATCACGTACTTAGGCTGACACGAGAGTTGGTATGAAGCTGCGTTCATAAATTATGCTACTAGCACATGGCTGCGAATAAAGCCGTTGTGAGACGGGAACGCAAGCTTTCACGAATATTCGAAGCTTTCAATTGACTAATCAAGTATTGAACTTTTCGTAAATCAACATATTTACAGAATAGATTTCAAAATTTTCAAATTCAGAACTACACTGTCCTGCCGGAAATAGGGACCGAATAACAATATAAGTCACTATAGTAGCCATAGTGAAGCTTTATGAAGGACAGAAGGTTACGTTGTCTATATGTATTTGAGAAGGTTACGCCACAATGTGAGCAAAGACTTCTCCTGCTCAATTGATGTTAACTAGCCGGAAGCGGGAGAAGCGTCATCAAATACGAATACTGACCATCAGCAGCGCAAAATTACGCAAAAATCTTTATGCGATGACGTCATGAAGCTGTCATGAAACACTTCATGCAGCATGAAGATGTCATATGATGTCTTCACGTGATGTGACATCGACTGAGAAGAAAAAAACCAAGAGGATGGCTTTCACTTTTTGACCATCTTGGGTGAAAACACAATTGATTGATTGATATGTGGGGTTTAACGTCCCAAAACCACCATATGATTATGAGAGATGCCGTAGTGGAGGGCTCCGGAAATTTCGACCACCTGGGGTTCTTTAACGTGCACCCAAATCTGAGCACACGGGCCTACAACATTTCCGCCTCCATCGAAAATGCAGCCGCCGCAGCCGGGATTTGAACCCAGGGTGAAAACACAAGGGACCCTGTGAGACTTTTGCATCAACTAATGGGTCCCAAATACATGAATCGGCTGCTGCTTTGTTCGTTGTGCTACATGTGTTTTCTTTAGCATAGCCATCGTATAACCTCCTGTGTAAAAGGAGAAACATGCAAATACTATTAATGTGTGATGTGAAGCTTGTTTGATAAATAGGGTAAAAAACGGCTCCTTTTTAGGGGAACGCATCTCTTAGAGCGGTTTATTAGTAATACAGCCACGAAGGTGTTGTAGCAAATAGCCAGAGTCTCGTAAGGCATCCATCTAGGAGCAAATATGGGTGCATGCATGTCTCTAACTAATATTAGTGCGTAGCTTATGAATAATTTCACGAAAAGATATCCTTATGACATAAATAATATTTACCCTGTCCCGAAAACACTGCAGTAATGTGAATGAAAGCATTTCGACCAAACGGATTATATAACATGGGTCGTGAACAATCAGCATACATAATCTCGAATACAAAAAACAAAAAACATTAAAAATTTCAGATTGTATATGTCTCCTACATAGATGCGTCTGCCCTTTGTTCAAGATGCAAACTGTGCATAGCAGAAATGACATTTGGATATATATATAGACGATGTTGGCAACCTGCGGATAAACGAACGACCCCTTGCAAACATTGTGCGGTAATTTTTCTGAGAAGCTCGCGATCGCCCTTGAACCGGCCGCTGCTGATTCGAGCACCGGAAGAAGCATATGAAGTGCCTGGCACCTTAATTTGGGCGAAGATGGAAAGGTCACCCCGCCGCGGTGGTCTAGTGGCTAAGGTGCTCGGCTGCTGACCCGCAGGTCGCGGGATCAAATCCCGGCTGTGGCGGCTGCATTTCAGACGGAGGCGGAAATGTTGTAGGCCCGTGTGCTCAGATTTGGGCGCACGTTAAATAACTTCAGGTGGTCGAGAGAGAGTTTATTTACAGAAAGGTAGAGAGGTCAGCCTGAGCTATAGTTTGCTCTGACCTGCTACTCTCTACTGGGGAAAGGTGACTGGGGAGTGAAAGAGTGATGAAGGACGATGGTAAGGTAGATAGATGATATATTCTTATTAAGCTGGGTAACTCTACAGACGTGCATCCAGTCCAGTGGCCTCTAAGAAAGCAATGATGGCTCGTATAACCATATGTGTGCAGCTGGCGTCAGGCCAAGGACCTAACAGAACCTCATCGGTTAATGGTCGACTAATATATCGGCCAATCGAAGATATCAGTTGCTGACGTTCGCTTGCATACGCTGGACAGTTGCAATATATATGTTCGAGCGTTTCTGGCAACCGACAGTGATCACAATTGGGACCTGTGTCAGTACAGCCAATCAAGTGGGTGTAACGTCTCGTGTAAGCCACACCGAGACGAATGCGGTTGATAATGCATGAGATACATCGCTTCAACTTGTGAGGCATACGGAACTTCATTTCCGGGTCCCATTTGTGCAGCCGCTTGGGCTGGTGTCCTGGTTTCTGCCAGTGCTCTAAGATGGAGTTGCGCATTACGCGTCGAAGTAGGATGTTAGTATCTTGTCGAGAAAATGCGATGCACACTACCAGGGCACTATTTAAAGCTCTCTTAGATTCAGCGTCTGCCTCTTCATTGCCCATTAAGCCACAATGAGCAGGTATTCATTGAAATGTTACATGATGTCCATTTTTTGTAGCAATGCCAAGAAGCTCTGCTATTTCAATAGATAAAGTATTATATGGACCTTGCCCCATGAAGCCATCGATGGTTTGAAGAGCAGCTTTGGCATCGCACAGTATCGTCCATTTACGAGCGGGTTCTGTCTACATGAAACGTATTGCCTCCCGAATAGCAACAAGTTCCGCAGCTGTTGATGTGGTCTTGTGATCTCTCTTGAAACTCCGAGCTATCTTCATCTGCGGGGTGACAAAGGCTGCGGCGGAGGTACGCGACGTCGTAGATACATCAGTACATACTTGCGCCACACCGTCGTACATAGCATAAATGTGCAGCAGTGTAAGTTGCTTTAGGCCGATCGATGATACAAGGGACTTCTTCATAATCCCAGTAATCTGAAGTATGACAAGTGGTCTAGGCAGAAGCCACGGAGGTGTTTCAGGAACACGTGGGGGAGAGAATCTTGGTGGTATGATGTTCTCGAGCCGCGATATAGCTCTTGAATAACTGCAGTCTCGGTGGTTGGCAGGGACTGCTGATAGGGGATGTTCCTTGTGTCGAGTCAAAAGGCGAAGGTGGGCTCGAAGAGGCTCGCAAAGCACATATACTTTGATTGGACAAGCCCGAGCTTCGGCGAGAGTTCCCTTGGTTGATGTGCATTGAGGTAAGCCCAAACATGTGCGCAACCCTTGAGCTTGGATGCTTTCTAGCGTGCTCGCACAACTGGGCTTCATGTCTGAAAGCTCGGGCATGCTGTATCGTAAGTAGCCTACGAATAAGGATTGGTAGAGTTGCAGGAGAGCTGCCTCCGAAGGGCCCTATCTTGCTCCGGCCATGACCAGAAGAACGTGGACAAAACTCTTGAGCTTTGACTTCAAGGCTGTGACCTGCTTTGGCCACGATAGATTCCGGTCGAGGATAACACCCAGGAATTTGTGTTGCGCAACAGCCCGAATTTCTGTTCCATTCACAGTTAGTGGGTATCTTGTCATTTGTTTTCTTATAAATACAAGCACTGCGCATTCTTCAGTTGACAGTGCGAGACCCTGACGACGTATGTACCTTGCTGTGATGGTCACTGCACGTTGCAGTCGAGCAGTTGGGGGCGCGTAGCTCCAGAAGCCCAGATGCAGATGTGGTCCGCATATGTGCTCACCTTCACCGTGTCAGGAAGTTCAGTAACCAGGTGGTCGAAATATCCGGAGCCCTGCACTACGGCGTCTCTCATAATCATATGGTGGTTTTGGGACGTTAAACCCCATAAATAAATCAAGATGGAAAGCTCAGATCACTAAGGATAATACTTGTAGGCCGTTGATAGGGCTCGTACAGTTGCTAAAGAGCACAGTATCCGGTTAGTTTGAGTCACGTATGGCTAGTTTGTTTGTATAGACTCCAGTTTGGTTATAGTTTACTAAAGTTAGTTTTAATCTAAAGACAGGACGCGCAAACACGGGCACAGGAAATAAGTGTCGTGTACGTATTTCTTTCTGCTGTCTATGTTTACACGTCCTGACGCTTAGAATGAATGCTCAACAAATAGCTCAGGTCTCGTGAAAGCTGGTTCATTTACTAGCCAGTAACCAAAGCATTGTAACTAACCCGAGCATAGTTTGGTTAAATTTACTACCTAAATGTATCATATATACAGTTAACCCAACATTAAACGTGTTCGAGGGCACTGTGGCAGCAAAATCAATTAAATTACCAGTTGAGAATGTTCTAATATGCTCTTCACGTAATTATATTGCACGATTTCGAAAATTTTGTATTCAAAAGGAATATGCCAAATTATCCCAAATGACCCTATAGTTCGGGCCCCATTAGGACACAGGAATTTTTTATCATTTATTTTGATTTCTCGACCTTTCGGTCAGGCGTGAGGTCATGATTTTTCGCTCCCAACCAACGCCACCGAGGCCGGAATGCCTGCGAAACGAGCTCTTCAACGCTATCGCGTAAAAAGAACTAGAAGGGAGCAGAAAAGTCGGGCGCTAAACCGTTCCGCTCCCTCCTCCTTCATTTCTCTGATCCGCCCTTTTCCAAGTTTGCGTTAATGTGTACCACATTGCGTTAGGGTGAGACAGAAAATTAGGTCGGCAGATAACATTAAGAAGTTTGCAGGTATAACGTGGCAGCAGTATGGGTTGATCAGCGGAACAAGGGAAACGCTTTTGCTTTGCAGTGGGTGTAGATAGGCAGCTGCTGATAATAATTATGATGATGTGAATTTCCCTACTTAATTTTTACTAGCCTAGGTGGGGTTACGTTTACTGTTATTATTGTAATCGACGAGAAACAAAAGAACACTACTTTATTTTTAAAAAATCGCTGCTACGAAAATAAAAGGAAAATGCTTTTGAACAGCCCACTTCGAAAAGTTCTATTTCAACCTAGCGCATCTGCTTGACGTAGCAGAGTCTGGGTGGTTCTCTTCCCCCCCCCCCCCCCCAAAAAAAAATGTGTGTGCATGCATAAGCGCGCAAATACAAACACGTGCACGAAAATACATGATAATGGCTAGGACTACCTGCGAAAAAAAAAAAGTCTCTCCTGAATGTTACACTCCCTGGAAACGTAGGCTCTTGGTCCCTCAGAAAAGGAACTATGTGGCTGTTGGAAATGCACGTGCCTTATTATTATTTTTTTTTTGTAGAAAGTGAAAGAAGACGACATTGTTCAGAGAGACGCTCGTGCAGTTGTGGCCTGTTGGCGTTCGTAGCCTGTGTGGCGTGTGTTTTATTATGTGCTGGGTACATAATAATTATTTAATATAGTGCTGGGTACCCAGCACTAAAACTCCCTACTGTCTTCGAAGGTCGTCGGCGTCAGGAGATGACGTAGGGCGAGCCCAGTCGGCCAGAGCTACGCTGACGCCGGAGATCGCGAGGGCACATCCGGTCGGCACGGAATCCAGCAAGCGAGTCCCTATGTGAGAGTAAATTATTTCTTTTATTACGGGGCCTCAAGTATTTCAAGGATGCCCGAGAAGATAACATGGCGCATTGTTCAATTATATAACTGAATCAAAGACACTTACTTCTTGATATTTTGTTTGTTCTTGAAAGTAATATTTAATAGCGCCTTTTTTATAAAGCACTTGAATTTGTAACAGACTAGTAAAAGATATCGGATTCTTTTATTGCTAACGTTCCGCAAGAAAAACCGAAATGATCACTCAATAATTTTATGAGTTTGAAAGTCATATTATGAGCAATCTTTTTTTTTTTACCTTCATCACAACTCGTTCTGCCGCATTATTCATGACCAATAAATGACGAGCAGAGAATTGGTTCAAGCCATTCCTCCAGGACCTACTTATACCATACACATGACAACCAACCAACTTCAGCCTAAGTATAAAGGTGGTAGACAGACAGACAAATGAGAAAATGGGGTGATGAAATCTTATATAAGAGAAGCGGAGATACGAAAAAATTGCATACCTTTAGAAATGAGGAAGTCGTCTTCGCTTAACCATAGAGTTGATGCGTACGGTAAACGAAACCAAAGAATATAGGACTCCTAAAGTGCGTTCTGATCTTGAATTCATTCGCTGCACATAAATGATTGACGAATTGAACGTCGTAGAATCGTCACACACTATTTTAATTGCGTGCCTTCGGCAGTGAGCAGTCATACCATCAATCCAAGCTCCATTATTGTTTGCATGCATACTCCCGAACGAGAACTTATACACACGGAAAAGAAAACCAATATATTAAGGTTCATGCGTTCGCATTAGTTTGCTCTCCATGCTTCATATTAACATCTATTATTTAACGTCCCAAAACCACGATATGATCATAAGGGACGCCATGGTGGAGGGCTCCGCTGATTTCGACCTTATTGTGTTCTTTAACGGGCACTGACAACGTTCAGTATGCACTGCCCGCTAACGTTTCGCCTCCATTGAAAATGCGAGCGCTACGGGCGGAATCGAGGCGGCGACCTTCGATCCAGCAGCCCAGCACTTTAATCTGCAACACCATCGCGGCGGTCTCTTCACGGTTTCAAGTTTAGCAACCCGGCTTCTCTTTTTTTTTTTCATTTATTGTCATCTTTTGTATCTAGCGAAGCATATTAGAAAGACCTGCTCTTTAAAAAAATCAAACAGAAACAAATGGATGCATCGCCACTTCTAGTAGAAGCACCTGGATTAATCACAGCACGTTAAGGATAAATGGCGACATTCGTGAAGTTCGTCTACTTTAAAGTGCATGTCGTACGTTTATAACGCCTCGTCTACGCGTCTTTCGAGGCAAGGTCAGCTTGAGAACAAACAACAGACAGCCTCTGCTTGCACGGTTTCCTAAACTCGCCAACTGATTCGTAGGCGTTCGTAAGTGCGTGTGTGCACGCCTGCTCGTGCCAA
Organism: Rhipicephalus microplus; assembly: GCF_013339725.1. Lineage (NCBI taxonomy): Eukaryota > Metazoa > Arthropoda > Arachnida > Ixodida > Ixodidae > Rhipicephalus > Rhipicephalus microplus. Next base: position 139,265,802 of record NC_051170.1, on the reverse strand, counting down.
GCCTCTCCAAGAATCGGGAGCGGCCGTCGCAGGAAGCGCGAACCCTTGCCAGAAATCGGCGGCGACGGTGGGAGGCGCACGCGATGGTCCAACCTTGTCCGTTGGCGCATGAAAAGTCGTTCCGGCCCAGCAGCCGAGTAGCGGGACTACCGAACATTGCGGGGAAGGTGAACGAGGGGGATGGAGATGCCCCCCGCGTCGGGAGCGGCCACGCACCGGGCTGCCGATGACGATCGCCCTGCTTACGAAATTGTTCACCGCTGCCCGCGCCGACCACGCACCTGTCGACAGGCGAGCGAGATTCCTATCACGTCATGCGCAGCGGATGCGGACGATTACGCACGCTCACCGTTTTCCACCGTGCGAGGAACATGCTCTCTGAAGTGCGCGCGCATGGCCTGATTTGCATACGCGGCGCAATCATGCGCGTTGTTTCGGTCTCGGATTATGACACTTGTTTCAATGACGGCACGCAGCCGAGTGTTTAGAATGATATATTGGAAAAGGAACGATAACGATCTCTACCGAGCCACTATTTCATGCGATGACTGCCAGCTAGCTCGTGTCCTCGTCAAAAAACTCTTTCAGGTGCGATAGATATATATGCTTCCGTCCTTAGCATGCATTCCTGAATCCATTGCCAAGAAAGTAATGTACTGTCCTTAAACGTTATGAAGAAAGTGAAGTTTGGAAAAGCGTAGAGAAAGTCTCCAGAGCTGAGCTACGAAGCCGATTCTCCGCCGGCAGCGGAAAGGCAGCATAGCCCAACGCCAGCTGCGCAGCGAAGAGTGCCATCCTCAGGCATTTCTCCCGAAGCGACCTTGCACGCAACGAGGGCGCTTTTGTGTTTGCGAGCCTTTTTATACTAGCCGACGGGCGTACGTGGTCATTCATCGTTTAAAACAATCTCTGTCCCCTCCTCCCCACCCTTCCATGAAAAAGCGTGAGTTCCAAAACTTTTTATTAAGAGAAATGTGTGATTTTTTTTCTTTATCACCATGCTGCTGCAAAAATTTAGGAATACGCGCTGTATTAATGAGGTTGCAGGGGTTAGAACATCGGTTCCAGCTGGTTTCCAATTTCCGAGCGGCCTCGCCACCCACTCCTTCACAGAGGGGAAGACGTAGCCCATTTTCGTGACTGGACCAATCGACGAGCTGCGTGCTATGTCAAGTCGCCGATCGGCTATTTAGGATCACTGCGAGTGAAATGAGGATTGGTCCGGCGTAGGAAAGGAACGCGGGAATCATTTTCAGAAACGGAAGCTCTGCGCGTCACAGTAATACTCGGAAAACATGATCGCCGCGGAGCTTCTTTGGGGGGCATAAAAAAGTCGGAGCCTGTTGACTATAGCCCTTTAAACATGAATAGAATTAACAATATTTTTTTAATGCATAGTGGTACGTGCACAAGCGTTGTTCCTTTCCTGTCTTGTTTTTCTTTTTCCTCCAGTGTCGGTGAATCATGAGCTCATGCCTTCTCATACTTTCCTTTGTATGTCACTCATTGATGTTATTTATGAAAGAAGCCAAATTAAACCTAATATTCCGACATCTGAAATGCTGAGGAACGTAGTAAGAATGTTACGCAGACTAGGCCTTATGACCCTGACGAACTACGAAATGAGCAGAGGAAATGCAGTGCAGTAAAGGCTGTCATATTGTAAGGAGAAAAAGTGCTTACACTAATATGGGAGATGTAGCATAGAGACGGGTACAAAACAAAAATTGAGCATAATGTTCTGTGTGTAACGACAGTTGACTAACTTCAGGGCTACACCTTCAAAATTTGTCATTTTATATCCTGGTACAATCTACTGAAACGGAATTCATCAATTGCAAACCACAAGTGACTTTCACATTTCTAATTGTCCCATACTCCTAATTTGTTCAAAGTATGGCAGCCACAACACCTATGTCTGCTACGCATTCACGCATCACAGCTTTCTTGTACACTCATTACGACAATAATGACTTTATGACTTCATGACTTCATGACTTCATGACATCCAGAGACCGTCACTGGCGTCCGTTTTTGCGCGACAACAGCCAAATGTCTGTGGACACTATTCTGTCAAGTGCCCGAGAGAAGACATTGCAACAGAAGGCGACAAAAGCTCTGTTCAAATTTCTACGCGACACGGACTTGAACAAGCGGCTGTATAACCGCAATATCACACACCGCGAAAAACAAGGCTGGACTTTGACTCAGTGTGTGTGCGTGTGCTGCCGAATGTGCTGTGTTTATCTCTCTTCCCTCTCTGCTCTCCATCTTTCATCTCCGCCATCCACCTCCTATGCGCAGGGTAGCAAACCGGCTGCCTATAGGCTGGTTAACCTCCCTGCCGTTCTTTTCATCCTATTTTTCTTCCTTCCTTCCTTGCTGCATGGCTTGTGATATATTCAATGAATCGAACGCCTTTTTGTAATCTGAGGGTTACGTTGGCTACTACATATCCGCCGTTTCCTTCGATCACTTGGGTGTCGAGAAGGATGCGATACTCTGTTTAAACATATAACTGTTGTCAGAATGTTCTCTGGTCTGACATAACTAGAATGTTGCTCAGGCAGGGTGCGTATTTACAACAACACCGATAGCAAGCTGTTTGGCCTGCAATTCTATAGCGTGTAACGTATCTCCGTTAATGAACTTACATGGTGTTGACATTTTTCCTAGATTATCACGTACTAGAAGTGTTAAGCTACTGCGCATAAATAGCTACACGTCCCTTTGAGCATATTATCTCCTCCATCTCTGTCCGAATTGGCCGTTATTTTGGGTGCTTAAGCAGAATTTTTTCCTTAGTCACGTCTTTGCAAAGCTCCTCGAACCTCATCGCTCGCCATGCAGGACGTCTTCTGCTCGTCCCATCAAACACAAGTCTTTCGCAACTGATTTTTGTACAGTTCTTAGACACGTAGAAGCCTTATTTTGTCTTCACTGCAATGCAAAAATATCTGATTGCAGGACCTTCCTTATCTATAGCTCCATGCATGATGCTATTATGGAATGCGTATTATCTTCTTGCCTCATCTCACGCTGTCTCCACTTCACAACTTTATCAATATTTACAAAGTTACATGGCGTCAAATATTACTCCATTTCTTCCTGTATTATCAGCTTTGATAGTTCATTCCTTCTGTATTTCGTCTGAAGGAGACAGTTTCATGATTGTTCCTTTTTTTATCGGATACTTTATTGTTTTGCATATCGATTGATATGTGAGGTTTAACGTCCCAAAACCACCATATGATTATGAGAGACGCCGTAGTGGAGGGCTCCGGAAATTTTGACCACCTGGGGTTCTTTAACGTGCACCCAAATCTGAGCACACGGGCCTACAAATTGTTTTGGATATCAGCCAACTTTTTGTCTACGTGCTCTAATTCAATCTCCGACTGTGGCCTCTAAGATTGCTTTCGTTATTACCATGAATTGCCTTAGTCACATATTAATATTTATCTTTTTAATGATCATATCTGTAAACTAGTACTATAGCCTACACCCGTATCCTTCTAACCCAGTTGCTCTTGGGTTACTCAAAAAACGTTTCACTTTTGCTCTTCAAAATTTTATGGCAATCATTGCCCATCTAAAATGAGCATTAGCTTCTGGCAGTAATCTGCTACAGAGACTTGCTGTTGCTCTATCACTCTGCTACAGTGTCTGAAGTCGTGGGTTTCGTTTAGATATTGAGCGATGGAACTGTTTTTCATTGAAGGATCGATGTATGAATGTGGTTGTATATAAAATGCTATGCAGGGTCCGAAGTTTTTTCGAGAAGCAAGATTTCTTTTTTTCGGGATGGGAAAATCGCTCTTTGCGCATATTTTGTGCACGTGTTTATATGTGTGCGTATATATACATGCGAAAAGTAAAAAAGAAAACATGGTGGGGTAGGGGTTGAAACCCTTTCCTGCAGGATAGGCCAATGGTTACGTGCGCGTCAAAAAACGTCAACTAATTATCCAAATTGGCACAAAGCCACTTACTGCGGCACCTATCATAATGATCCTGTGTTGGTAGATAATACCAAGTTCAATCAAATCAATATATTCAATCAATCAATCAAGATCTCGCTGTGATCTGGCAAAACATAACGCTTTCTTTTATCGGAACAAATGAACGTTACCATGTTGCGGTGATTTCTTTGCTTGGTATTAATGAAAAGGCAAAAAGTGAGATATTCGCGACTGCAATATTATCATAATATTGGTTTAAACTAATAAATTTGGCCGAGCGTGCTGCTTATAACCGAGTAATAGCACCGCACAACAGACACATTGCGTAAGGCAAGTGCAAGTACACATATTTCTGAGCGTGCCACACTGTTTCTGCGTGACAGAGTTTTAAATATCTCGGTGATTCCACAGGGTGCGTCATATAAGAGATTGCCATTGTTATCCTAATGATAATCCTGGTGCGCTACCTGCCGCGACATTTTGTCACATGGGCTGTAATCAGCTCCCGCGCACGAAGAGAAATGCAAAATGCCGTGATCATTAGCTGCCTCAGCCGCGCTCGTTTGCGCATATGCACATAACGCGCAGCGTGCATTGGTGGGCGCATCAGACCGCGCAACCATCAACCGTTTCGTTTTTATACGCGACGTATTTCAGCTCCGAGATGACCGGTTGTGATAGGACGTCCTCTGTTCAGAAACAAATAATAATACGATGAAAACTTCTCCCGTTGAGACCCAATACTCAGCCCCTAACGGTGGATGTGGCTGACCGGTGACTGCGCTGAATATGGCCGTTCCGCCCGCTGATTCCGTCGTCGTGGGAACCATTCGCTCTCGTATCGGAGAAGTAGTGAGCGCGAAATGAAAAAAAGAAAAACACTATCGGTGGATGTTCTAACCGAATCGAACGGTTCGGTCATACATTGGCGTTCCGCTATGCGCGCCTGCGTAAACGGGCGTTTACGGACGTTCGCACGGTGCCCACCGTGGCAACGTGTTTCGGGGCCCAACGGTGGAGCCGCGCACGGGTCGAAGGATCCAGCGGCCCTTCGCGTGGCCGACCACCGTGAAGTTTCACCTGCACGCGGCGCTCCGCACGCAGCCAGGTCGTCCATTCGCTCTTTGAGGAAGGCAGGTGATTCTCGCTGCAAATACTCCGATCAGCCTCCCCGAAATACGTCGGCTCAGAGGTCGTCGCAGCGAGTGTCGCCCTCGAAGAGCGGGAGACGCGAGGCAGCTGAAAATCTGTGTGGTTCTCCTGCAGCCCCCTCGACAGGAACGTTGCTCTGAGAAGAACAAAAGAATATAGAAAGAGAGAGATAAAAACCAGTGCGAACTTAAGCGTGAAAGCCTGCAGGGTTTGCCTGTAACGAACCGATTTGACGGTGTCGATGATGCGCATCTTGTCTCGTGCGTCATCGTTCATGCTGCCCAGTTTTGGAAACTGCCGCTCCCAGGCTTGTTAGGAGATTCACGGTTCGCACAGTTCTCACGCGAAAGTGTGGACTCCGGAACCTCCTCTATAGACTAACAACTCTGCATTCTCCTACTTCCGATCCGGGCCGTTATAGCTGACGTCGGTCGCCTGGGCCCGTGGTTTGGGCGTGAAAGTGCTGCTGACCGTAGCGTTTCATCAAGGGAATCTGGTTGATTCCTCCTGCATACGCTCAGTATATGGTAAATTTGGTGACCACTTTTCTTGGTACTGAAGGGAAAGCTACGGAATCGGAGCTTCTGTAGATGTAGCGCTACGCGAAGTAGTCCGCTGTGGCACGAGTCTCGTAACGCTGTGTAAAGTGACGGGGGCGCACCATCGGCGTTCCATGTAACGCAGACGCCGGTTTGCGTTTCAGGTGAACGTAAAAAGGTGAGACTTTTTCACGCGTTCGAAAATGCGAAGTCACAACGGATAAATTAAAAGAAATACAAATATCTTACAGGTGTCAGCTGCATCCTGTTTGAAATTGCTCGACGTAAAATATTGAGGAGGAACATTTATATTTCGCGCTACTTTGGAACTGTCTTCGCTGGCGTTAGCATGCACGTGAGTTGGCTTTGTAGCTTTCCCTTCAGTGCCAAGAAATTGGATAAATGGTAAAACTTTATTTCCTCAGAAAGCAACTGCGGGGGATTCCATGTTAGATGAAGTTGTCACCGACTATTAGCCCCGTAAATTTGGAGTGGCGCAACCTTGCGGATGACATCACGGCACGAACTCTTCGATACCAGCTGCGACGCGCGTATACGCTCGCGTCGTGCGCTGTTCCATGGTTTGCTACCGCTTTTTGCTTGTCTCAAGCTATGAAGGAAGCAGAATTGGCAATGTTTCAGGTAAAAAAAATAAAAAAGCTTACTTTTTCTTCTGCACAATCACGCGCTGGGTCGTGTAGCAATATCAAAGGAGTAAACAGGTCTGTGTCGCGCTGCTAACTCCGATGATGGATTTCGTTCGTGGCCTATACAGCCGCATTCAAACGGGTGTGAAAATCAATAGCACGCTTCTGTTTGGATGCAACAAATTTATTGACGCATAATCATGTGATTTCGAGGAGGAATGAAAACACCGTATCTACATTATTTTGAGAAGGAATGAAAACACCATTTCTACATTATTAGGTGTATATGTTCATGGATGATTCGTTTAGGAGTTGGCGATATCAGGGCTTCCCCTAAACTCGAATAATTTGTACCGGAGGAATCCACGTATATACGGACATCGCTTTCACAGGCCTGCGCGTCAAGCCCCGAGCTCGCGTTCAGTATCGAGTATCGCAACATATATCAAAATACGCTCCCTATCGGATATCGTTACCGCTGTTGTGCGTTTTTCTCGTGTACTTGCTTACTCAACACTTTGTTTAGTTTCACGTTTCTCTCACAATGCCTTTGAAGCTTTATTTGAGCGAAACTATTGATGTTAAGTGTGGTTGGGGTTACGTACGGAAATTCCTAATGCGGTCGGATTCTGTCTTCGTGCAGAATCGTAGCGGCAATGCGGTGGCGCTCTGAACTGCCTGTTCGGAGCGCCACTATCACCTCTGCAACCTCATATGTTGAACTATGACCTCATATGTTGAATTTATTTGCAGTTGATTACCTATTGGTGGACATGACGTGTGAGACCTGTCGTCGCCTCATTGAAGGTTGTTTAACTATTACAAGGGCCCGGAAGCCTATAGACTTGATGTTTTTTTTTTCGGGGAAGGCCACCCCCTTGACATGGTCATTTTTCTCTTTGCATGGGGAAATATTATGGGAGGTAGAGCACAGGCCCTGTACGCCATCCCCTGGTTACGCCACTGCATGAGCCACGTCGATGAGTGCGTCATCAAAAAAAAAAGAAAGTTCTGCAGCAGCGCACATCAATTGGCGAGCTGGTATGAGCTCCATGATGGGAAAAAACCCAGCAAAAAAGACGATACACAAAAAAGAGGACACTGGACAACCTATGTTCTCCTGAATTCTTTTGTGTGTCCCCTTTGCACTGATTTTTTACATCACGAAGAAAAAGAAAAAAAAGTTAATTTACCCTCTCTGATGTTTGCGTTGGGAGCGTTGCTATCAGCGGGGCTTAGTGTTTGTCATGTGGTGGTAGAACACTCCAGCATTTCACTCAAATCAGGGTATATGTCTACATGATCTCTGGCGGCTGTGGAGAAGAAACCTGTTCATATGATCCCAGTAAAAAAATATCTCATTATTTCTGACATTATTGTGTGTGGCAGTATTGTTTTGTTTATTTGACGAATATCTTAAGTGAGGTCTTATGACAGTCATATTCATGTAGTCTCCTGCTGGCTCAAGTGCAGTTCTGTCAAATCATTTAGATTATTCCCAGATGCGGCATAGCTTGCACGGTAAAGCGCAATGTGTTTAGTGAACTTAAAACGTCTCAATTTTGTTTCTGATACTTCGGTACAGATATGTTCTAATCTCGGAGTCTATACCTAGTCGTAATCATGTTAGTACCACTTAGCACATTTTTTAGCACCCATTCCGTGTTGTACGCGATGTAAACAAGGAACGTATTCTCCTGTATCACCAGTTTCACAGTAAATCTTTCGTTCGGACGGTAGTCTGCCGATCCTAAGTTAAAATATGGAAACTTCCTACAGCTTCATTAACTTTCACTCGTTGTGAAACCTTGCATTTTGTACCTTGAGAAATTTGCGTCACGAAATTGAGGAGTAATCACGACGTATCGATAAACAGCGTGTACACAGTGGGCGCAAAAAAAAAAAGGCAACAAGTGCCGGCGGAGCAGGCAAGTCCTTGCCATGACGTCACATCGCCGCGACCACAGCGACGCCAGTGTTCGTTCTCGGAGCTAATAGCTAAAATTTCCTTCGATGCTAAATCTTCACAAGGTGTTTGTTGTCATCTGCCGAGTCCGCGCCCACTTCGTAACGATGGTTGTTTTCAGCGTTGTAAATAACTTTTGTCCTTTGCGAACCTACCACTTCTCTCTGTCGCACTTGATGGATAACCTTTCCCTACGCGTATACCTATTAAGGCGGAAGCTAGATATCAAATGCGAAAAGCGACAACACGAGTGATGCAAAAAAAAAAACAGAAAATAAGTGAAGACTTCTCCATACGACGTCAAGATGACTGAATGCAGGAACAGCGCAACCTAGAAGTAGTTACTTCGTAACTACGGGAGCAAAAAAAAAAAACAAGGGCAGAAAAGAGCGCTGACTTTCAACAAAGATTTAATGCCGGAGTGGTGTACATATATAGGCGAAAAATGAGAAAAATGGGCATGCGTAAAAGGGTGCAGGAACAACTACTGCGATACAATGTCAGCAAAACTCTTGTCTCTTGTTGAATGGGCTGAAAAAACAAATACATATGTAACTTAAAAAAGATCGAGATACGCAATCTCCTTTTGCAACAACGCAACCGATGGCCAACATACACATTTACCGTCAAACTTGTTTATTTGATAAGCTTTAATTATCTCACGTGTGGCCTGCGAGTTGTGGTTGCTTAATACCTCGCAACGCTCAAAAACTTCTAGGTTGCGCTGTTTCTGCATTCAGTTATGTCCTACCAACTTGCCCAAGCTTCCACGCGTCAAGATGACGTCACAGATCGGCAATGGTGCGACGTCGAGATGACGTAACATAATGTGACGTCACATAATGTCATGATGCGCCCTCGTCGCTTGGTCAAATGTGGGCTGATATTGGAGGCGGTGCATAAGTTTGTAGAAAGCTTTGTGAGGGAGAGCCAATACACGAAAAAACAAAAACAGAGGATGAGAGCTTCTTCTCCTTCACCATAGTTATTTACTTTGTTTATAAACACGACAGCGTTTTATGTCGGCGTCCACCATGGCTCCGCTGACGTATTTCCGACCCGAATATGACGCTACGAGGTACATATTGATAGGTTCCCAAGGACAGAACGAGAAGGAAACGTTCTGCAGCGGGGCGTCGAACCAGTGACCTTGCACTCTTTAACGCGTGACACTAACCAATCAGCCACAGAGCGAACCTCCTTCAACTCGATAACGGTGAGCCATTTATATGCACTATGTACCACTGGTGGTCCTCAGACCTCAGCAACTTCAGCGTGTTTTTCTTCTCACTAGCAAGATGGCACGACGGGCGCGGCGCGCGCTCGATATCGTCCTGCCGCGCCACCCTGCGCGGCGCGCGCGAAGGAGCCACCTACCTCTCCATATGTGTACTTTGACCATGCCCCGCGCGTCGTTATACGCGACCCTCCGCATGGCATGGTGAAAGTGCATGTCGATGTTGTCTAGCGTGGTGGCTCACTCGCGCGCGCGCTTATCTCGGCAGTCGGGTACTTCGTACACCTCGTTGTTCCACCGCAAGTTTGCTTTGAAGTTACAATAGTTTAAAAGAGCACGAACGTCAGTTCTCTCACTGCGGCGACCGTGTTTATGAAATGGCAGCGATGAATGCTCCCACACGAAGTAAGAATTGCGACATTTGTTTGCGCTCGTCCGGTGCATACATGTGCGTTGATTTCGTGCGTCTTTCTTGCTTTCAAGTGTCCAGCTGTGACAGTTGTTAGTTCGCACTCATCCTGTGTGTGCTCATTCCGTGCGTGCCTTCTGCTTGAAGTGTGCGCTGCAAGTTTCGAGCTGCTTGCCGTTCTTCGCATGGCACTGAAATTTGTCGCTGCAGCATTCATGCCTTCGCCTTGTGGCGAAACAATGCACAATGAACGCTTTACTACCTCTGCGCAGACACGTTTTACTTTCGCGTTACACCGATTCCTAAAAAGAGGAATCAACCATGTTTTACTTAATTATTTATTTATTTATTTATTTACTTATTCATCTCTTACTCTTAGCGTGCTTATTATGCTTGATGTAGGAGAGGGTATACAAATTTTTAGCTGCAAAGCAAAATAAATAAATTGCATCAGACAAACAGGGTGACAATGGTAATAATCAATAAACACAATACCAAAACAGTACAGTCGAACCCAGCAACAAAAAAAATTGGTGGCTAAACCGGTAACATTCGTTACTGCGAGAATTTCGTTATCGCGAACTAACCCAATACAAAAAAGAAATGACCGAAAAAAAAAGAAACTTTGTTCTGAAAGCTTTGTTAATTAGCTGTCTTGGCGGCCTTTACCATGCAGCAGACGCTCATGTGCGTCTGCTGCATGCCAAAGGCAACTACGCGTAGAATAAAGATGTACACACTTTCTGTGCTCCATCGGGACATCATCGTGTGCCGCTAAGAACGTCCAAATTGTCTCGAACGCGAACAACACACCTGGTCTTGCGCGTCCACGGCTTCGAGCAGAAGTCGCGCACCACGCGGCAAAGAATTTAGGAAAAAAAATAACGAATAGAACACCGTACTATGAACAGCATGATTGTACACGCAGAAACATATTGAACTCAAAGGGAAGCAGTGCGTGTTTGCCATAAATGCGTGATTACACTATCAGCAAACGTATAATTTCTTAATGATTGTTCGGTGAATTTTGGAATAAATTAATCGCTATACCGAACGATTTACTATTGAAGGAAATGTTCGAATGAACACAGTCCATATTGCTGGCCCTCTAACAGTCAGCAAACAATCTTCATGCACGTCCCTATAGTCTGTGAAGAGGAGTAAGACCTGTCAATTTCCAGTAGCCTTGTGCAAATATAAGCCACTGTTATTCTCTAAAAGAGCGAAATCAAAACACACTGTACATGCAGGTGTTTCCCGTAATAGTGGACCCTTCTGTACGATCTACAACAACGTCTGTTGCTATTCAACTCACGGGTAGTTCAAGGAACGAAGGACTACTTGCACCTGTCTGTGGGCTCTATGTAGTCTTCAACTTTCCTTGAATAACGTGAGTGCACAGCACATACAGCTGTTTGCTTAATATAGATTGTTTTCTAATGACTGCATATCATGAAAAATTACATATATGCATAACGAACGCCCAATGGACTCTGCGAGTCTTGTGACAGCCAACCTGCTTATCAAATTATTCCTTGTCCACACACACACACACACACACACACACAAAAAAAAACTATTGCATCAGTAAATAAGCATGCGTCACAAAAATTGGGTGCAATCTTATCACACAACGTTTACTAAAAGGCAGAAGGCATCTTGCAAACCAATAAATCGCAGCGAAGCGACGGTGCATGCACATGTTTAGCCAAAAACACCGAGTACGTGCAAGTTCTATATAGAGAACGGGTAAGGCAATGGCGACTGCGAGAAGACCCCGGAGCGACGGAAGGTCGCCAACGACGACGTGCCCGTGCCGTGACTGCCCGTGGTTCCACTCGAGCCTATTTTCACTGAAAAACAAACGTAGCAACAACTTAAAGCATCACCTTGCTAAAGTCTAGCAAGGACCGAGAAGGAACCCTAGAAACAATCTTTGTCGCCTAGCTAAGGCTGAGAAGCAACACATAGAAACAACCATATATGTAGTCTTCAGAATAGTCCAGTTTCGCTGTTTCAACGCTTGCATGATACAATGCAAACTTCGCCAGTTTGTTGTTGTTGTTGTTGTTGTTGTTGTTGTTGTTTTTGTTGTTGTTGTTGTTGTTGTTGTTGTTGTTGTTGTTGTTGTTGCTGCTGCTGTTGTTGTTGTTGTTGTTGTTGTTGTTGTTGTTGTTGTTGTTGTTGTTGTTGTTGTTGTTGTTGTTGTTGTTGTTGTTGTTGTTGTTGTTGTGATAAAACACGGTTTGCCCCGCGACATGGTAACCCCCACCAGTGAGCGCCACTGTTCTGAAAGTTTCCTTTCTCGACGTGGAATAAACTTTTCGAACGCCAGCGCGTAAAAGAAACTGTAAAAAGCGACAATTTAGAAAACGAAACTGTGAAGTTTTCAGTCCTGTAAATAAGCTATTTAAGACAATATTGAATTTATGTACACTGCATCTAGTGTTACATCTACAACACCTGCCTACTCCACATAAAGTTTGTATTTTTCAACGCTCAAGAACAAGTTTTTCACATCATCGCCAGCTATATATAGTTGCCTCACCACAATCGTTAGGCTATTAGCGTTCAAGGACAAAAAAAAAAATAGTGTGCAGCTACTCACGCCCGCCAATATTCATAAGCATAGAAAACCACGCTTATACGAATATTGGAGTCAGCACTGCACAGCTGCGTCTCCCTTATAATCTTCGCCTGGCATAACGAGTGCTGCTAAGACTGCAGTACAAACTGAGGGACCTGCCGCGTATACAATTAGGGGGGCGATTCCGCGTAAGATCGAACAAAGCATGGCTGGTCGACCTCTTAAATTTCTTTCAAAGTTTTATTTAGTGTTGTCTAATCATCGGGAAGAAGAGATCCGCAATTGGTGTTGCTGTAAAGTTTTTTCCGAAGCACAGTGAATCAACAATGATGAAGAGCTATGATGCCACGCTTACCTGCTCTACGGTTTTTTGTTGTTGTTGTTTCGAATTGAGGAATGAATTACACAAAATTTAATAAAACTACGTACCTCATATTTTTAGCTAAATATATACGCACTTGCACTTACGATCAATTATATTTCCATTCCCTGTGTTCCCTGTGTAGTGAACATTTAAAAAATAAAATTCTCAAGCTTGACCTAATTTTTTTTTGCCTAGTATGCAAGCCTATATTACACGAAGGGTCTATGACACAGCACTAAAAATTTCGCATTATTTTTTCAGCATGCTTATTTATAATACTACCTATGCTTGTATTATGAACACTTTTCAATCAAACAATATAACCGCACTAACTTCAAGAAAAGATCATGCAAGGGAAACTTCTGACAACGCTTAAAAAGCATTTTGATATTTTTATACTTTCTTCATTTATGCTCTTGCAAATCAGCTTTCACAGTAAACAAAAAGAACACGTTGCATTATGTGGTTTCGCTTGCAGTTACAGCCCGTCAAAAATACCCTTGCGCAAGGATAGACAACGGTAGATCAAACTTCCTGCATTTCCGCTAAGTATAGAATGAAGGCCTACACTTCAGTTTCTTAAAAAGCAAGCAGCACTGCGAATAGCTCTCGTATGCCCGCATCTTCCCCCTGTGGGAAGATTCGGGCAACATCCTTTACCCCTCGCTTTCTTCTTCTTTCCTCGAGTGATGACTGCCAGCCATCGCCTGAGGATAAGAAAAAATTTACTCATGGCTATGGTAGCCGTGAGTATGTAGATTTTCCAACTGGTTCCTATGGAGATGCTGCTGTTGAGTCAAATGCTTGGTTCGACGCACCCCGTAGGGTCAGCCACGAATCGAACGGTGCCTTCATTAAGAAACTAATTAGCTTGGTGATCACATATAATTATAAATGAGTAGTTTAGCCGTAAATACTTATCATGAATATGATGCCTCAAACAGGGCTCATAACTACTGCTAAAGGATTCATGTGCTATTTGTTTTTTTATGTGTTTGTCTGTTTCTTTGTTTGTTTATTCAAGACTATATGGCACGTACTGTCTTGGGGGATCGGCCTAAACTGCCTATCATAATCGTTGACTGCAAGAACGCCTACTAATAAAAAATAAGTGAGAAAATAAAAACAAAGAAAGTAAATAAGGGCTAGTAGACGAACAAAATTTTGCGATTGTTCTTCAGCTCTTAACAGTATAAAATTGGTGATGCTGAATATGTTCAGCGCCTCAATAAAGAGCAGGTTCTTCTGGTTCACTTTGCAGCTATGCAGCCACGGTACTATGAGAGCTGACCATTAGTGGATAGCCCTATAACAACAAACAATGCCCCTCACTGACATTTGGCCGAACGGGCACGCACCACTGCTGCGGCGATCGACGACTCGGCCGTGTCCATGCAGGGACCACCGCAGCAGACCATTGCGCATGAGTTCACCGGTGCCGCAACATACGGCAAGCAGCGGCATCTGACACGTCTCGTGATGCGAGCGCCCCTGGCGTAGCGCACGATCCCGCTATATGCGGATCGTCTCCCATTTCTGGAGCGGCGATAAGTTTCGCGCCAGTGAATGCGTCCTTGCGCGCGGTCGCAACTCGCGGTTCCTTTTGCCAGACGCTCCCCGTTCTGTGTTTTTGTCGTTTTTTTTTTTTCGTTCGGGCGATTCCGTCGAGAGTTTCGTGCGAGCCGATCTGTAGCTGGAGCTCGTCGTAAGGCGATGCGGCTTGTCCATCTGTCGGCGCCATACGCTGGCGCGCGCGCCGCGTCCTAAAGGCGGGAAATTGACTTCACGCACGGAAATTTTGGCTCCGGTGCTAAAACGCAATCCCAGCTCACGCGACCAGCCAGTGCCGCGCAGCACGGAGGGAATACAGATTTCAAGGGAAATTGCGAAGGGGAGGGTCCCGAAGAAAGTACAGAAAAAGACGCGTGAAGTGGCGACTTATCCCGCTATAGGTGTATTCATTTTGCCTGGGTGAAATCGTTGTATTACCGTGGTTTCATTCGCTTCTTTGTTTTTTGTTTTTTTTTTCATCTCTTGGGAAGGCCGTTGAAAACGGCATATGAGGCTCGCACACACACACCTCTTCTGCGCAGAGCGGCTGTTACTGTTACTTCACGAGCTGCTGTGACTGAAAGAAGTGTGTTTCAGCGGAAGAACAGGCGCGCCGCAATACTCAGAGGTTTGAAAATCACACCTTGTCATTTCATGCATTCATCGCTTGTTTGTTTCTGTCTTTCTTTCGTGCGATAACAATGGTAGCGGCCATGACCTTATACTTGCGTAATCGTAATACAGGAAGAAGCGAGCCCGAGATTGTGCACAGGCGCGAAAGGCCAGGACGCGATGGCGCTAATAACGGGATTCGAGGAGAGCGGCTGGTTGCTGGCGAGTGTGCCTCCTTTTTGCTTCCCTCGAGCAGTGCGTAGTACTGCTGCTTGCGCCTCTTCATCTCACGGTGGCCACGTCACGTTGGCGCGGCGTCTGGCTTCCGTTTTCTTTTGCGCCTCGCAACGGAGTTCGGCCCAGTTACGTGACTCCCAGAGGGCGCTTCGTGCTCGGTCCTCGCATCACCACCTGTTCGAAGTTAGCCACGTCTTGCCCTTTCATCGCCGATTTAACTGGTCTTATTCTTTCTTCCCTTTCTTTCTTTCTTTCTGTCTTTCTTTCTTTCTTTAGGTGCTCAAACTCTGTGGCGGGACATCACCTACCTCGTGAAAAGCGAAATAATATTTACTTGTAATACGTTTCTTCGTTTCGTGTTTCCATGCGGTAGCAGTTGCGACTGGTTGAAATCGGTGCCTTCTTTGGCAGTGGACACTGAACAACTGCAGTTGCGCGGCTTTTGTCGACGGCAGTGATTGGCGCTTTCCCTTACTCCTCGCCACGGCCGATGGTTCCCGTGCCTCTCTCTCTCTTACAATGTTTGGTGCGCGCGCGGCAGCGGACCACAAAAGAGCTGCCAAAAAGAAAAGGAGCGCTGATGAATGGTCCCGCGGGTAAATTGCGGTTTCCTGCTTCACCAGTGCTCCTGCCTTGGGTGTCGGAAAGGCGTGGCCTCAAGAGTTGACGGCTCGCGAAACAGTCTGCGCTTTTGAAAAGCAAGCGGCGTCCACGGTTGACGGGGGCCCGAAGCGCCGGGTCGACAGAGGCCTTCCATTGATTAGCTCCCCACGGTGGTAATAATACAACAGATGCTGACCTCATCAATTTTCTTTTTTTGCGGCTCTTCATAATCCGTTTGATTTCTTGGTTGCACGGGGCGTTGATCTGTGGGGCTATGGTTTATAACGGTCCATTTCACCTTCTGCTTTTTTTTTTCATAGCAACATGCAATGTTACAATACAGATCAGTCACTGCACCAGTGGGAACTACGTGTGAATGCCTATGCAGCGGTGGCTAATCAAAATTTGGTCATTCGATTCCCTTCTCGTCTAGAAGTAAACGTTCAAAGATCACATAAAACCTTAGTCTAAGGCTATTAAAATGCTACAACTGTTGTTTCTGCTGTGTTTCTCGTATTCTAGAAGGGTATAACTCATGGATACGAGAAAAATCAGTTTTATCATCACCATCATAATAGTCATTCTGAGCATAGGTGTGCTCACGAGGGGGGGGGGGGGGCAAGGGGTGACCACTTTTCTCTAGTCACCTAACAGGGGGATTGCAAAGTCATCCCCATACATTGACATAATAGGGAGGGGGGCACTGTGGCGAATCCGAAGGAAAAGCTGTGCTTGAGTCTCAGCTTGTTTTAGCCGCTACAGGAAAAAGGCTTCTCCCAGTGATCTCCAGTTTACCCTATACCCTGTGCAAGCTGATTCCATTTTTTCCCTGCGAACTTCTTAATTTCATCGTCGACGGCGCTTCCCATTTCCTGGTAATAGGGGTGAGCGAATATTCGAGAAATTCCAATAGGGTGTCGAAGAGCGCTTTATTAGAATCGAATTAGGCATCATAAATACCTAATATTTCTCGTATATCTCCCGCAGAATATGCTGCGATGACAAAAACCTAAAAGTAACGAAACGTTGAAACAGAAAGCATAACGTTCATCCTTCTAAGCATCGAATTATAGATGAATACGTCTCATGGTTTTGCGGTACTACCGGAGCTATACACTGATTGTAGGATGAAAGTGTTTTCGCTTAAAACACCGGAGTCGCCGAAGCGACAGAGTCATCAATCTATACTGTCTTCATCATGACATTTGGGAGGATTTCGGCTTGTGAAAATTATTTAATATTTCCATATTAGTGTTTACGTAAAAGCTGTTTGACAAAGTAACGCGTTGTATTTCACTGAGCAGTTACAAAATATTTCTAAATCCTTAGTTATATACTAGCTTTCCCGGGTTCGCAAAACACTGGTCTTTTCTTTGTCATCTAAAAGTAATAGCAATCTTTCATTGTTAAAGCTAGTGAGCATCTCTTTCAAATAAAATGTTGTGAAATGGTTCTTCTGTTTTCAATATAGTTACATTATCATCAGGGCTGTTTTGAAAATGTTTCCTTAACCATACAAAAAGTATTCCAATAGTACTCGATTTGGTGTCATCGCTATTCGATTCTAAGATTCACTATTCGTACACCCTAGCTACTAACCATTCTGCTGTTCTTACTGTGCATGCACTGGTTGTCTATCCTACGCGTTGCATGGCCAGCCCAGGTCATAGAGAAACAGAAAAGGGAATCCATCATGCTTTGTAACTTTTATTTATTTCTCCATATAAAGTCAAGTAGTAAGTGCGAGACATTTGTAAAAAACAAATGCTCGACGATTTAGAGTACGAAAAGTTTACATCGAGTATCATATTCACTACCACCATTACGAAAAAAACCTTGTATTGCTGTAACTTTGTTAATGCATACAAAGAAAACTAGTTTCCAACTTTTGATAGACAATATCTTAGAACCAAATTTAAATCAATATTATTATAACTGCTCTATCAGAAAACACAGCGCCGAAGGCATGTCACTGCAACTTAAAATTTTTTTCCTTTTTTGTATGTCGATGGAGAAAGCCCAAAAGGGCTTGTTTGATATTGAAATACACTGGGACGAGCGGGCTGACCGGTACCGGAAGGCGCGCTTCTTGAAAATTGTGGACCTCTTTGCCGAAGGGAACCTTGATTGGATGCGAAGCAGCAGTAGTGCGCACGGCGTTGGCCCGGTTGAAACGAGTGCCAACGTGGGTGCTGGAAGAACGGTTTGAAGTGGAACTCGGTGTAAAAACGTTTGTTTGAAACGCAAAGATACAGTACGGTTGGATTTCGTATAAGTTTCATCACAGATAAACAAGCTGAAAGAGTGTTTTACTCGACATGCTTTCGAGTGTTGCGGGCAGTGGAAAGAGTGAAGTGAGTGAGAAGTGTGTTGTGAGCGGGCGGAGGAGCCGGCAGCTGCAGGCACTGGCGCGAGCGTGCTGTTGGTAAGGAAGAGAGTGACGTCAGTGCACACTACTGAGAGAAGCGTGCGAGGGGAGCGTGACGTCTACGCACAGCTGTAGCGTAACCTACTTAACACCACTCCGACACCTGCTGCGATGGCA
This sequence comes from Rhipicephalus microplus, assembly GCF_013339725.1. Classification (NCBI taxonomy): domain Eukaryota; kingdom Metazoa; phylum Arthropoda; class Arachnida; order Ixodida; family Ixodidae; genus Rhipicephalus; species Rhipicephalus microplus. The sequence goes on along the minus strand of NC_051170.1, from coordinate 139,247,391 downwards.
ACGCGTTGCGGCGCGTTCGTACGTACACACGTACGTACGGCGTTACACGCGTGAGTCAAAGAGATGCTTCGCATCTAATAAGCGTCCGCATTCAGTTTTATAAACGGAAAGTCAGTGCTGCGTTGGGGGCCGCTTGTGTCTTACAGTGTAACATCACAGTTTGAGAGTGGTTTTCTTACACCGTGTGTCCAACGCAGGCTGTTGAAGGTCTAGCGCAAGGAACGCCACAAATTTCAGAGTCACCATTTCCACTTATAATAAGCGTATTCTGGCTCATTTTTTCGCTGAGTCGCTTGTGGACTTTTACAGTTGTTTGACGCATTTTATGGGAGCTTCCTTACATTTTATCAGCAAACATCATTATTTCGATTATCATCACGTTCTTTAATGCGCGTTTGTCGTTCACTAATGGCGTGTTTCTCAATGACTTTGCGTAGTTGCGTGCATAGGCGTGTCCAGGGTTCTCCATCATGGGGAGTGAATGTTTGTCGCAGTGGCCCCCCTCGTCCTAAGTCAATGCATGGGACAGGTTTCACGCTCTCACTGACCTTCCTCCCCATGCACACGCCTATGACTGAGTGTCGAAATCAAGCATACGGTGGAGAAATCATTAAGCAACGCTAATCGTGTGCTGGCTAACGTGCCTTCAACCAAATGGAGACTCCTCCGGAGGCAACATTGATAGGTAGTTGTGTGCTTTCATTCAAAGTTACGTATATTTTCGCAGCACAAAACAATTCAGTGATTTTTAAAGATTTCCTTCGAACTTGAGTGATATTTTTAAATCATAATTTAAGATATTTTCGAGAATGAGAAAAGTCATCATGTTTCCGTTTCTATTGGGCTTCTTTTGTTGTGATTGATTGATATGTGCGGTTTAACACCCCGATACCACCATATGATTATGATAGACGCCGTAGTGGAGGGCTCCGGAAATTTCGACCACCTGGGGTTCTTTAACGTGCACCCAAATCTGAGCACACGGGCCTCCAACATTTCCGCCTCCATCGGAAATGCAGCCGCCGCAGCCGGGAATCGAACCCGCGACCTGCGGGTCAGCTTATTTTTCGTTCTGGCGCGCTGATTTTCGTCTCAAACGATGCAGTGTTTGTAGAAAATGAGTCCGCGAGACGTCCTGAAACGTTTTGATTCGTTCGTGGTCAAATGCGATAGTATCCGACGACGGAAACGTGTCGCAAGTGGATTGTGTCGTATTTTTTGGCATGCACTCTTTCTGAAGTAAGAATATTTCGACCTGTTTAAGCAAGGCAACGAAGTGCCTACACCTTTTGAGGATACAATCAGTGTTTTTTTTTTTTCCTGGGCTGTAATACTTTTTAAGTTTGTTTTTGCAGTCGCTGGTTTGTTTATGCTGCAGGAACGACTACCACCCGTACATGCGATCGTGCGTGAGCTGCAGTTGGCATTTCTTGGCGATGACTGCATTTGTTTGTTGCTCACAAACTGTTTTTGCTATCCCTTGCTCGACTTTATTAGACTGTTTATTTTATTTATTTATTTATTTATTTTATTTATTTTATTAGACTCCACTGTTTATTTTACCACGGGTGCGGACAAATGTTACAGGGAGGTGCTGGCACACAAAAAGCGACGCTGATATTCGCATGCCACACGCTTCCTTTTTTCTTTTGTAACATTTGATTGGATTGCGGTGGCACTATAATGAATACAGTTAGTTTCTTCTGTCGATGAGGCACCAAGCATGGCCGGGCTGAAGCCTATGGTCGGCTTAAGAGAAATAATTGTGTTTGTTTTTTTAAACAATTTTGTCCACTTTTTTCGAAATCTTGGATGTCGTTCTCAAAGCTAAGCAGCGAAATTGACAGCTATAAAAACAATAGACTAGCGCAACAACGTGGTTTCATTTTGTTTTCTTCTTAGAAGAGAAATAAGTATGTTGTACATATCATTGCAGGACGTCTCAGACATGGTTCTTGATCACGCGAAAAATTGTATACCTGAAGTAGTTATTCCCAATGACAGAAAGCCTTTTTTTTTCCCCGGCTTTCATATCGCACATCGTGCACGATCTATTCCGCCGTCCTGTGGACGTTGTACACCCACGACAAGGCTTCTGCCACGTCAATTTCTTGCAAAATTCAGTGAATGTTCGGGTTTCACAAGGCGAGTGCACTGCGCAAATTAAATGAGTGATCCTGTTACACCGCTGCGTGGTTTTTTTTTTTCCGTCCGTGTTAATACAATCACATTGATCACCGTGTTGAGCCGAGCTACGTGGCTAATTATTTTGATCAAGCCCATCATACCAAAATACAATAATGAAACGAAGCGAAAACAACACAGGCGGCTACTGGTGATTAGATGTTCTGCATGCACTTTAACGGTCGATGCATGTATATACTTGACCGCTTATGTTTGGTCGACAATCCAACCATGATCCGATTGCCATTTCGCCGAGTGAAACACTGGGCATTCCGGGTAAGTTGTGGCACTTGCCGATAAAGAACTTGTCGCGTAACACAAACGATGTGCCATGTAGCAACCGCAAACGCTGTGCGTTTTGTGATGCGCGCCGCATTGAGACGGCAGTTTCCATTTTTGTTCTTTTCTGTAGTTCTTTGAACAACCAAAAACGGCACAGTGGCTTCCCGTTGACATTTCGCTGGCTGACGTCGCAATGAAAGAGAAGAGAATCTGCAGTTCGACCTAAAACATGATAAATTGTTCGAAAACGCCACTCATCCAATCATCAACGAGCACACTCCGCGCCATGCTCCAGAAAGGAGGAAAGCGCTGGTCGCCAGTGCGATCCTCCTCGCCCGATAGAACGGTCTATTACAACGTAACCAATAACGCAAATGTACACCCTCCGTGACTACTCATTCTTCTTCGCCCTCTGCTGGGTTTGGTCAAAGGGACGTTAAGACGGAACATCTGGTACGGTCAGATTATGCTCCTTGGCGTTCCCGGAATTGTAAACAGGACAGTGTTGTACTGTAATATGTATATGTCAGTATTTTGATACCGCAATATCAAAGTATCAAAATATACAGCGCCTCCTTTGTTATTTAAAACAAAAGAGGCGTTATTTATTATGCATACTGCAGTATATAAAACTGACCTCCTTACAATTTCGGTAACGTCGCTCATTAGAATCTCAGCGTATACCCAAGGGTCCGTCTTAACATCCCCCTAGTCTTTGATTGCTCCGTCCGAATACTTTCCCTTTCCCAGGGTGCAACGAAAGAGTCGTCCATGTGGTTATCGCTTCACTGCAGCTGCCGGAGAAATCCGATGCGTATGGTCTAGGTCATCGTTTCCATCGGTTGCTGACACGTTCTCAAAACGCAAATCGATGCCACCTGCTTGGTCGTTGGCCGAATCCAGCGCTGCTCACCGGGTGCTCTGTAATGTATGCCCAGACGGCGTACCCGAATGGCCGAAAGCATGCTGGTTCGAGAGAAAGCTGCGTGCTTTACGTGGATTCTACGAGTCGGGCTCAGCGGAAGGATCGCCGTAAGATAAGAGGCGAATAGCCGAAGCTGCATTGACTTGAGCTCAACGCAACAACGGCTTCTTCTTCTTCTTCTCGTTGCTGTTCATTCATCGTTCGCCTCCCCTGTTTTCGAAATGACGCCATCCTCGCTTTACTGGTGCATAGGCGCGCCTTATGAGTCTGGCTGCAGGTAAGGCGGTGGGTGAGCAGAAACTAGCTCGAAGGCCAGGGAGAAGTTATCGATGGCTGGAACATTGAAATGTAGATGCGCATTCGTGGTCGCACCTGGGCGTCTAACGTAAACACCGCTGAAGAATGCGGACCAACGCACCCCGTTGGCTCGCAGTTGTGTCTGTGCGTGCGTGTGTCTGTGAGCTCGCGTGTGCGCGTGTGTGCAGGCTTACTAAATGTTTAGGTAAATACTAATGCGTCTGCACAGGAGCCTCTACAGCTCTGGGAGCCACGTACAGTGGCTCTCAGAGCGGTGTCGAGTTATATCGACGAAACTGTTGACCAGAACGAAATCCAAGGCATGAAAGGGGAAGGGGTGAGTTATGCTTTATTACTACCAGCGAGAACCACGTATTTATTGCTGAGACCAATTCATGTTTAGGCCTAGGTTAGCGACCAAAATAAATCGGTTAGTGACAATGTGGTTTAAACAATCATTCGCTTTAGGACGAATGGGCGCTAAGATATGATCAGTGTCTCTCCTCGTGTTTAAATTTGACATTTCGAAGTCGGATAACACTATGCGATGTCTAGCGGATAACCGACTCCATGAATGGCACATATCAAAGGGTGTACACGAGGAACAGCTTGCGCTGGAGGGCGGAACGGAAACTGGGCACGCGTTTGCAACACTCGCAGCCGACAGCGGCAGGTGAGCTGTCCGAGACGAGGACCGAAGCAAACAAACAAGCAGCGAGACAACAGCCGAAAAAGGAAGCGTGCGGCGGCGTCTGGCAGCTTGCCTCGGCGAGAAGAAGAAGAGGTTGACCGGTAATTGAAGACAAATGCACGCTCCGCGCGAGTCTTCCTTCGCGGGCAGGTGTTGTCACGATGCCGCCCGCTCGGCACGCGCCGCCGCTGCAACCGGCTGCCGCTTCGCCCGACTGGGCTAACAAGCGCGAGCGGTCTGCTGCGCGGCACAGCCTGCACGCACGTGCCGCGATTTCTCGCACCGATTCCCGTGTGATGGAAACAAAAGGTAATATTGAGAAAACGAGAATCAGAGTTATCTTCGAGGTTGCGGTTCTCGAATGCTAAGTGCATACGGCCGTAAAGGAGTCGACGTGCGTAGAGGCGAAGTTGCGTAATATCAAGCGCCCAAGAAAGTATGAATGAATGAGGCGGTCGACTCGCTTAAGAGGACGTGAGGTGAATGCGCGGTGGTGTGTAATATTCACGGTACACGGTGCGAGTGCATTGATACCCTGTTGTTGCGGCGAAAGCATGGTGCCGTTGACCGCCAAACCTAACTTTTACTTCATTTTTTTTTTAGAATCCTTAAGGTGAAATGCTTTAAAAAAAAAAGCACCTGCGGATTGCGTGAAAGAAGGATCCATGCTCTTGTGCACGCTTCCTTCCTCGTTTTACGTCTGTGGGGCAAGAATCCTTTTACCTGTATAATTGTTCTTGTAATCAACGCTAATGTTATGACCACCAACAAGTTGGAGCATCAAGTAGTCGGTTGAGCGACTACGGGGGCAAGCGCGAAAAAGATAGTGAAAGCGTGGGCACCTATCTACTTGAACACTGACGTAGGTATACTGCGTCTCGTCAGGTTGATGTCCAGTACTATTTTCAGGCAAAAGGATGAGATGCGTCATCAAACGCGAAAATCGACCAGCTTCCCGCATCGGCGTGCACACTAAGTGATGCGAAAAGTCACCAGTGCTTCTGACATCACCTGACGAACGTCACACGATGACGTCAACGCCGGAAATCGTAACTCGGTCAAAAGTTGGGCAGATCACGAAGTCAGGGCAAAAATAGATGGGGTTCCCGCGATCCCGAAGGCAATGGACGTTCCGTGGAGAAAGCTTTGGAAGGGTGGCGGGACAGGAACAACATACCGACTTAGAGGCAAACGAAGGTGAGCGCATAAGAGACCATGTGATCTTTTTTTTTTGCCCTCTTTTCCCTGCGTTCAGTATTATTTCACGAAGCATTCATTCCCTTTACTACCTTTCATCAGCCTAAGGCAGCTCTTTAGCTAGCAAGCCTTGGCTAACCTCTTTGTAGGCAGTGTAGAACCTAACCAGGAGGGGGGGGGGGGGGCTTTTTTTTCGAGGGGTTCGTTTCTTTCCTAGACACAGCCCAGTGAATAAATGGCTGTACTTGGCCAAAGAAAGAAGAGATGACAATAATTACTGCATTTAATGGCAGGCTAGTAAAAATGGCGTCAAGTGAAATGAAGTGGCCGAAAAAGTGTCCTTTCCATCGGTGGTATTCGAACTCACAACATTTGCATTGCGCGTCCGATTTTCTGCCATTTTAGCGGTGACAGAGCGCGTTTCCATGGTGTGGCGCACACTCACACTAGAGGAAGCCTCTCAGTGACAAATAGATAAAACTTCTCTTTTAAGTACGAAGCACATCGGGGCTGTCGTACCCTGTCGTCGTCTCATGTGGCTTGGCGTAACGCTGGCGAAACCGCGTACATAGTATAGCAGAAGCGTAGCCAGTAGCTTTTTTTTTTCATTTTTGAGGGAGAGGGGAGATCGAGCCATAAATTATGTATTTTTTGCGTGCCTTCGCACGTGTGCGTGTACACATACACAAGCGAAATTGAAGAATATCGGGGGGAGGGGTGTTGACCCTCTATTCGTCATTGTCCGTGTTTCATAGCCATCTGTAGCGTACTGAGCGCCCGATCGCGCCAAGGAGAAGTCTTCGTGATGATATGTGGGGTTTAACGTCCCAAAGCCACCATATGATTACGAGAGACGCCGTAGTGGAGAGCTCCAGAAATTTCGACCACCTGGGGTTCTTTAACGTGCGCCCAAATCTGAGCACACGGGCCTACAACATATCCGCTTCCATCGGAAATGCAGCCACCACAGCAGGGATTCGAACCCGCGACCTGCGGATCAGCAGCCGAGTATTTTAGCCACTAGACCACCACGGCGTGGCGAGAAGTCTTCTTCATCTTGCTCTTTGAGCGCATTGATCATGATAGTGAGCTTGGTTCACTTAACGGGATCCCGGTTTCGTATGCTGTCGTCGCTTGTCGTAACGCTGACGAATGCACGTATAAAAATTTAAAAAAAGAAAGAGCGAGCTAGCGAGAAATAGAAAGAGAGAGAAAGAAAGGAATAAAACCAGGAATAATAATATAAATAAAGAGAAAACACGAAAGTTCAGAAGAAAACAAGAAATAAATAAATTTCTTTTCTGTTCTTTTCGCGACTGCAGCAGAACTTCGCAAATGGAGCTTATTTTTAAGAAAATGGTGACGATGACTTTTACCGATAAAAATGTATGTAAATGCTATCATACACTAGGAAACGCCCAGAAATCCAAATGCCTCGGAGGTCTATTCTCTCCAAACTTAAAATGGTACACGTACATTGCTCTTACTTCAGGCTAATCACATGAAAAATGAGGTTACTTAAGAATAACGCTAAAAGGCATCACTAAAGAGTGCAAGTTTACAGCCTGTAAGTCAGTGGTGCTGCTTCATCTTGAACCTGACTCAATTGTAGGGTCCCCTCATCTTGCAAATGACAAAGATAAGCTTGAGTCCATCCAGCGAAAAGAAATCAGTTTTATTTTTATTTGCTACGACCGTATTCTAACTTCTCCCCTTTAGAGCACTACCACGTTTCATGGCTGAACCGTTCAGAACACCGACTTATGTGTGATCGGCTTATCTTGTTATTTTGCAAACATCCCGCAGAAATCTGCCCGCAAAGCTACACCCATTTTTTCCCCAGTCATACTATGTCCATGTGGCCCACCGATACAATTCGTTGAACATTGTTCCATTCATATTCATCCCGTGCACAGTTGACACTTGGAATTTATTATCTTGGCACTCTACACTGCTATACCACGTGCACAGTTTGTAAAACAAGTGTCGAATTCATCTATCTTGATGTTTTCGTTCTTTGTTGTTGTTTCTTTGTACGTTTCTTGTAACCAATCCTGCAATGCCTCCAACATGAGACAGCAGTATCTGTAAATATATAAACAATCATCAATTAGTTAATTATTCAATTAATTAAAGAAGACTGAATAGAAACAAAGGATGCCCAGCCCCGCACTTATTTCATGCTTAATTGGCAGCACTATGCGAAGCTGCCTTAATTTTTTTCCCATCTCCTCTTCCCCCGCCGCTGCATGAAAAATTGTGCATGGTGCAGGATTCACTGGCCGGTATGAAACTGTTCTTTTCCTTTATGTATTTGTTAATGCAATGGCGTTGAATAGCTGGTTTCGCCGAAATTCTTGTGTCGGCGTTGATGCGTTGATGGCTGTGAGTGAAAGGTCACCGTTTTCCGTCAGTGAACATCTGAGATACATGCAAATAAATAAATAGTATCAAACTTTGGTTCGAGTGGAAATTTAACCAGGACCTTCCACGCGACGAGCAGGTGCGCCACCAAAAAGATACGCCATTACTTGGAACTGATTTTAAAAATAAAATAAAAGATTGGCAGATCCAACGTACCTTGGGAATCGACGTCATGCGAAGAATGCGGAGGGAAGGTGACCGTATGGTAACTTTTTTATCGAGCGATACGTTATGAAATGACCCTAAATATATGTACAAATGTTGCACGCGCGGACATAGGTTGAACAGGCGCAAATGTTTATGTAACCAGTTGTTGGCACTTGCTCAACGACCACGCCAACAGCAACATGAGCATTATAGCAGCAGCAGAAGCGATCAGCTCATATGAAGCGCTGGTGCTCGCGAGAATGGTTGCCCTGAACACTGCTCTATAGTGGCACATGCACGGCCGCAGGTATGTACTAGTGTCTGGCGGAAAGTGTTAGACGACGTACGCAACGGCAGTGTGACATTCTTCATGTCTTCACTAGCGCGTCATATTCGTCAAACAATTTTACCTTCCTGTAATAATTTTGGTCCCAGCCATATTAAGGAGGTTATCGCGAGAGCACCCAGACGTAAGCGGCTAGATAGATAGATAGATAGAGATAGATAGATAGATAGATAGATAGATAGATAGATAGATAGATAGATAGATAGATAGATAGATAGATAGATAGATAGATAGATAGATAGATAGATAGATAGATAGATAGATAGATAGATAGATAGATAGATAGATAGATAGACAGACAGACAGACAGACAGACAGATAGATAGATAGATAGATAGATAGATAGATAGATAGATAGATAGATAGATAGATAGATAGATAGATAGATAGATAGATAGATAGATAGATAGATAGATAGATAGATAGATAGATAGATAGATAGATAGATAGATAGATAGATAGATAGATAGATAGATAGATAGATAGATAGATAGATAGATAGATAGATAGACAGACAGACAGACAGACAGACAGATAGATAGATAGATAGATAGATAGATAGATAGATAGATAGATAGATAGATAGATAGATAGATAGATAGATAGATAGATAGATAGATAGATAGATAATAGATAGATAGATACCAAAGGTGCTTGCAGTACGCACGGAATGTTTTTCATTTAAAACACTAAGCGAATTGTATGTGATACGAGGAATTTCCTTGACACAGGTAATGTGTGACCATGAAAAATGTGTGACCATGACAAAACGATACTAATGGTTCAATCAATGTTTTGTCATGGTCACACATGTGTCGTCGCACATGAGCACTGTTCTTGCACTCAATGTAAAATCAACTTCAATAAAATTTAGTCGAGTGTCAGCACTATTTCCTGTCCTTTTTTCGTCTCTTCCTGCAGTTGTCGCGCTGTTACTGTATAGAACACTTCCAAAAGCGCAGAATTGCGCCAGGCATCGAGATAAGTGAATCGCACAATAATTGAGAGGTTTGAAGGCCCACCCATTACATATCCTTCAGATATATTTACTCATAATTATCAGAAATGTATGCCTAAACATAGTGAACCACTGCACAGCGCGTGTGGCATTATGGGTGCGTAGGAGTTAGCTGGCTGATTTACAAAAGGGAAAAAAAATTATGGCGTAATGGGCACTTCGTAACTGTACTACCAGTAGAGAAGCTTGAAATTGTCTATGAGGCTTGTAGGATAGTTCTTTAATAGTGAAAGCGTCCATGAATAGCATTTTAGAATAGTTTGAAAGGGTTTATCCTTTCCTTGCGTCACACGGTTGAGGTGCCCACAGCGAAACGAAGCGAAGCTACCGATTGAAAAGGCGATGTGAACGGTGCTCGTTAAGATATATCGATCTCTGCTCTCGAAGGTGAAGTTCAAGTGCCCGGCTACTTTTTGTATTATGACCACTTAATCTTTTTGTTAAGGCCACTTAATCACCCTCTCTATCAAAGTTCGTGTTTTCTCGGGGTCCGCTTAGGAAGAGTGGGCTTTAGAGAAAGCTAGTGAAGTTGACGTGACCACTCACCGTACATTGTAATAATTCAATCAAATCACATTTTGTCTATTCATTGAATGTATAATGTTTTCTTCTGGTATACCCATGTACCAACTCACCGAACAAGCTAGTCTCACAAGATCCATTTCTCTTCCTTTCTCTTTCTTTCTTTCTTTCTTTCTTTCTTTCTTTCTTTCTTTCTTTCTTTCTTTCTTCCTTTCTTTCTGTCTTCCTTTCTTTCTTTCCTTCTTTCTTTCTTTTCTTTCTTTCTTTCGCCACGTAGTTTCTTCATGGTCATGGAAAACGCAAGCATACATTCGCACTGGGTGAACCGCAACATGACAGCCACCGAAACTCACGCGGCAACCGAATTCGCCGGCACGAGACACACGGGTCGGGGAAGATCACCGGAAACATGCCATGGGCGCGCGAGCAGCAGCACACGGCGCCTATGGCTGCAGCCAACCGGCGCACCCCTCGTATGCTCGAGGGGACCGGCAGTGGCGACACAGTAAACAACGTCTTCGCGCTTCGCGGACCCCAAATGCACCGCAGTGACCGCAGTGGAGGGGCACCTCTGACTCGCGTCGTCCTTATGGACATTTTGCTTTTAAAGACACCATCGCATCATCTTTGCAGCGCTACCGACTGGCGTGTACGAGCGGTGGCACGCGACGGCGGACGTTCCGACACCGGTTCCTCTCGATTGGGGGGGAAACAGCAGAAACGAGATGCGCGCGGAGTCGGTCATTGATACACACTCCGCCTTTTCGCGCGAGGGGAGTGGCGAGCCAGACGCGGCTGTTCGCAAACTTTCCAGCTGTCCCCTCGGGGGCTTAGCGGCGTATTACTGTCATCAGCGGACGGGCCGACGTAGAGAGAACAGTACAATGCACTCTCGTTGGTTTGAAATGAAGTGGGAAAAGGCGAAGAGGAAAGGCACCCCTGCTTTCGTTTCTCGAGCCCGCCAATAATCATGGGCAGTTTTTCTGCATTGTGATGGGGCACCCACCCGGTGCGCTGAGCTTACTGGTTCTTATGCACGAAGATAAAGAATGAAGCAGGGTTCTGCGGCGCCGTTTACGGTTCAGGAACCGATGATTATCATCAACAAAAAAAAAAACGTAACAGCTGCCATTGCCGTGATTCGATCAACAAAAAAAAAAGACTTGGTTGATCCCTTCTGCGTCATAAGAATTGGTATAACACAGAAGTAAGACGCCTTCTTACACAAGTAGTTTAATGTTCACTACAAATTGATATGAGAGATATACAATCTCTGTTGGTGTTTAAGGGCTAAAACACCTTTTAACGTAAACGCATCCACGTTGACGCCTAGTGATACATCTCCATCCCGACAACTAACGCCTACGACTAATGATTGAATAACGACTAAACATGTCATTCTGGTCATGCATACTTGTAGTATCTGTAGTACTTAAAGGTGAGAACGCGGAACCTAAGAAAGCCACTGTCCGTCCACTTGAGCCTGTGTTCCCTGTAGCCAGGGAGTGGCACATCAGGCTCGTGCCCCTCCCGAAATGTTTTTTCGCCATGGCAAACAGAGCGAAAAATTACCACTTCAAGGTGTTGCCCCTCCCGAAATCAAAGGTTCTATGAGCCTCATCACCACCAAATTGTTGCTCTCTCAAATAGGCACAATGCTCAAATAGTCACGGTCTTCAGCAAGTGGTTCTTCCCCCTTCCGGAAAAATTATTCCTACCTACAGGCCCGCCCATCATATTATCATCAGCAGCAGCAGCACCAGCAGCAGAAACCTGACTACGCCCACTGCAGGACAGAGGCCTCTCCCGTGTTACGCCAGTTAACTCAATCCTGTGCTTGCTGCTGCCACTTTATACCCGCAAACTTCCTAATCTCATCTGCCCACCTAAATTTCTCTCCCCCTCACCCACTTGCCTTCTTTGGGAATCTAGTCAGTTATCCTTAATGACCAGCGGTTATCCTGCCTATGCGCTGCGTGCCCATGTCCATTTCTACTTCTTGATTTCAACTATAGTATCTTTAACCCTGGTTTGTTCCCTGACCCACTCTGCGTGATCTTTTCTTGTAGCTTAAGGTTGCACCTATCATTTTTCTTTGCGTCACTCGCAGCGTCATCCTGATTTTAGATGAACTCTTTTTGTAAGTCTCTGGTTTCTGCACGGTTACGGCTACGATCCACGCCTCTCTTCTAACTTCTTCTGCACTATCGGACAATGCCGACCGGCGTTGTTGTTCGACGAATTTGCACAACTTCAAAGTTGCGAGAAGCACGTGTGTATCCTTTCCGGTATTCACAGTGTATTGATCACGCCGATCGAACCTGCAACGTCCGAGTTTAGGTCGGCAAAACTTGTGGAGCTCACTCAGAAAATATATTTTGTGCTGTATACTCACTAAGACTCCATTTCACGAATGTTTGCCTGAGACGGACTCACTAAGACTCGCGCTCACTATAATTTTCTTCAACTGGACTCACTCAGAATCAAACTCGTCGAAACATTACTCACCCGGACTAGCTTAGACACTGACTCGGGGCTTTTATCAGAGAGTCGGTGTGAGTCCGTCAGCCTTCAAAAGCCCTTTCAAACATGGTATCAATGCTCTTTAATAGCAATATCTCACGTAATCAGGGCTTTTTTTTTGGGGGGGGGGGGGATTGATATAGTACCTTCGAATACGAGTTATGAGAGTTCGCCAACCAGTAACATATTTTTTTTCTTGGAAGAGATGACCACATAAGATATTGATACGGTATGAGCCGGGCCATGTTTTGGGGTACGCATGAAATTTTTGGACACCCCACACGATGGCGAGGCAATCTCTCTCAATTGTAGAATATGCCACTTCACGCGGTAGCAGCTTTCTACTGGCGTAGGACACTGGATGCAAGAGACCATTGTGTTCTTGTAGGAGGACAGCTCCCAAACTCCGTGATGACGCGTCAGTGCGCAATACGAAAGGCCTTTCGAGGTTAGGTGCTTTCAGTATGGGTCGCCTTGACATCATTGCCTTGAGCTTTTGAAATGCATCCTGATGCTTGTCATGCCAGTCCAGCTTATTAGGACTTCCTTTCTTCGTGAGCTCGGTAAGTGGATGTGAAAGCTCTGCATAGTTGGGCACAAACTCTCGGTAGTAGCCGGTAAGTCCGAGAAAGGCTCGAAGCTCTTTCTTACTTTCCGGCCGTTTCGCTGACACGATTTTGTCTGATGTGTCCTTCTGAGGTTGTAGCAGCCCTTGTCCCACAATGTGACCAAGGAAGCTAGTCGTCGGGGAACCTACCTCGCTTTTCTTCGGCTTGATGGTTAAACGCGCCTCGCGCACACGTTGAAATACATGGCGTAATGTGACCATGTGTTCGTCCCATGTTGCGATCGCAATAAGAACGTCATCAAAGTAGCAATAGACATTGGGAATGTCGCAGACGACTTCTCGCATCAATCGGTTGAACACGGCAGGTGCAGTCTTTATGTCAAAATGCATAACCCGGAATTGGTATAGGCCCGAGTCACAGGAAAATCCTGTAGCTTCTTTTGACGTACTGGTCATGGGTACCTGCCAATATCCTTTTGTAAAGTCAAACTTCTAAAAGTATTGACGCCCAGTAAGTCATGCAAACATTATGTTGGCGCGGGGAATTGGTTCCACATCCGGAACGACCACATTGTTAAGTTGACGAAAATCAATGCCGAGGCGCATCGTGCCATCCTTCTTCTTGACAACCACAATCGGCGCTTGATAAGCAGATGTAGACTTCTCTATTATGCCCAGCCGTAACATTTCCTGGATCTCTTTTTCAATAGCTTCCTTAACAGCGAAAGGTATGGGGTATTGTCGGACATGTATGGGCTGAGCGGTGGTCAATTTCAGCTGGCCCTCCACAACATCAGTCTTTCCCGGTAAATCAGAAAATATGTCGTGGTAGGCGGAAAGGAGCTCGTTGACTCGGTTTCTTTGTTCTCTACTAAGGCTAGGTGCTACAGCCACATCCTTCCAATTCTGCGTTTGTGTAAGTGGGGCATGTAATAAATTTTCTGTGCCTTCGATTTCCACTTGATGGATTGACGTTACAGCAGCAGCTGTCGTCGTTGACGTGTCCGAGGCATTCCGCAGCTCGTACTTTTTGAGCATGTTGATGAGGAAGACAGTTGTTCTGTGATCGAGGTCCACAGCATAATCCAATGGGCTTTTCTTGTCTGTCACAGTAAAGGGGCCCTTCCATGTTAGTATCCGTTTGTTGTGATCGGCGGGTAGCAGCACGAGAACTTTGTCACCCACGCTTAAGACCCGCTTCTTCGCCTTGCGATCATAGTAAGTCTTCTGACGAACATGTGCCTTCGCAAGGTCCTGAGATGCTATTTCACAGGTTCGTTGCAGACGTTCCCGTAATTCTACGATGCATTCATAGGTTGACTTGGTCGCGTCATCCAACTTTGGGTTAGTCCACAAGTCTTTCAAAATCGTCATTGGGCCGCGAACGTATCGGCCATAAAGCAACTTGAACGGTGAGTATCCCGTACTCTTTTGTGGCATCTCCCGATACGCGAAAAGGAGGGGACCGAGGTAGCGGTCCCAATTTTTCGGGCTTTCCCGACTCATTCGGCGGAGCATTTGCTTCAACATGCCATTGAATCGTTCCAATAACCCGTTTGCCATCGGATGATAAGGGGTTGTCGGTAATTGCCTGATAGATAGTAGCCGGCTGAACTCCTTCATAACCGACGACATGAAGCTTGTCCCGCGGTCGCTTACAATTTCGCGTGGTAGACCAACTCGCGACAGCATTTCCATTAGTCACTCTGCCACGACCTTGCTTTCACTCGAAGGAAGTGCGATGGCGTCTGAATATCTCGTTGCACAATCCACCATGGTTAGAATGTACCTGTTGCCTTTGGAAGATGTCGGTGACAAAGGACCGATGATGTCGATGCTCACACGTGAAAGCAGGGTCTCAATGATTGGCATGGTACCTAGCGGAGCCCGACCAACCAAATGGCGCGGGACAGTCCGCTGACAGATATCGCAGGACTTCACAAACCTCTTGGTTTCTAATTGAACACCTTGCCAGAAGAATTCGGCAAGAATACGGTCAGTTGTTCCGGATATCCCTTGGTGTCCCGCGAGGATACCTTCATGGGCTAGTTTGAGCACAGTCTCTCGCAGTTGTCTCGGTACGACCAGTTATTCGAGTTCCTTCTCCGAGAGTAGCTTGTGCTTCCGATACAAGATACCATCTACAAGAAAGAAGCAGGTTTCACGATTCTTAACTATTAACTTTTTACCAAGACTCTCATAACAATGCCGTAACGATGGGTCATTTCTTTGGTATTCCTCAAGCGTCACTTTATTTATGATTGTGGCAGTGGCTTTCAGAACAGGTAGCCTGGTTGTGGCGCGTCTTTCTTTCACTGCTGCAGCACTATGACCCAGTGGTACTTGATCTACGGGTCTATGAGGTGTGCAAGTTGTCTCTACTGTCATTGGTAAGTAGCCTGAATTGTTTCCGACATCACTTTGCGTGTCGTATGCGATGATAAGCACGGGCGAGTTAGCGAGTTTTTTTACTACCTTCCCTCCGCTGTAATCACGATGCCTCTCACGATGCTGTTGAGGCTTGTGCGAATATTCTAGCTCTGTAGATCGGGCACCTTCGATGTTGCCTAACACGACATCGTATAGGGGGTTCTTCATGCATTTAACTCGCACGACACCGGTGAAGAACGGTGTGTCAATAGAAATGATTGCCTCCGGCAAGTTGTGCACTGTTCTGTCGAGCAGAAAGACCGGACTTGTAGTGCCCGTAAACTTCTCTTCCAGGACAAGCCTTTCTCGTACCACTACCGTGTTGCATCCCGTATCTTGAAGTACAGATACAGTTTTGCCCTCAAGCAATCCTCTCACTACAGGCAGAGTTCCGACATCAGCCACAGTTGGGGTATGCGTCGACGTCATATTCACGACCGGGATAGTCTCCCCAGTCTGGAGTACGACGTACCCTTCATCCGGTTTCTCCGGTGTGTCAGCGTTGTCTCCTTCTTTGGGTGACAGCGTGCACGACGCCAACTGCTTTTCCTGGGTTCGAGTCGTCTCCACAGACGAACCGTTTCTGCCACTCGACCAGCCTGTTGCTGACTGGTTATTTCTTGTCCGAGACCAACATTCAGACGCACGGTGCCCTGTCTTATTGCACAAGAAACAGAGACTTTGGCCCTTGAACTGGCGCTTAGCAGTTTCTGCTTTACGAGCATCTGCTGAGCTCTCCTTAGATAGCTTGTCCTTGCCCAAATTGAACAAATCTTGGGCTTCCAGAAAGCAGACTGCGTTCTGCGCTAAAGAGTGCAATTTCTTACAGTTCCTCTCCTTCAGAAATACCTTCAGGGTGGGTGAGCATCCCTTCATGAACTGTTCTGAAATCATTACGTCGCGAAGAGCGTCATATGTTTTCTCGACATTTGCCAGCTCCATCCAACGGTCGAAATGACCTGCTATGCGAGAAGCACATTGGAGCCCCGTCTCCTTGTCCTCTGGTCTCGTCTTGCGAAATTTCTCGCGGTATCCTTCAGCCGTATACCGGAATCGTAACAGCAATGTTGCCTTCACCTGATCATAGTCGGTGGCGGAAGCAGAGTCAAGTCGACTAATCACGGATAACGCCTCTCCCGTCAGGCACAAGCTGAGTGAAAAGGCCCATTTGCTCCAAGGCCACTCCTGAGACACCGCGACGCGCTCAAAACGCTGCAGATATGCGTCGAGGTCATCTCGCTTCTCGTTGAACGGTGGCAATAGCTTGTGGGGGCCACAGCTATCCATTACAGCTGGGGACGCTGCGTCATCGCTTACCGGTCTCCCTATCTCTCCCGTGTTCGAACCAGTCTTCTACTCTTGCAACTTTAGCTTCAACAGCAAAACGAGCTCCTCGGCTTGCAGCCGTCTTTCCACCAGCGCTATCTTTTCTCGCTGCTCGTAACGAACTTGCGCACGAAGGTCCCTTTCGATAACGCGCTCGGCGTCAACCCATTCCTGCAGTGCCGATCCTGTTAGACCCATGTCCGTTCCGATCACGTGCAATTTCTCTAAATCCATCGGTTCGTCCCGCCCGTCTGGCTCTCGGCAAGAAGGTAAGGCCGATCTATCCTGGCAGGCTCGCCAAAATTTGTGGGCAACTGTGGGCACAGGTTAGCCAGATGAGGACAGAGGACGTTCGAGGACAACGAGAGACTTTTATATACACGAAGACGGACAAATGGATACACACAACATAAACTCACACATATATACACGCGTTCACGGTCCTACGCGAAAGGGAGTTAATGTTCTTGTTCGTCCACTCACATTCTAGTCTTGGGGCGTGAACGTTGCGCTTGACCTTGAGCTCTCTGGTAGTCATGAGGAGGTGTGCCTTGTGCTTGCGAAGTTCGTACCGAGGCGGGGCCCGGTCTAGAAGATAACCGCCAGGGGCATCCCAGTACGGTGGTCAACGCCTGGGCTTGCCTGTACACCACCGAGAACAGCGTACCGCCGACTGCCGCGAACAGACCTGGGACAGCGTCTCGCTTCGAGACCAGAACAGCAGCTGGCCGTGACGAATGTTGCTTCAGACCAACGTGGGGGTGAGGTGGGGCGACGCCCAGTCCAGGACGCACCCGAGGACTTCAACGCCGAGACGAGGCCGGACACGGAGGGTCAGAACGAGCAGCCGGGGCGTGGCCCGAACTTGTCTTTGCTCTCTGCTCTCTGGGGTTAGCCGAGCTGTCCCCGTGGCTCGGGAGCTTTTCACGTGGTACGCGCACGAGCACGTGCATAGGCGAGCTCATAGTTTTACCGCTATCACCATCATGATGATTCCCTCGCACCCTGAAATACTAAATCAGCCCCGCACACCGATTTTCTACGTCAAAGCATGACGCACACTCTCCAGGGCAGCGTTTTTTTACCACAGCGTTATTGAAGAGTCTTGCAGCCCGTGGGCAGCACCTGTGACTTTGGTACGCAAGAAGGATGGTTCCTGGAGGTTTTGCGTTGATTATAGACAATTGAATGCCTTGATTAAAAAGGATGTATATCCGCTGCCTCGGATCGACGACGTAATTGACTGCCTGAATTCTGCTTCATACTTTTCTTCACTCGATCTATATACGATCAGGATATTGGGAGATCCTCATGCACCCTTCTGACAAAAAGAAAACGGCATTTGTAACACCAGATGGACTATATCAGTTCGATGTGATGCCATTTGGGCTATGAAATGCCCCCGCAACTTTTGAAAGATTTATGGACTCGATTCTTCGTGGACTGAAATGGGAGATCTGTTTATGCTATCAGGACGACGTTGTCATTTTTGGCCGCACATTTGAGAACGTAACGTTCGTTTGAGCCTCATTCTGTACTGTGTGGGAAAGGCTGGCTTCGTCTTGAACTCCAAGAAATGTCGGTTCGGTGAACGGCAGGCCTTGATCCATGGCCATTTGTTAAACAAAGTTGGGGTCAGGCCTGACCCCCGGAAAATTGAAGCGGTCAGCGCCTATAAGCCACCCACGTCTGTAAAAAAACTTCGCAGCTTTCTCGGGTTATGTTCTTATTTTCGACGCTTTGTGCCTAAATTTGCGGACATCGTGTACCCATTGACCAGCCTCTTGTGAAAAGACAGTGCATTCGAGTGGACATCTGAATGTGACGCTGCGTTCTGTCAACTGAAATTTCTCCTGACATAAGAGCCGATTCTCCGTCATTTTGACCCATCTGCTCCTACGAAAGTACACAGCGACGCAAGCAGTATTGGCACCGGAGGCGTTCTTGTTCAGCGTCATAATAACAGAGAGCATGTCGTTGCTTATACAAGTCATTCCCTCAGCAAGGCTGAATAAAATTACACTGTGACCGAGCAAGAATGCTTGGAAGCCGTATTTGCCATTCAGAAGTTTCGTTGTTACCGTTATGGGCGTCCTTTCGCGATTGTAACAGACCATCAATCCCTATGCTGGCTCGTTACTCTCCAAAACTCTTCTGGACGCCTTGCTCGCTGGGCTCTACGCCTCCAGGAATTTGACTTTAGTGTTGCATACAAAAGTGGACGGCGTCATACCAACGCCGATTGTCTTTCTCGCTTTCCATTGTCTACGACTGACGACGATAGCGACACGTTCGACATCTGCTTTGCAACTGTTTTACGCGCACTTCCTGATGTCACCACGTTCCAGCGGGAACAGCGCAATGACTTTACTTTAGACTCTTTATCTGCCACTGTCGGAAGCCCCAAGGGCAGAGGTCTCTTTTGTTTTCGCGATGGACTGTTGTACAAGGTCAATTTCTCGGCAAATGGTGCGCGGTATTTGCTAGTGGTTCCCCAAAGCGTGTGGTACGACGTCCTCCAATTCATGCATGATGACCCGACGTCTAGCCATCTTGGATTCATCCGCACTTTGCATCGAACTCAAGGGCGCTTCTACTGGCCTAAAATGCGACAATGCACGAAGCAATACGTCTCCAGTTGCGACAAATGCCTGCGCCACAAACGTCCCACAAGCAGTCCGCATGGCCTCATTCGCCCTATAACGCCACCCACAACACCTTTCGAACAAGTTGGTATGGACCTGCGAGGACCGTTTCCGTGGTCTGGCAACAACAACCGCTCGATTAGAGTGTACTAAAAGCTTCTAGTACACTCTAGCTCGATCATAGTCAGCATGCGTTGATCACCTTACCAGATATGCGGAAACTGCGACGATACCATCTTCCACAGCGGATTCCGTCGCCTATTTTCTGTTACGATCCATTGTTCTTCGCCATGGTCCACCTCGTGTCATCATTAGTGATGACGGTCGCCAGTTCGTCGCCGACACTGTAGAGGAATTGCTTCATTTCTGCACTTCGCAGTTTCGCCATTCAACGCCATATCATCCCCAGACGAATGGCCTTGTGGAACGCACAAACCTCACGCTTACTAATATGCTGGCTATGTATGTATCCTTAAATAACAGGAACTGGGAAGACATTTTGCCATTCATCACCTATGCTTATAATACAGCGAAGCACGGAACCACGGACTTCACTCCGTTCTATAGACCTACTCTACGCTCGACAATCGCGCAGCTGTCTCGATACAATACTTCCATTCGAGCTCCATATGGACGATTCAGTTGCTCAAACACTGTGCCGAGCAGAAGAAGCCCGCCAAATTGCCCATATTCACACACTGGCATCGCAAGATCGCTCCAAGGAGAGGTATGATCAACGCTTCATTCGACACCGTTTCAAAAAAGGAGACCACGTGGCTTATGCCAGAAATTTTTAGCGCACTATGTAGGTCCATTCGTTATCGTAAATCGCCTGAGTGACTTGACCTACGTGATGGCACGCTTGACGTCAGCTGGTTGTCGGTCAAGCAAAACACAGTTGGCGCATGTAGCGCGTCTCAAGCGGTTCCGTCCCACACTACGCCAAGGATTCACCTCGCCCAGCGGGCTTAGTCTGTGAACCGGGGAATGATACGGTATGGGCCGGGCCATGTTTTGGGGACAAAGGGCGAGGAAGAGGAAGTTAGTTGGTTTGGCCTATGTTCGACATCATCGCCGATCGTCACCTGATCTATCTTGTAAATAAACATAGTTAAACTCAATCTGACCGTAACAATATATTTGTAAAGAGCTTCTCCAGAAGAGTTGGCGAGGGGGATATCAAGGTACCCCTCTACTTAGTTCGCACCTGTGATAAGTAAATATTGAAATGGTATATGAACTACACTGCTTTGAAATACGAGTGAGTAGATGCTATTCCAGTTAATGGTTATAGAAATGTTGAAAATGAGTGTATAGAGTAGGAGTCCCTTGCAGTGAATGGCGCACGGAGAGTCTAAGCATGGCTGTGACTCAAACGCTACTTTAGGGGATGTTAAATGCTTGTGTTCCATTGAAAAAAAAAAGTCACAGTTTCGCCACAAGGGCGAAGCATTGAATGCGATAGCAACAACTTGGAATGTAACGCTGAGAACGGTGACCACATCAAAACGTGCAGCGCGCTGCTCACGCACAAATGACGCACGAAAACATACACAGGGTGAGGGCGAACTAACGAAGTTTACTGCTCGACACTTAACGCACTGTTTAAACAAAAACGACGCACGAAACGTTATAACAAGTACAGATGAGTGCGAACTAACCATGGTCCCAGTTTTCATACTTTGCTCTGTATGAAAAGCGCGCTTTTCGCAAACAAGGTCTTTGCAGCAAGCGAAATGACATTTGTGGCCCCGATAACTAACGCAATCGTTCCAGTGAAAGCCGAAGGTACACGATTCTCCCCACCGAAGGATAAGCGCGCGCGCGTACGCAATTAACCCCCATTCACGGAGCAAAGTACGCGTGGGAGATCAGCGCACGTCGGCGCACTTTGAAGAGTTTGGCGCCGAGCGTGGGCGGCTTTTTTTCCTTTCTTGAGTTTATATATATATATATATATATATATATATATATATATATACATATATATGTATATATATATATATATATATTATATATATATATATATATATATATATATATATATATATTATATATATATATATATATATATATGGGATACGTGGTGTCAGGGATGACAAGGAAAAAAGCAGAGGAACAGAAAGTAGAAAATAAATGCACGGAACGAGTGCAAGAAAAGAGATTGGAAGACGAGAAAGAAGCGGGAGGCATGCAGGCGCGCCAGATTGGACAGCGGGCACTGGCGGAAGAAACAGCTTTGTCAACAGTAGCCAACTGAGCATTCTCAAAGACCTTTTTTTTTTGCACATACAGCGCCATCTTCCAGTAAACCCACGCATATAAAAAAAGTTCAATTTTCAAGCTTTTTCAAATAAAGAAGCAAAAATGTCTAACAAGTAATCAGTTCCTCTTGACAAAGTATGAGTTAAAAATCTATTTGGCTCAAGCAGTCAATGCAGTTCAATGTCACTGTAGCTATCTCTAACAAAGTTTTAGGCCAGTTTTTAAAAATTATTATTATTACCCTGAATTGCCATCCATCATAAGGAACAAAGTTATGCTTAAGCATAACTTTGTTCCTTTCAAGACTACAAAAGATAGTTATAAAATGCAGTGACTATGAGTCAGTATTTATTCATAGTGTTAAGGTTGGTCACTTCTCAACTGCACAATCCAAGGTGAACCTTCACTGTCTTATTAGCCCATGTTTTTGCATATCAGGTATGAACATCTTTCCATGGCACATCCTCAAGCCCAAAACTTTTGCATGTGTGCCAGATATGTGGAATCAAAAGTTTGCAAACAGAAAATGAAAAGGCTAAAGTTTCCAAGACCAAGACTGTCTAGAATTACACAACTACCATGCCGCGAAAAATGAAAGACTTTAGCCCTTTTGATAAAAATACTTACGTTAGGGCTTCTTTAGCACCAAGAACTATTGCAAAAATAAAAACGTCCATTCAGCTGCAAATACTCCACATTATTTTGCAAGAACCACACTTAACTGCAGACTTAGAAAAAGTAAGGCAAACAATTCAGGGTTTGAGACCTCCTTTAAAATTTGATATCACTTGTATAATTCTACAACGCAGCGATGGCGTAGTGGTTGGAGCATCCGCCTCGCATGCAAAAGGTCCGTCGTTCAAATCCCGGCGCCGCGCAGTTCCCAACCAGATTTTTAAAAAAATCCGCGTGGTGATGGAACTGCATTAAGAGGCCTGGGGTGCGGCCTCACCGGTAAAACACCGCCGGGAACGCACTCCCTCACCAAAGAAGGATTGGCCACCCTGGTGCAGTCTCTGGGCGCTACCTCTCACATGCATACGTCAAATAACTCACGGCCCTCCGTCCCCAGCAGCTGCGAAGCAACTGACCACGGCGGCGGTCAGATCTGCAACGCAGCAGAGGGTGCTAAGAATCTCTGGATCCGGACAGGCCGCCATTGGAACCTGAACGTGGCAACGTTTAACGCTAGAACCTTATCTAGTGAGGGAAGTCTAGCTGTACTATTCGAGGAGCTAGAGGGTGTTAAATGGGATATAATAGGGCTCAGTGAGGTTAGGAGGACAGATGAGGCCTATACGATCTACAGAATGGGCACGTCCTTTGCTATAGGGGCTTGGCTGACAGAAGAGAACTGGGACTGGGGTTCCTAATTCACAGAAAAATAGCTGGCAACATTAAGGAATACTATAGCATTAATGAAAGGGTGGCAGGTATCGTAATTAAACTGAATAAAAGATACGAGATGAAGGTGGTACAGGCTTACGCGCCTACATCCAGTCATGATGACGCTTCAGTTGAAAGCTTCTATGAAGACATGAAATCGGCAATGAGTAAGGTAAAACCACAGTATACTATACTGATGGGAGACTTTAAAGCGAAGGTAGGGAAGAAGCAGGCTAGAGACCAGGCAGTAGGAGATTATGGCATCTGTACTAGAAACGCCAGAGGAGAGCTACTAGTAGAATTCGCAGAACGCAATAATTTACGGATTTTGAATACCTTCTGCCGAAAACGAGGAAACCGCAAGTGGACATGGAGGAGCCCTATTGGCGAAAATAAGAACGAAATAGACTTTATATTGAGTGCACACCTGGGCATCGTGCAGGATGTGGAAGTGGTTGGCAAGGTACGATGCAGTGATCATAGAATGGTACGGTCTCGAATTCGCCTAGACTTGAGAAAGTAACGGCAGAAAATGTTACGCAAGAAGCCAATCAATAAGCTAGCACTGAGAGGGAAAGTACAGGAATTCAGAGTCTCCCTTCAGAACAGGTACTCGGCTCTTAGTGAGGAAACCAACCTTAGCGTAGATACAATGAATGATAATCTGACGAGTATTATTACGGAGTGTGCAGTGGAAGTTGCAGGCAGGGTAGACAGGACACTGGCAAGCTTTCTCAGGAAACGAAGAATCTCATTAAGAAGCGTCAAATCATGAAAGTCTCAAGTACAACAGACAAAATAGAACTGGCAGAGCTTTCGAAGTTAATTAATAGGCGTAAGATATTTGATGTAAGAAGGTATAACGTAGAGAGAATTGAACATGCTCTGAACAACAGAGGAAGCGTCAAAACAGTGAAGAGGAAACTTGGGATAGGCGAAAATCGGATGTGTGCACTAAGGGACAAACAAGGCAATATAATTACCAATATGGATAGGATAGTTAAAATAGCGGAGGAGTTCTACAGAGATCTGTTCAGTAGCCGGGACAACCACGGCTTTAATACTATAAGAACTAGCAGTAACCCAGACGACACCCTGCCAGTAACGATAGAAGAAGTCAGAAAAGCTTTGGAGAGCATGCAAAGAGGCAAAGCTGCTGGTGAGGATCAGATAACATCAGATCTGCTGAAAGATGGAGGAGAGATTGTTAGAAAAACTAGCCACCCTGTTTACGAGGTGTCTCCTGACGGGAAGAGTGCCAGAGTCTTGGAAAAACGCTACTATCATCTTAATACATAAGAAAGGCGATGACAAGGACTCGAAGAATTACAGGCCGATCAGCTTGCTCTCTGTAGTATACAAGCTATTTACAAAGGTAATTGCTAACAGAGTACAGAAAACATTAGAATTCAATCAACCAAAGGAACAAGCAGGGTTTCGAACAGGCTACTCAACAATCGACCACATTCATACTATCAATCAGGTAATAGAGAAATGCTCAGAATATAACCAACCACTATACATAGCATTCATAGATTACGAGAAGGCGTTTGATTCAGTAGAAATATCAGCCGTCACGCCGACACTGCGGAATCAGGGTGTCGATGAAGCATATATAAACATCCTGGAAGAAATCTACGGGGGATCAACTGCTACCATAGTGCTTCATAAAGAAAGCAACAGAATACTAATCAAGAAGGGTGCAAGGCAGGGGGACACAATTTCTCCAATGCTATTTACCGCGTGCTTACGGAGGTTTTCAGAAGCCTTGAATGGGAACAGTTAGGGAACAGTTAGTTAATGGAGAGTACCTTAGTAACCTGCGCTTCGCCGATAGCATTGCATTGCTGAGTAACTCAGGGGACGAATTGCAACTCATGATTACGGAGTTAGACAAGGAGAGCAGAAAGGTGGGTCTTAAAATTAATCTGCAGAAAACAAAAGTAATGTACAACAACCTCGGAAAAGAGCAGCGCTTCGATATAGGTAATAGTGCACTTCAAGTTGTAAAAGACTGTGTCTACTTAGGGCAGGTAATAACCGCAGAGCCGAACCACGAGATTGAAGTAACTAGAAGAATAAGAATGGGGTGGAGCACATTCGGCAAGCACTCTCAAATTATGACAGGTAGATTGCCACTATCCCTCAAGAGGAAGGTATATAACAGCTGTATCTTGCCGGTACTTAGCTACGGAGCAGAAACCTGGAGACTTACAAAGACGGTTCAGCTTAAATTGAGGACGACGCAGCGAGCAATGAAAAAAAAAAAAAACTGGTAGGTGTAACCTTAAGAGACAAGAAGAGAGCAGAGTGGATTAGGGAACAAACCGGGGTTAAGGATATCGTAGTTGAAATCAAGAAGAGGAAATGGACATGGGACGTGCATGTAGCGCGTAGACAGGATAACCGCTGGTCATTAAGGGTAACTAACTGGATTCCCAGAGAAGGCAAGCGGGTTAGGGGGAGACAGAAGGTTAGGTGGGCAGATGAGATTAAGAAGTTTGCGGGTATAAATTGGCAGCAGCAAGCACAGAACCAGGTTAACTGGCGGAACATGGGAGAGGCCTTTGTCCTGCAGTGGACGTAGTCAGGCTGATGATATATATATATATATATATATATATATATATATATATATATATATATATATATATATATATATATATATATATATATATATATATATATATATATATATATATGTGACGTATGAAGCGATTGTTGGTAGAAGCCGATGAAGAAGAAGTGAGAATGGAATAAACATGGGGTATGAGCCACGCCACGTCTCCCAGTCATCATAGCGTCACACGAGTCGACAGGATGAAGACCTCGCAACCACTTCATCGCCCGGCCCTCATCATCGAAGACCTCAGCGAGACGCAGTGACCGAACGCGGACCACAGAAGAACGCGGACCACCAAGACCACCAAGCATCATGACAGCAGCATCAGACGAACTTGACATCCCTAAGTACACCGGATCAGCGGACGACGGACCCGTACAGGACTGGTTCAACCTGTTCGAGTTCCATGCCGCCGCTGCATCTTGGTCGGAATGGGAGATGGTTACGAACTTCAGCGACTACGTCACCGGTGAGGCATTTAAGTTTTACCTCACCCACATATTCGACAACGACGAGTCTTGGCAAAAGATAAAAGAAGGAATGATCATCTGGTTTCAAGACTATAATGAAGATTCGATTAGCACACGCACTCTCAGCGCATTCAAACTCATTCATCGCAGTCATAGGCAGCCTTCACGCACTCGAGTAAAGAGCATGAATTTACAATTCCCGTCAGGTGAAGTTAGCCGCATGCTCACGGAAAGACCACGTGGTCGTGTTCGCAACCTTCCACCTGGTTCCTCATCCACGGATATATCACCATTGCTCAACCCACCGCTGCATAAAAGAATTGAATCCGCTATTGATGACCCAGATGCATTGATTACTTCATGCCGCATGCATACTTTGCAAACTGACTTGGCATTCAGCTCAGCAGTGCCACAAAGACAGAAGCATTCACAATCAGCATCTTGTGAAGAAAAGTCTTCTGCAGAAGCGTCTAGTGTTAATCAATTACAAGATCGAAGTGACGTGAATTCAGTATACAGCCTCACTGCCAACAATGAAAACAAAAGCACAGGTGCGACTTCTGATGACACAAGTAATCTTGAGGCAACCACCAACAATGAACGATTTATGAATACAGAAGATTCAAGAGCACGAAACACCGCACATTGTTTTGTGCCGGAAACATCTGCATTGGTTCACGTCGTAGATGCCTGCGAAGGACTTGCTAAGAATCCTGACACAGCACGATCAATGTCACACCACAAGCAAGTCGACGAATCCAAGAAACTACAACGTCAACGTATACTTCAACATTGTCAACGACGAAAGGAAACCTCATCGAAACCACTTTTAAGGCTCAAAGAACATTGCAAAAAGGCCCATCGTCGTAGATACATTCTCCACCAAAGATCAAGAATGTGCCTTCCATCAAACCATCCGCGACATCACCATAGAAAAATCTCCAAAAGCCACAAAAGCACCCCTTGTACTCGGCAGAAACACAGGCAGCGCCCAATCAACCTCGATCAACGCGCACGCAAGCTGCCTGCAGGACCTGTGCCACGACGAAGAATTCCATACCTACGATATCCGATCTGTCCATTCTGCAAGGTGTTCGAACCTCGTTTGTTCTTCACAAGAATGCCGGCTGCGATTTCCGCTATCTCCACGTGTAAAGCATTCTTGTGCTATCCAGGACGCAACCATCAGCCTCGCCCACCAGAACTCCTGCGTTAACCGGACTGCTGCACTCTTTCCTGAAGTTTTGCGAGTTTACGGAACACCACGGGGCCATGAAATTAATGGTGCATTTTGACATTCGTGACTTCTCAACCTCTCCTTGTGTACTTTTTCTTGTTCGTTCGTAATCCATGTCTTCTTTCGGGGGGAGGGGGAATCGTGTGACGTATGAAGCGATTGTTGGTAGAAGCCGATGAAGAAGAAGTGAGAATGGAATAAACATGGGGTATGAGCCACGCCACGTCTCCCAGTCATCATAGCGTCACATATATATATATATATATATATATATATATATATATATATATATATATATATATATATATATATATATATATATATATATAGTCTAACGGGCGGGAAGAATGCGTTAGTGAAAGGAAGCATCACAGAACACAGACACAGACATCAGAAAGGTGGAAGGGAGAACGGGGAGAGAGATGGAGGGGGAAGTGGAAGGAAGAGTGGAAGGGGGGGCGCCCGGGGCGGGGGGCGTCCACTTTATATTCTTCTTCTCTTTCTTTCTTTTTCTGTTTCCTCTTTTTTCTGTCTTTTCTCCCTCTTTCATTCTGATTCGAGATTGTATAAGGCTGAGCACCAACTAACTGTACGTTCAATCCTGATGAAGGGCAGACTCTAGGCCGAAACGTCGAAATAAACCACGTTGTGACCGCTCACGAAGGTTCTACTTGAATACATATATATATATATATATATATATATATATATATATATATATATATATATATATATATATATATATATATATAAGGGAGAGAAGTGTATACCTAAGGGCTCGTATTTCCGTGTTTTAACACACAATATTAATGAGATATAACAGACAGTAATGCCAAGGAATGTACAGGGGAAGTTATTAGAACCAATGGAATGTAAATAAGAAGAAAGAAGAAAGGAAAGTGGATGAAAAAATTTCCAGCTGTGAGCAGGAATCGAACCTACGACCTTCGAATAACGCGTTCGATGCTCTAACCACTGAGCTATCACAGCGGCCGTCCCTCGATCCACTTTTTGGGGTTTATATATGAATTTAGAAGTAGGAGTGACAGTCAGCGCCATCTATAAGCCAAACAACGAGTGTGAAAACAATCTTATTCGCATGTTTGGCGTCACGTAGCACGTGAACTTATTATGAGCGGGCAGCTGATTAATTGTCCCTCTTATACAACCTAAACACACCAAGTCTGCCAACGAGACCCTCGTTCAATGAAATAAGGGAGAGAAGTGTATACCTAAGGGCTCGTATTTCCGTGTTTTAACACACAATATTAATGAGATATAACAGACAGTAATGCCAAGGGATGTACAGGGGAAGTTATTAGAATCAATGGAATGTAAATAAGAAGAAAGAAGAAAGGAAAGTGGATGAAAAAATTTCCAGCTGTGAGCAGGAATCGAACCTACGACCTTCGAATAACGCGTTCGATGCTCTAACCACTGAGCTATCACAGCGGCCGTCCCTCGATCCACTTTTTGGGGTTTATATATGAATTTAGAAGTAGGAGTGACAGTCAGCGCCATCTATAAGCCAAACAACGAGTGTGAAAACACTCTTATTCGCATGTTTGGCGCAAGGAGGATACAAAAAACTTGCTGGAGTGGAAGCCGCCTATGCCCCGCTACGGGAGAGAGTGAAACCGCGCCGAGCGTGCTGCGGCCATGTTGCCAGTGGCAGAAAAGAGCCGAGCGCTGCAAATTTATGCTTTATCGCGATGCGGGTGAAGTGACTCGTGTGTTTATATAAAGCAACGAAAACAAGTAATTCCGGTTGTAAATGTTTATTGCGCCTTGTACGCAGCGAAGTGGCATGTAGAGAACTCAATTAAATTGCATATGCATCAAATAGCGATGCCTAAAGCAAACACATCATCGAAAACATAGGTGCCCTACTGGCGGTTGAAAATTATTGCCCTTGTCAAAAGTGTTCCCACCTTACTTTTCACTGATTCTCGGTTTTTTTTTTCCTTCGTCATGTGTTGTATCCTCACTTTTACGTATTGTTCGGCGATTTGCCTGCACAAACTGTAAACCTTATTATCAAGCGTATCAAAGTCTAGGACGTGCTGCTCTAGTTTATGGAACCAGTTTTTCTCGGAGGAAGCTCATAAAACTTTCAGGATGAGGTGTTTTGCTCTTGACTTCACCGTTGTGATGGAATCACATTCAGCCTGTAGCTGCCTCATTCCTCGACTTCTTTACAGGGTCTAATGACATCTCGCGACGGTGAAACAAGACCACCTCGCCTCTTACATTTAATTAAAGGTGTCAGCTCATCTGAGTGCATGACTGCTATACACTCTTCACAGGTAGTTGCAGTTCGACCTTTCGAACAATGAAGCCTGCTATGTATGGCACCATGGAACTGACAAAAACAGAAAAGCTTTCGGGCTAGTCAATGCGATGCGTACTGTCGTGGTCATCGGGCTGCACGACTGGGGCCTTGCGTATGTCAGTGAAATTGCTTCTTGGATCTACCATGGCTGCAGGAGTCGTTGCATTCAATACGGAGAGAACATCTTCGGAGCAGTGCCCAGAACTTGAAGACGTGACTTCCGTCGGAACCGACGCTTGTATGCAGCCATAAACTGCGAAGCTGTTGGGTTGTTGTTATGGCCGCCTCATCCACGTATTGATTCAAAGAAGTGTTCGGCATAGTCATGACTGACTTTGTGTGTCAGTAAGTATTTCAGCTGACCCTGGCTGAGAAGCCTGTCAAACATTCTTTCCGTGATTGCCATGCGTGTCCAAAAACCAATAAATCCGTTTTTTTTCAGTCCTTCTGTCACTGCCGGATCTCTCAGCTCGTTTATGTACGCTCGAGTCTCCGCAAAAAAACGACTTTTAGAATGCTTCGTTCCCCTGCCGAAGGGGCGCTTTGTACGACCTTGCCAGCGGATTCTTGGAGTTTTAAGATGTCAAACAACCGATCAAAAGTTCTAATAAACGTAGATCTTGTGCTGGCACCCTTGAATTGCGGCAGCTTTAGCTTTTGTTCGCAGAAGTCCAAAGCGTCGGCAACTGAGGCACTCGATCAGTTGTACAGCATATCATACCTTCAATTTCTTGCTTTTCCCATTGGACGTGGGCTTTCGTAAGTTTGTTTCCAAGCCACAACCCTTCTTCACGTTGAAGTGTCTTCAATGCCACTTCATAACCCCAGTTCACATGCTTCCCTTCAATGTCAAAGAGGCGGTCAAAGCACTCTGGCGCGAAGTGCACAGAGCGAAGTGATCTCAGTCTTTCGCATTCGACTTCTCACGGCGAACAGCCCACTCCCAGAGGCCCCGCGTTACGGGATCTTTAGGAAACCTGTAAAACAAATCCGGACTGTTATGTTCTGCACGCTTAGATCGCATCAGCTATAGCTCCATTTAGTAACGAGCGCGGAATGGCTATGTCGAAGACGTTTTCGTGTACGTACAGGTGGAATGTGAGGCCACAACCTTTCTTCAACCTGTTGGCACATCCGTGAACGACGCAAGAGGCAACCATTGTAAACCATTTGTCTTTACATGCCGACAAGGTGAAACAAGAACGGACGAAATCAGCAGCTCGCGATGGCACTGAGCATGCTTTTTGCCACTGGCAAGATGGCGGCGGCTGGCTTCACTCGCACAGCGCCTCTTCCACTCCAGCAAGTTTTACGTATCCTCCTTGGTTTGGCGTCACGTAGCACGTGAACTTATTATGAGCGGGCAGCTGATTAATTGTCCCTCTTATACAACCTAAACACACCAAGTCTGCCAGTACGAGACCCTCGTTCAATGAAATAAGGGAGAGAAGTGTATACCTAAGGGCTCGTATTTCCGTGTTTTAACACACAATATTAATGAGATATAACAGAGAGTAATGCCAAGGAATGTAATGTTCTAATAACTTCCCCTGTACATTCCTTGGCATTACTGTCTGTTATATCTCATTAATATTGTGTGTTAAAACACGGAAATACGAGCCCTTAGGTATACACTTCTCTCCCTTATTTCATTGAACGAGGGTCTCGTACTGGCAGACTTGGTGTGTTTAGGTTGTATAAGAGGGACAATTAATCAGCTGCCCGCTCATAATAAGTTCACGTGCTACGTGACGCCAAACATGCGAATAAGAGTGTTTTCACACTCGTTGTTTGGCTTATAGATGGCGCTGACTGTCACTCCTACTTCTAAATTCAAATATAAACCCCAAAAAGTGGATGGAGGGACGGCCGCTGTGATAGCTCAGTGGTTAGAGCATCGAACGAGTTATTCGAAGGTCGTAGGTTCGATTCCTGCTCACAGCTGGTAATTTTTTCATCCACTTTCCTTTCTTCTTTCTTCTTATTTACATTCCATTGGTTCTGATAACTTCCCCTGTACATTCCTTGGCATTACTGTCTGTTATATCTCATTAATATTATATATATATATATATATATATATATATATATATATGTGAATCAAAAAAGAAATTCTGTGGGTCCGGTGCAAATATAATTAATAATAAAAGAGCACATTTACGAAAATTTGATAATGGTTTACTCTACGTTTTGGCCGTGCCACGGCCGAAACGTAGAGTAAACCATTATCAAATTTTCGTAAATGTGCTCTTTTATTATATATATATATATATATATATATATATATTATATATATATATATATATATATATATATATATATATATATATATATATATATAACCATACACGCGGTGAATGACCGCGGCGGCAAAAAACCAGCTGAGGCTGTCCATACAATTGCTATCGCAGTAATAAGCCACTCCATGTTCCTGACAGCGCAAGTGATGACGACGGAGCAATATGTTTGCAAACAATCTCCACGTTAAACATTCGGTCCTGTGCAGCAGCGATGCTTCTACGTGATAGCGGCCTACTGATGCGGCAAATACGTCAGGCACATACGACATCGGAATACCGTTCAGTTTATACGTCAATTCTAGTTCGTGCAGTTTTCTGTAGCACACACAGGATTTCGCAAATTGTCGTTCATGCATGCGATAACTGAGCTGATATATAACCTTTCACGCCACGGCAAATAATCAGGCGGTGAGCTTTCGTGGTTTCATAAAGCATCTTGGTCTGATATACATTACATTGCAGCTTATGAATTCATCCAGAGAAAGTGGCACGGGCCGCACGTCCACAAGCATGTCCGCGAGTCATATCTGTTTCTACGCTAGATGTATGCTAACAAACAGGTGGACCCTCCTTCAGGCGCCATCTTGAGTCGTACCAAGGGTGTAAAATGAAACTGTGGGTGAGTCTAGTTGGTTCATATTTGCAGGAAAGCAGCACAAGTGAAAAACAATCACAGCATACCTACGGAGTGAATGATGATGAGTAGGGCAAAGCGTCCATCTCTTTGTCCATGTTCATCCATCCAGTGAACACTACAAGTACCGCCCAAGGAGGATTAGTACCCAAGGAGGATACATAAAACTTGCTGGAGTGGAAGGGGCGCTGTGAGAGTGGAGCCAGCCGCCGCCATCTTGCCAGTGGCAGAAAGTGTGCTCAGCGCCCTCGCGAGCTGCTGATTTCGTCCGTTCTTGTTTCACCTTGTCGGCATGTAAAAACAAATGGTTTACAATGGTTGTCTCTTGCGTCGTTTACGGATGTGCTAACAAGTTGAAAAAAGGTTGTGGCCCCACATTCCACCTGTACGTACATGAAAACGGCTTCGACATAGCCATTCCGCGCTCGTTACTAAAAGGAGCTATAGCTGACGCGATCTAAGCGTGCAAAACATAACAGTCCGGATTTGTTTTACAGGTTTCCTAAAGATCCCGTAACGCGGAGCCTCTGTGAGTGGGCCGTTCGCCGTGAGAAGTAGAATGCGAAAGACTGAGATCACTTCGCTCTGTGCACTTCGCGCCAGAGTGCTTTGACCACCTCTTTGACATTGAAGGGAAGCATATGAAATGGGGTTATGAAGTGGCATTGAAGGCACTTCAACGTGAAGAAGG
This sequence comes from Rhipicephalus microplus, assembly GCF_013339725.1. Lineage (NCBI taxonomy): Eukaryota > Metazoa > Arthropoda > Arachnida > Ixodida > Ixodidae > Rhipicephalus > Rhipicephalus microplus. The sequence continues at coordinate 139,213,928 of NC_051170.1, read as the reverse complement.
GTTGTGACTCGGAAACAAACTTACGAAAGTCCACGTCCAATGGGAAAAGCAAGAAAATGAAGGTATGATATGCTGTACAACTGATCGAGTGCCTTAATTGCCGACGCTTTGGACTTCTGCGAACGAAAGCTAAAGCTGTCGCAATTCAAGGGTGCCAGCACAAGATCTACGTTTATTAGAACTTTTGATCGCTTGTTTGACATCTTAAACTCCAGGAACCCGTGGCAAGGTCGTACAAAGCGCCCCTTTGGCAGCGGAACGCAGCATTCTGGAAGTCGTTTTTTGCGGAGACTCGAGCGTACATAAACGGGCTGAGAGATCCGGCAGTGAAAGAAGAACTGAAAAAAAAAACGGATTCATTGGTTTTTGGATACGCATGGCAAGCACGGAAAGAATGTTTGACAGACTTGTCAGCCAGGGTCAGCTGAAATACTTACTGACACACAAACTCAGTCAAGACTATGCCGAAAACTTCTTTGAATCAATACGTGGATGATGCGGCCATAACAACAACCCAACAGCGTCGCAGTTTATGGCTGCATACAAGCGTTTATTGGTTCAGACGGAAGTCACGTCTTCAAGTTCTGGACACTGCTCCCAAGATGTTCTCTCCGTATTGAATGCAACGACTCCTGCAGCCATGGTAGATCCAAGAAGCAATCTCACTGACATGCGCAAGGCCCCAGTCCTGCAGCCCGATGACCACGACAATACGCATCGCATTGACTAGCCCGAAAGCTTTTCTGTTTTGTCGGTTCCGTGGTGCCATACATAGCAGGCTTCATTGTTCGACAGGTCGAACTGCAACTACCTGTGAAGAGTGCATAGCAGCCATGCACTCAGATGAGCTGACACCTTTAATTAAATGTAAGAGGCGAGGTGGTCTTGTTTCACTGTCGCGAGATGTCATTAGCATCTGTAAAGAAGTCGAGGACTGAGGCGGCTACAGGCTGAATGTGATTCCATCACAACGGTGAGGTCAAGAGCAAAACACCTCATCCTGAAAGTTTTATGAGCTTCCTCCGAGTAAAACTGGTTCCATAAACTAGAGCAACACGTCCTAGACTTTGATACGCTTGATAATCAGGTTTACAGTTTGTGCAGGCAAATCGCCGAACAATACGTAAAAGTGAGGATACAACACAGGACGAACGAAAAAAAAAATGAAAATCGGTCAAAAGTAAGGTGGGACCACTTTTGACAAGGGCAATAATTTTCAACCACCAGTAGGGCACCTATGTTTTCGATGATGTGTTTGCTTATAGGCATCGCTATTTAATGAATATGCACTTTAATTGAGTTCTCTACATGCCACTTGGCTGCGTACAAGTCGCAATAAACATTTACAACCAGAATTACTTGTTTTCGTAGCTCAATAAACACACGAGTCACTTCACCCGCAGCGCGATGAAGCATAAATTTGAAGCGCTCGGCTCTTTTCTGCCACTGGCAACATGGCCGCCGCACGCTCGGCGCGGCTTCACTCTCTCCCGTAGCGGCGCATAGGCGGCTTCCACTCCAGCAAGTTTTATTTATCCTTATGGTATCCTCCTTAGTACCGCCATCTCGCATTTTTTCGTCATGTACTTGGATGGATGGATGGATGGATGCTATGAGCGTCCCCTTTATAACGGGGTGGTGACAAGTATGCCACCAGGCTCGACAAAAAAAAAAAAAAAAAAAACTTTTTTTCCCCTTTTTTTTATGTTGGCCTAATGCCTCTACTTCGATAAATTCTATCTTAATGGAAAAAAAGGTAAATTTTCAGCTTAAGTTCTCTGCCATTTACGGCACACTGTCCATATTTTATTTTTCCAATATTTATTTTTGTCCTTTCTCTCTAATTTTCTGCCACCAATACTCTAACCGTCTCTTACTTATTTCAATCGCGGGTGTGTTCAGATTTCCATTGTTGTCCCTAAAACCCAAGGCTTCCTGTAGGCTCGTGCCCAAACGTACACCTGGGTGGATATCTCCACATTCAATCAGAACATGCTCCGCCGTTTCCTTATCTTTCCCGCAGCATGTGCATTGTTCTTCTTCTTTACTGAATCTTGCTTTATAACTACGCGTTCTAAGGCAACCCGATCTCGCTTCAAACAGTAAAGCGCTTCCCCTTGAATTATCGTAAAATGCCTCCCTCCTTATTTCATTTTGCCCTTTCGGTAGTTACTCAGAGCCGGTTTTTTCTCCATAGCTGCCATCCAGTAAATCCTCTCCGCCTCCCTGACTTTTCCCTTAACGCTCTTTGTTGACATATGGCTCACAATACCAGCCGTATATTTACTAGTGAGTCTTCTAGTTCTTTTTCTCCACTGTGTGTCCACGCTCTTCCTATACAAATAACGGAACACCTTCTCTGCCCATCTACTCTCCTTCATATTTCTTAGCCTTTCTTCGAACCTTATTTTGCTCTGCGCTTCCCTCGCCTCAAAACCTGCCCACCCCATATCGCCCTTTACAGCCTCGTTTGTCGTCTTCCCGTGAGCACCCAACGCGAGGCGTCCCACAGTCCTTTGATTTACATCCATTCCCGATTGCACCTCTGCCCTCATGCACACCACTGAGTTCCCAAAAGTAAGCCCTGGAACCATTACACCCTTCCACAGACCTCGAAGCACCTCATACCTATTGTATCCCCACAACGCTCTGTGCTTCATTATTGCCACATTCCTCTTTCCTTATCATATACAAGTACCGCCACCCAGCGGACATTCTGAGGACTAAACGAGAGGTGGCTACTACTACTACATACTACAAACACAAGACGCACAACCCACGGCATAAGGAGCATCGCCCCTAATAAGAGACTATACTAGGAGGAAGACACTACAAGTACTGTTTTACTGCGAATCAAGAAATTATTTTATAAAATAGGGGAAACGTGATATTTGTTCGATGTTTTCACAATTACTTCACCTGCAGCCACGGCCCAGAGGCATGTTAATTGTGATGGTTGAAGACATTGTATGGCAAAATATCTGAGAAAGCTAAATTAACTTTTCGATTAGTAAAGTGATGCAGTTATTTCAAATAAGGTTAATTCATCAGTCTCACATGTTGAGAATTCATTACACCCTTGAGATTACAAAAAATGGCCTGAAGTAATGATTTTCAAATAATGCAATTCATCTAAAGTCAGCAGCAAAATGGAAACGAGAAGGAGCGCAACCGTCACATTCTTCTGAGACATGGACGAGGAACCGTCTGAGATGTCCAAAATATAGGTGAGTGTCATTATATCAACCATGAAGCAACTTTGCTTCGGGAGTGTGCGGGTGGTGCTCGCAGTTATAGGTCCCATGGTGCCCACGCTAACGAACATAAAAGACTTATACCTCTGTAACAGTTGTCTTCAACGGTGGCATCATTTGAATCATGTTTGTTGCATTGATCGGTGTTTTGATTTCGCCATTGTGTTTGTATGAATCTTATTAGGCCACAAAAAACTACTACAGGCCACTTCTTCAATGGTTTATTCGTGTGCAGAACTTGACTTATCCTGTTGGCATAGCTGTATAACCCCTCCAATAAAAAAGCTATTTTAGTTTTCTCAAGTATTGTCCCAAGTGATGTTCTTGACCATCTTAGAATGCTTGTGCCTACAAAAGTAATTTTTTTATTATTTATTTATTTTGCCCTCAGGGCTCATCAAGGCATTACGGAGGGGGGTGACATCACAGAACAAGCATTGCATTTCCCTAATATTTTTGGATTTTCAACACATTTCTTGCGATGCCAGGTATATTAACGATTTTTCATATCTAACACATTCTTTATAATCATGAAACGTTGTATAAAATTCACTACATTTGATGTTACAGCCTTATTTGTTATATCAAGGTTTAACTGCTTTATGTTTCTGATAATGTGGTCTATTAAATATACAGTATCTTTTCTTGATGACAGTAATAATTTAAAATCTAATGTTAAAATAGAAACGTGGACATGGTTTCACAACATTCTAAGGCACAAAGGAGGAACAGAACGGATGCTGTAAACATTCATTGAAAGCTGCTTGGCTTTTTATCATTTAAATATACAGGTATGTATATTCAAACACGTATTGGCATGTATGCTAGTGCATGCTGTGCAGACTACTTGTGACATCTCTTATGGTTCTGATATGCCCTGCTTAAGTGTCTATGTGTACTTATTGGTACAACACAGATTGTATATTGCAGGTTGATTGACTTGCATTATAAATTGGCACGCATAATGTGATTAATCAAGTTGTTCAAAAATAAGCTATGCAGTACGTTGGCTGGTGCTTACATGACCACAGAAAGGTCCGTATAGATAATGGAAGGCTAACTTTGCTAGAGCATTATAAATTTTATAAAATGCTGAAGGTAGTGAACCATGTGACATTAAGGGATACTAACTTTTCAGAGTTGACTACAGGTGCTTCAGAACAGTACATTACTACTTGAGGTAGTTGTTGCACTATTATGATCAGTCTGTCAGCCTAGCACTGGAGGCTGGTGCTTACATGACAAGTAAGCCATGCCTCACAGTTAGCCATGCCTCATAAATAAATGATCTTATCTGGCCTATTTGTAGCCTTCACAAGAATAGCTTCTTCCGCTCGTTGCATTGTTTTTCAATAACAGAGCTTCAAAATGCCCAACACATTATCCTACCAATATATTGATTGTTACATCATCTGCATACATGATCAATTAACTCAAGGCATATCCTGCATGGTGTGGTGTACATTGTAAGTGTCCATCAACAACTTTAGAAGTCTGCAGTGCTTTTCTTTGAAAGGTGGGCACACAAAGGCTTGCACCAATGGGCACACGCACCCGATCAATGTCAAGAGTTGAACAGCTGTGACCCCACACAGTGGCGTAACCAGGTAGTGACACAATGAGTCCGTGCAAGCCCCCCCCCCCCCCCCCCCCCCCCCAGAGATACTTTTTTCCCATGGTATACCTAGCACAAAATGACACTTGACATCTACTGCCCAGCCCCTACTTCAGATCAAGGTGGTCTCCCCCCCTCCTCCCAAATTAAATCAATGCCTCTGATCTCAAATTTCGAAACATTGTTAAACGCCTGAGTGGGACTATTTCTTTACTTGCAGAGGCAATTACGTGCTGTGCTGCTGTCATTTGGGCGAGGTTCCCTAGGACTTCTTCAGTTGCAACCGACTATAGCAATACATTTCTCTCTATAGCCACTCGCACGCCATACATGAATGTTTCCCGAGTTGCTTCAATGTCATGCAAAGAATCATCTACAAGTTCAAAAAGCAGTGCAATGTTGGCTCAAATTATCCCACCACTACATACAGAATTCAACCAACTAAATGTGGCTTCACCACACCTGGCTCTCAGTGTTGAACCACACATGTTCACAACCAGCCAAATTGATGTGCAAGGCATTACATCCATGTCCATCTTTGTGCTTGAGGCAGTAGCACGAACCATAGTTTCCTAAAATTATCTAGAGTGGTCTTTGGCGCTGCGATCGTTCAGCGACCATAGGAATGATGTGTAGTACATGGATTTGCTTAATCTTCATGCTTGCAGGATTCAAACGCACTTGCGGCTTTGTTTATTGTAGTGTTTTGGTTTTGTTTTGAATAACAGAACAGACCATTTTGAACTTCGCGACTCGATTTGAATTAGTCAGCCTAAATGATAAAAGTGGTGAAGTACAACTGCTGAACATTTGACAACTGTCGTTTTGTGACAAAGCAGTTCTAAGCCGCGTGAAGCCAGGTGAAATCAGAAGTATGAAATTAGACAAATTAGTGTATTACCCATCATTCCCTTGTTCGCTGAAGCGCCATGCGTTGCAGCTCTCATAGACACTAGAGCTCCCTTTAGTGCATTTACAGGAAACTCTATGGCACCGACAACCAAACCATACTGAATTGCCAGCATAGTAGAGGAAGAAGGCTATATTATTGTCTGTTATTCTTTCTCAATTTTCTTTTTTCTTTTAAAGCACTGGAAATGCATCAAGCGTCACATATCAGACTAACCCACCAATCTGCCATAGTTCATCATCGCAAGTGGCTGGGTCTAAGATCTGGTTGAAAGGTTGCATCAACCGCTTTACACAACATGGAACATGTGACCTTTAACAGCCTTCCACAGTGCAATGCACTCAGCTTCATTTGTGACTTGTGTCAAGGCCCCGTGGTTTTCAGGATGCAGCCAAATGAAGGTGCTACAAAGGCTAACAGAACTAGGGTGAATCATAATTTATTGCGAAAAGTGCCACAGTGCTTTCAGTATACAAAGGGCAGCATCAAAATGCTGTTACACTGCTAGAATATCCTCGAAATTAGGGATTCACAAGAGAACAGCTGCCGCACACTATGCATACATTAAAATTGTTAACAAGAACACAGCTGCAACACCAAAGTCCCAAAAGTTTCTGTGTAACAATGCACAAAGCTCACTACCAAGGTGAGCCTAAAAATGCCACAGGTAAGGCACAACTGGCAAGAAGCCATCTTACTGGGCACTTCGAGCAGCCAATCGGGGATCACGCTGGGTTGCTTGCCCTGGTTTGACCGGCGAGTGAGGTGCCTCGGTTGGAACTGCAGGGAACTTCACCTCCTCATCTATGACTGAGACCCCGCTGACATTATGTCCTTCCTTGTCTGCTGAGTCTTCCCTCAATATTTGGTTCAGCTCGGCTTCCAGCTCGTCAACCTCGGCATCTGCTGTGGACACTGGCATGCCCATCAGCCTGTGAAGCTCTTGCTGGTCTTCCAGGGCCGTGTTGATGTCGGCAACGACATCGTCGACGTTGTCCGCTTCCAGGCCTCCGTGGGCCACCTTGAGCGCCTGTGCCGCTGTCTTGTAGCCGTCGTAGATCAGCTGGATGTCCTTGTTCTCGTGGATGTTCATCTCGAGGGAGTGGATGTTGTCCAGCATGGCGAACTGCTTGTCCAGCACCTGCTGCGCCCTGCGCCGCTTCTTCATGATGTGCAGGGCCTTGTTCTGCTGACCCTGCTTCTTGGCCTCCAGCGCTTCGCGCGTGCAACGGTCGATGTCGCCCTGCAGCAAGTCGACCTTCTGATTCAAGTCCTGCTTGGCCTTCTCGAGCTTGAGCATCGCTTTCTCCTGCTCGCTCAGCTGGTTGTTGTGACGAAGAAACTGCACGACTTTCTTGCCGTCTTTTTGGAAGAGCCGCACGTAGCGCGACTTTTCCAGCCCGTTTAGCACGTAGGCGAACGATCTCTGGTCTTTGCAGATGCCCCCGCACACCTTCCACACTTCGGAGTAGGGGATGACGTCTTCCACGAACCTTTCGTCATCGCAGCGCCTCATGACTTCCTGCTGAAGCTGCCTCAGGACGTCGACGTTGACGAGCATCTCGTCGATTTCGGTGTCCGCCTCACCACTGCTCAAACCCCAAGTCCACATCCACGTTAGTGGCCGCTTGACCAGAGTGTCGAAGCCCCACTTGACCCAACCTTCGCTGGTGAAGTAGTCCTTGGTGTTTACAAGTTCCCCCGATTTCTTCATGTGCGACAGTACTGTCCTCAGGCACGCCGGCTGACTCCGCTTACGTTCGAAGGCGATAGCTACGTCGCTGGCCGAAAACACAGGCGTTCTGGTTTCGCGACTCCACTGGAGAATGAGTGACACCCAGAAGTCCATCTTGTCCTGCCATCCTTCCGGATTCAATTCCTTGGGGCGAAACTCGGCGAAAAGCGCTCGCATTCGCACATCATCCTTCCAGCACACTGGCAGGACAAAGGGGCTGCCGTCGCTGCCTTCCATGACACTCATCGGCTGGCTTGTGACAGAGAGATCCCGATGCCAACGGTCATTTAAAGACGAACTCAAAACGGGCGAACATGCGCAACGAAGGAAACTTGGACTATTCCGGCACGCACAGACGATTTTGCAACACGCAACAGAGGCCCAACGACAACAAATTCGCACCTGGTTCACGCGACGACAGCGACACAAAGCGATGGTGGCTCAGTCTTGCAAATAGGCGCTTTTCCAAATCGACGCGAGGTGACACCACCATTCAGCACTTGACGCCGCCTCAGAGTTTGACAGTGGGCTGCGCGCTCCTTTTGAAAGTTCGCAGAAAGCGCAAGTGTTTCAAGTTTCAAGTGTTTTACCTATTCGAACAATTTTTCCCATTTCTATCGTGATAGCGTGCTCTCGAATAAGACAGACCAAGACGCTGGCAAGGGTGGCGCCTAGGAGGGCACCGGTGGGTGCCAGGATGTTTCAGGGACGGGGGCTAGGTTGGGGCCCAGGGGGCCGCAACACTAGCAGACCAGTCCGCCAGCTTGGCCTGTATATGCGAATTCGGGCTCCTTATGGACCTCTCCCAGGCTTCCGGTGAGGGAGATGGCTGCAGGAGCTCCTCAGGTGGAGGGTTGTCGGGGCAATCCCATAAAACGTGGTTTTGTCCTGCCTGTGCTAGGCCACAGTTAATACACTTGTGTAGCTTTTCGTCCTCTATTGCGGCCAGCATCCTGGGCTGAGCATACGAGTCTGAGCCCTTCGCAGTGTAGTCGCTTGGGCCCGGGTTAATGCTTCATCTGGAGGTGGATAAAGCGTTCTTGGTTCTCGGTGCCGACTGGGCCGGTCTCCATAGCTGAGCGCCAGGTCACTCGGATTTGGTTCCTGTGACCGCACCACTGCCCGGTTTATGTTCCCTCGGGCTGTCTGGTGAGCGGCCTCATTTCCCGGGTTCGCACAGTGGCCCGGAACTCAAACGAGCTTTATTTTTTGTTTAGGTCGTGCTAATTTTTGCAGTGCCGTTCTATTTGTATACCCTGCAACATATGCCTTGATAGCCGACATCGAATACGATATAATAAACTTCGTGCCCTCAATGGTAGTTCCAATAGCAATCGCTGTTTCTTCTGCCTCGGTCTCGGTTGTGGAGCCGGCTTGAATGGTTTCTTTTCGCAATGTGCGTCCATAGCCATCAACTGCCTCAATAACATAATTCATCCCGCTGGCGTTACTGACGTCCACATACGCTGCTGGTTTGTTATCCAGTGCTTTTTTGAATGCGTCCGCCCGCGCTTGCCGACGTCCTTTGCTTAGACTACCCACGTTTTTTGGCAGTAGTAGGATTTCTATCTTAGCTCTGATTTCGTCCGGTATTTTAAGCATCAGTGTGGGTCCAGTTAGTAGTCTTAAGTTTAGGAGCTTCAAGACATCATGTCCTTGTCGAGTGCAGGATAGTCTCCACCATAGTGATGCTCGTTGGGCTTCAATTATTTCGTTTACAGTGTTATGTACACCCAGTTCCAAGAGTTTGTCGTTGCTGACCCAAGTGGGTAATCCTAAGGCCACTCTGTAGACTGACCCAATTAATATGTTCAATTTCCCCACCCCTTTCTGAATAAGAAAGTTTATTCCTCCTCCTCCTTATTGTTGGTGTCAGATACACTATACAAAACCGAAACGGAACACCTGCACAACGAAAACATCTGAGTGAAAAACCGACTTTGTGTGTACATCAATAAAATATATTACAGCACATTACATGATCCCCTGTGCAATCTATCCGTCTGTGCCCGTCCGTATATCCGTCCTTAATTTGCAAGTCAGTGACTTCAATGTAGACATTATGAACCTTGGGATAACCTTCACCCACTTTTCATCATTCACTTCGTGGAGATGCGTGGATTTTTACTGGGAGAATGGGGGGAGAAGGCACGGCAAGCGCCTTGAGGAATCGGGATATACATGCGTTAATTGTTTTGAATATGTTTGCATCTTGGGAGCGGTAGGGGGGTCGCAAAGAGAGGGCCCACAGAAATTATTAGGGAGAGGTTTGGGAACTCACCCCACCCCTTAATTCAAAAACAAACATGTAGTTGTATACTTATACTTTCAAACACACTAAAAAAACCCACACTGATATTGTGTCCGCTGCTGCAGACAATGTGATATCACTACGCGTGCAGCGGATTCTTCATTAGGAGGACCAAGTTTCATCACAGCCCCATTCCCCTGCGTCTGTATGCCTATGAATGTGACCACGCACTTGCAATTGTGTTGCCCGAGAACTCTTGAACCAAATTCCTCATTTTTGGGAATGTATGTGCGTGTTTGTTTTTGTATACCTTTTACTTCTAATAGTAAAGTTGTTTTAAGGCACTCATAACTTATGTGGCCTATCGGATATATGTGCCACAGAAACTGAGTAAATCAACGGGTGTGCGAAGAAAAAGTTTTGGAACCGAATTGAATAAAATCAAATAGTGATGACTCTTATAATCGAATGCTCTGCAACAAAAAAACATTTTCAAAACAGTTCTACAGTTCCACAACATTTTATTTGAAATAATCACAAACTTTAATCAAAGAACACTATAATTACTAGTAAGTAACCCAAAGAAACCACAATTATAAAAATTGAGGGAAGCTCGCATATAGCAGCCAGAGCCTTCGAAATATTTTGTAACTGTAGTTTGAAATACAGCAGTGGCTACAGTAATCAAGGTGATGTTTTGCCACCTGCCTTCGAATAAAACTGAGACAAAAACTAAGCGATTTTGTATAGAGTGCCACGAATACTGCTAAAGGTGCATCAAAACAGATAAAGCTGTCATCACATGTGTATCAGCATTCTGTAGCAGACTGTAAACATCAGTGCTGGATGCTGCATTGGCAAGAACAATTTATGCAGGCACAACATTTGCCTCTGCTGTCATTCGTGAAGCCACATGCAGTCAAAGTCCCCTTCTTGAATTACCACAATATGGATACAGGAACGGCTCCATAGTAAAAAGTGAGAATTCTCAGGAAGAAAAAAAAAACACTCATTTGGTGAAAACTACAGCATCTGTAGTCTTGTAAATGCTTGGGCTGGATGCACATTGATAATTTAATGATTAAAGAAGAAAAATGGCCTTTAGTTATTGCAAAGTTTTGTTTTTCTGATATTACACCATTGGTGCTGATTATTCAAAAACTATTTGAAGAAGATTCGGTATTTCGAATATGTACCATTCAATTTAAGTACCGAATTGAACAGAATGCCATTTCATTCCTTTATTTCACGTTTTTGAATCGCACTACCCAATCATTACTGGTGCCGCAGATGTTTGTGCGGGCTATTCCGAAGCTATTGTAAACGGGTATGTGCCACAAAAATCAGGTAAATCATTCCACTGGTTTACTAAAGATGAAGAAGGCAGCAGACAGCTCAACACTAGCAAATTGGAAAGGCAATAACGGCTGCGAGAAGACCTTGAAGCCAGAGAGGGCCTTCGTCGATTACAACCTACCCATAAATTTATGAAAGGTCTAAACACTTGATTTCAGCGCGCGTTTATGTCTCTTGAGTTTGGACATGTGCGTTGCACCTGTGACTGTGTTTTTAATTGAATATCTCCACATTTAGAATTAACGTAGAAGCTACCTAGCATCACCTAGCTAAAGACTAGCAACGACCTAGAAGCAACCAGATTAGTCGTCATATACTCGTCCAGTTTTGCTATTTCAACGGAAGGACTTGTTCCTGGGCTAGTTGGTGCCGGATCAAATTCATACTGTAGCGCGAAAATCACACTACGGAAACAAAGAACAAAGTTTTTTCAATCGTACTGTTGTTTTCTATTCTTTGCCTAGAGCCCCCTTTGGCCTGCCGCATGTATCCCTCACGCCTGACTTTTGGGCTACAGTAGGAATTTGATCGCTGTTTCAAGGCTTGCACGGCTTAGTGCAAACTTCGCAACGGCCAATTTCTTTTCTCAGGTACATTCTAAGGTGATCATTTTCAGCGATATCGTCACTTGTGTGACGTGGAATCTAGCATGCCCAAAGACTAAAGCAATACCTGCCTTCATCTTCTCGAACAGCCAGTAGCCGTGTACTGGGAGAAATAGTAAAGCAATATTGTGCACTAGAAAGACTGTCCTTGCTCTATGAAAAGTTTTATTGCAACATGCATCTCATATAGTACGTTCATTTTTTTTCATGGTATGAAGAGTTTGTATAGTGCAATAATTTTGGCTTTAGCAAGCAAAGGCGCTCCCACTCTCAATATTGTGGCAATGTTTGCACCCTGTTGCTGTTTGTACAAATGCTTGTGTAGTACGCAGTAATTATATCTTTAATTATTATTGGCTTGCATTACGATTGAACCACATGAGATCATAGCTTTCATCAATTAGGCCCCCTTTTCCTGCTTCTTATGTGGTTTTCTACAACCATGTCAAGTGGGCAATGAAAGAGTTTGATTAAAGGAGTGATAGACAGTGTTGTTCCTATGTTGTCGGCAAAATCTGCACATCTGGTCCTACATAAACGGCTAATTGCACTGAGTAGAGGTTAGACAGAAGTGCGTCAAATAAACATAAAATCAAACAAAATATCTTGAAAGGTGTTGAAATCTATCAGAAATTTATGTGGACAGACCAGTTTCATAGCCAGAGCAGCCACATTTGTGCGATACTTTTATCATTTGAATTATATTTAGTACAACAGCATTTACTTACAGAAGTTGCCAAGGGGGCTAGATGAATGTGCCAAACTGTGGAACATTAATGGGAAAGGGTGGCTCATGCCTTTCATGAGACAAGTGATTCCTACTTTTTACCCTGAAAAAAGTACCAAAAAATTTGCGCTTCCCACTTTTCTATTTATGCTTAACCAAGTGCTAAAATATTTACTCAGTTAGCACCCAGTTGGGTTTTAGACTACGTATTTCATTTCTTTTCAAATGAGTTATTTAAGACGCTTTACACACTTCCGAGGAAGTAGTTTCTCTCTACAATTGCCTTCCCACCGACTTGTGTTGCATGGCACAATAAATATACGACATCGTTTGCTGCTGCACTGTAGGGATCAACTTCAGTACTGTTGTATCGCCCACGAGGCACCGTTTGACAGAGAGGATGGGCGTGTAAGTGCCGGAGCACTAGAATGAGCATCACGCTAGGCCCAGAACCGGGAGGGGACTATTTATTCAGAAAGCGCGCATTGGTGCGTAGCAATGGTTACCAATATAGACATTGTGTGACGCCATGCGACACATCCCGTCAAAACCAAAACTGATCGGAGGTGATGAAATGCCCGACACAACAAGTACCAACGTTAACTACTAAATATGTGACTTAAGAAGTCGTCTCTCCTCATTAAATATTTTTCACACCAGCAGATATGGCAACAATTATCAATACAGTATAAAATAACTGTAAAACTTTTTCCTATACGGCAGTTTTGGCTTTGCCACGGTAATGTTCAAGTGTAAGAGAAGAATCTTGCTGAAATAAGAAAAAAATATTATTATTTTGAGCCATTATGCTGGTGTAGAGTTTTAAATATCTCATGGACAGCTGAAAAAAATTAATGAATATGTTAGATAAAATGGTTAGGTAGATGAAAACCAGGCTGGCCATGTATGAGTTAATGGTATTCTGGAAGTCGCAGAAGGAGCTCAATGAACTCGTATCGGACAGGTCTCACTAGTAGTCATATACTTAAGCGTCACCTGGTTGGAGTGACAAATGACTTGACAGCACTTAACGACATCTATAACCTGGGTAGATTCTTTATGATGCTCTTCAACAATGAATCTTTAAGTTTATGAAATTGCTGGAGCAGCAGAAACTGGGTGAGAGAGAGAGAGGAGTTTTATTTAAGGTTTGTTGTATTTTTTTTAAATGAGGAACATCTTCATACTTATTTAGCATACAAATCAATAAATCGTGTTTCATATTGTCATGTCAAAGATGTCAGACGCAGTGTTTGAGTGAGCGAATGAAGAGGAACTTTCTTTTGGTCGAAAAGTGGCACACGATGGATGAAACTGGAGGCCCTGCTAGCAGTGCTTTGAGGCCGACTTTTTTATCAAGTCACACTGTTTTATACTGTCGCACAACTTTCACATCGCACGCCGAACGTTCTTTTCATATGTGAGAAGTGCATGAAAATGTTTACACACCTACGGGAAAAAAAAAAAAGGAGCTTCATATAGTTCGCTCATTTATCTCCCATATGCTATGTACTAATATACGAGTAGTTTTCTGAAGCCTCATTTCCTATTACATGCACATGCCCGTGAAATCTCATGATGACCCAGAGCACTTGTCTGTAATGTACAGTCGGCCAAATCTTTAGCTATTGTGCATGAGTGGCAGTTTTTTTTGTGTATTTTTGCCATACGACTGAATTAAGTTTCAAAGAAGGTGAGAACAAGTGTGTGCTCACAAAGAACATGTTCAAAAAGCGATTCTTTGTAACTTCATTCCATATTATGGCTCTGAGAAACAAAAAGTGGCCGCTGCATACGACAGTTAGTTTTGGCCAACTGTACCTGCTCCTTCATCAGAAGGAAAAAAGAAGTGTCACAGGCAGGCACGAATGTCAAGAATAATCGTATCCATTTATTGCATTCTTTACAAGAGGCAGTGTGTTTTATACACTTAAATGGCCGCAGCACATAGGTGTTTGTTTATACCAGAGACATACAATAATACAACAGGTTGGGATCTTTGAACGACACACTATTGGATGTGTTTGCATGCATGTGGGATACATCATTTGCATCTTTTACAAGAAGGCTTTAGCATCTTGACCTTTCGGTACAAATACATGCAAGACACAGAGATGAACGATCCTGTTGGTGCGGTACTTTGGTTGTCTGAATAACGAACTTGTGAAATGCTTTTGCAACTGTTGGAAGCTGATTACTGACTCAGGCTTTCAGAATTTGATTGAATTATAAAAATGAAATTTATGAGAAGCTTCAAAACTTTGCAAGTTATAAAACTGATGCTCACAATTCACGTAGTATGCTTGATTTTGTAATAAAGTCATCACATGACTGTTGTAATAAAGCTATTATGACAGTCTCGTAAGTGAAATTGAAGTTTACAAATGTAATCAAGGTAAAGAAGCTTCAAAATTGACGTGGCAGTTCTGGTCACTCTAAATAGCCAGTGAGCTATCAAGTACAGTAGGCTCCTTACCAAACCTAAAGGGGCCAGGAAAATGTGTTTCGTTTTTACAGTAGTTTTGTTTACTGAGAGATAAACAGGGGTACAGAATTCAAGTACAATACTAACCAATAGAGGCAGTTATACGATTTAAGAAGCAATTTCATTCAAAAAAGCTTTATTTAATGTGAGTCTTCGGGTAGTAATTGTGATATGTGTTTCCACAGTAGAATTACCATGCACAGTCACGTATCATAATGCGGCTTGGCATAGTCAGAGTTCTTTTGCATATCAGCAGATTTTATTTAAGAGTTGGCCTTCAGCTAAGACTTAATGCACCAGTCTTTCAACTGCAACACTTCTAAGCATGAACTTGTGAGGATTATGCTCAAGTACTCGCACCAAAGAACCAAGATGACATGCACTGGTAGTTGCTTCGTGGCAAAAAAAAGCGATTCTTTTGGCTATATACATACATGTGCACTTTCACAATATACACCCACATCACTGACATGTACACTGCACTGGCAAAAAGCACAACACACCTAACTATACTTATACGTCGTAGTATAAAGGCTGTGCAGCTATGCCTGCTGGAAAGATGTCTGCAACATGGCAGTCTGAAAGGCTAAGCTGCAATTACCTGGCATCAGGAGCTCTTTTCATTACTGTTAAAAGCAGCCAGTTTACTTACACATAACTATCTAATTGAAGCAATTAGCTCACTGTACTCAATTTTAAACATACTAAACAATACTGTGAAAGCTACGAAAGCAGTCCAGCCCCAAAAGCCTTGCTCCATGCATTTCAGAGTGTTTTTGATCTGCAGCAATTTTCAAGAAATAGTTACTTGCCACATTGCAACTTGTGTATCGTATAGACACATGTTAGAGTCACACTTCTGAATTGACAGTTCAAATTAGGAGAAAAAAAAATTTCCATTGATAGAATCCATGTGATTGTTCAGAGCTTTATAGCAATATTTTCAATGAAATAAGTGGGAGAAAAAACGACTTATAATTCCTGAGTGTGAGGACAAGCTGGGTTCAAGCTCTTGTGGTAGTGATAGCAAACACGAGTTCATTGCATGGTACATGGGAATGAATGCCAAGTCATGAAGAATAGTGGGCAGTATTTTCTTCTGAGATGGAGAGTGAACACAAGCAGATTACGATCTGTTTCGTACTTGCAGTCAGAAAAAATTATACAAAATGGCATATGAATTCATGTGGCACGTAAAGTTACATTATTTAAACACGTCCTATTTAGAATTTAACAAAATTGATGCCTTAGATCACCAAATCTTAAAAGTGACAAAATTTCATATTTTGCTTTAAATTGATGCACATCACATTATGTTAATGATGGGCATTCACAGTAGGTCAGACATGCAAGTACTACATGTAGAGTACAAGAAAGTTAAACGTGAGAATTTAATTCCTCAACTGTACTCTCTGGAATTACAGATAGAGTCTGCAATACTATCAATTTGTTCATGAGCAACATAGTAACATATTGTTATTGATATACCTTAAGGGGATATCAGTTGCGTCTTTGGTTTTGGCAACTAATGTGTGACTGATTCGAGCCTGTTTATATAACATGCCTGTTAAGTAGTGACAGCTGTGAAGGCCCATGAATCAGATAATCATAAGTCCGTTGCATATGTCTCATTGAGGTGCTTTTCTAACAATTTCAAATGTAAACACACAACTTCAAATGTAAAAAGTAGTGTTCATAACACATTACACTATATTGCTGACATATGTCCTAGTGGTGATTTCTACAACACTATTTGGCAGGGGACAGTGATTTAAAGTAACAAAAGACTAACTACTATATATCCTGCAAGGTGACGTACACTTCACATAATTGTTCTGAGCTGGTTGAGTAGTTCTTATCGCCAGATATTCTACAGCAGACCTACAAACAGTGACAAGCTTACTAAGATGGCTAGGTAAGCAACAGGACTGCAAACCATTCAGCCTAGTCCAACACTTCCACCCAAACATGTACTTTTAGGGACGTCCTATTTTAGGAAAGAGATCACAGGCTGGACAGCAAAACACAACACACCAACATGCAACGCTCTAACCCGTGTCATTCACACTGCACCGTCACGCTGACGCCCGCTCTTTCCTTGGTCTCTCGCAGAAAATCTCTGACCGAATGGGAAGAGTGTCCGTTACAACCAGCATCACACCAATGTCTTTAAGCCGGCGGAAACTTCTGTGAAAGTCTATCTTGCAAGACGCTCGATCAAAACAAGCACATTTGTAACACCCAGTGCCACAAATAAGTCCTGTAGTTGACACTAGTGTGAGTAATATTGTCAGCGGTGAATCATCCGACAAGGGAACGCCCCTCACACCTGGCGTCACACCGAGGTCTCAGAATTCAGCCGAAGCACGAAGCGGTTGGACTTTGGGTCGACAATCTCCTCGGTGACGTTGAAGTGAGGCAGGGCATGGACGCTGACCAGCAGGGACACCTCACCCTGCCTGAGGAGAAACGTGACTCCGGGCTTGAGAGGCCGCGACAGCAGCACATCGCAAACGAGCGCCCACGTCTGGACTGGGCGCAACTCGCGATCGTCCTGGAGCACGGGCGAAGACTGAATGTACTTCTCGAGAAAGGCCTTTGGGCTGAGGTCATAGTGAAGGCACTGTGACAGGTGCTCTAGGATCCCCTGCATGGTGTGACGGGGCTGCTGGCGGGTGATGCGCAAGTACTTCTGCAGAGCACGGGCCATGGACGGAAAGATGGCCTGCGCGGCTTCAGTAGGGTCCATTGGAATGGCCGGCCCTATGTGCAAGAAAAGAAGAGAGGTTGATAGTGACTATATTAGGCCAGTTGGTATATGGGTTTAAAGTTCATTCTGGAGCCAGATAAATTGTGCAATGGGAAGTGTAGGGTGATCGAACAGATGTGGACTGTCCACGTTTTCAATCTTCCTCGTCAATTGGTTTTACAGTTCCATAAGAAACAGCTTCTTATGGTCGTTATTAAAAATTGTGACACCTCTTGTCTTATTTTTTCCGATAGGAAGGATTTTGAGTGAAACAGCGTTGATACCTTAGGATGCAAGGGTTTATTAACAAGTTTCTTTCTCCTAAGACTACTGTGTGATGCCTGCAGTTCAGTGTGTGTTCCAAAGTGACCACCATGGCTGTGAGTGGCATCTGCATGCAAACATATCTGGGAGAAGTATGACTGCTAAACTTATGCCGGTACAAGTGGTTAAATAGACTGCAGGGACAAAAAAAAGTGACAGAAAACAATTCAGAGTGAGTGTTTACGTTGAAGAAAAGAAGAGAAACTTTAAGGGCTCATTTTTTGGTAGACACAATGTTAATGAGAACCAGCAAAAAGTGATGCCAAAAAAAGTATAGGTGATGTTATTTGTAGTAATTTCAACATGATTGAGAAGAAAGTAAACTGAACGAAAAGATTACTTGCCACCGGCACAGACCAAACCTGCCGTCGGCAGCATTCAAAAGGCTGTAGGTTCGATCCCTTCCAGTGACACGGCATTTTTTTGTTCACTTTACTTTCTTCACATTTATGCCATAGCCATTACAAATGACATCCCCTACACTTTTCTTGCTAGTTATCTATAACGTTGACATTGATGCAACTTCTACAAAAGAAACTCATTGATACACAATTTGACTATTACCATAATTGAAGAGTGGCATGACCTGTCATGAACACAGTAAATCAGGTTTGTACAGGGAAGGAGTTACAGCAGATTCTGAGTAAACGGAAATCTGTCACACAAAACTGCTGCTTAATTGTAACTTCCTCTGGTATGATCGGTTTTGTGCTGGGATTCCGCACCCCTGTTCATTTTTCTGTAACGAAACTCCTGTTTAAAAGAAACATACTTTTTGGGTCCCTTCAGGTTCCATCTAACGAGAGTCTATTGTAGATAGAGACAAACTTGCTGGAACCTAGGTAAAATCGCCAATAAATGCCAATTGCATTGAAGGCACTTTAAAGACTGGATTAGCCAACATATATAAGCATAAGTTATGTAGAGACAGTAAACTTTGAAATACATTGTAGTTGCTTTTCCAAGTCCAGTGTCAGTACAGTCTTCCTGCAGATGACTCTGTTGTGATACAATGGTGGAAAAGGCAGTCATGTAGTTGCAGCTTGTCCTCCAATGTTGATTAAATAAATTAAATATGTTAAAAAATGCAATTTCCGTTTCCACCCCATTTTACCTCACGTCCATCAGTAGTAATTGCCAACAAGTAAACTCCAAAGTGATTAAAAAATAGAAAAAAGTAGTACCTGCGTTCATAAGCGATAATACACATTAACATCAAAATTATCACCCCATCACTAACATGTGTTTTCTGCAAGATGCTGGACGATGCTACAGATGCCCACTAATATCAAAGCTTTCTGCGCTCAAACTAGGTTTGCTCATGGGTCTGTAACTTTCTAATCACGAGCAGCTTGCCATTGTTAATAAATGCTTTTCTGTTCCCTCCGACGTCAAGTCAAAGATGCTGCAAATGCTTATTGGTCCTTTACTATTCTTAATTTACAATAATGACCTGCCAAATAAAATATCATATTGTACACATATATTAGACGACAAGTGCATTGTTTATTGCTCCATAAAAAGTGCAGATGACCACCTATCCCTTCAAAGTGACCTGGATCGTATTAAGAACTGGTGTAAATGATTGTTGATGACTCATAACATCCTAAAATGTGAAATAATCTCATTATCTGTAATTAAGTTTGTTTGCTCTTTCCTTACATCAATAACGACACATAGGCTAGAACCACGTGGTATAAGTATCTAGGCGCTCACCTCACACGAAATCATTTCTGCTACTGCTTCCAGATCATTAAGGTATCTTTGTTGTAACCTACAAACCACCACTCTTCACGCCCCCTAAACATTAGTCCAACTCCAGTTATACTTCATTCATCTGGTCACCTCATTAAAGATATTTATTACAGTAGTTAGAAGCTATTCAGAACAGAGCTTGTTGTTTTATCACATAGCACTATAACAAAAAGTCCAGTATAACCCAGTTAAAGTTCTCACTCCATTCATTAAAGGAGCACTGACACAAAATTTCGTAGGCAAGATGATGACTGAGATAGATTTATGTGGAGACATCTACGAAATGTCAAAGACAAACATAGCCTAGAACACATTTAAAATCAATCCTAAAGCGCATGCTGCACGACTGAGTGAGATGTGGAGTCTCTCGCGACGCCGTTGTCAACGCGGCAGAAATGTAAACAAACCTACATCACCAGTTTGTGCTGCCTGGTCGCTTGCGCTTGTGCTATCTGCGATTTCTTTGTTCGTGCCTGCAGCTTTGCCTGTGCTCACTGTGCTGGCTAAGCAATAACTTCACAGTTTTGCATGGTCGCGTGGCCAGCTGCGTTTTCCTTGCCACCAGAGCTGCTCCTGCCTAGCTCGGTGCTCACTCATTGAAACTAAAACTGCCACTGGGCGCTCTAAAAATGCCTCTAAATAGATATTCGCCGTGGACTCATGAGAATGAGGCTTCAAGACGTGATAAGTGAATTGGTATTGACTGCAGACAATAAATTTGTATTGTTGTAAAGAAAGAAATAGATAAAAATAGTCTAGGTGTTGCAAAAAATGAACTAAATTTTTGTGTCAGTGCTCCTTTAACAATACGTTGTGACAATGCCCCCTCGTCTCTGTTTCACTAAAATGCCAATGCCGCTCGATCACCGCTAGCACTGTTGCATCATTCTTCTCACTTATCACACAGATTACACAATGACTTCAGCTACACTGGCGTCTATGACACCGCTAAGGCTTTTAACTACTCCTCACTCTCGTATGTTATGCATCTATGGAACAATCTTCCATGCAGCGTTGCTTTGCAGCAATAAATTTCGCAACCGTCTTATCAACCATTTCACTGATAATGCTTAGCTGGTCCGTTGGCTCCCATGATTCATGCATCCCCCCCTTTTTTAAAGCTTAATTAGCAAAGTGATGCAGTTGACTTAAGTTTTGTGATTTCAACTAGTACCGGTAAAGTTTGCAATTTGTTTACCGTGCTTCCATGCAATCAGTCCAACACACTGTGGCATTGCTTTCTTTGTGTTTCAATCTTGCCGATTTATCATGTTTTACAGCCTAACATACATATGAATAGTTTTGTAGTTACACAGATTTGCTGTACTTGCCACTGTTTTATGTTATTCTACATTATTCTTTATTTCGTGCACCAGCTTTGTATTTGATGTAAACCCTACGCTTGTGTGGATAATAATCCTGGTCGAATAATTTCGAATCTAATTCGAATACTATATATTACATATTATAAAGAAAAATTGTCATATTTGTCATGACCCTGATAGCCTGCACAATAGTATTTTTAAGATTTAAACAAGACCAGCGCAAATGTTTTTCGCTTTATTTTGTTCAAGAAAAAAATGGAAACAACTTTGAAAAGTAGCTGAAGTTCACTTTTGAGAGAATGTAAGTGATAACTTCTAAAATATGTTCCTTTTTAAAATTTACTATATTTTGAGCATATAAGCTTGTACAACAACTTTTTAAACTTAAAAAAATGATGAACCAATGTGAGGGTAGTAAGTTCATTTAACCTTGAAGTGAAGCCTCATGACAACCAATTTCTTTTGGGTAGGTGTTTTCACGCAATAATTTAAAGTTAAATTGAAGCGAATTTGAATACTGTAATACTCACTTGAATATTTGAAGCATTCGAATGTTCAGATAAGCCTAGTTAACCCAAATCGTTCTTACTTAGTATCGATGCCCCTTACACAATGCCTCCACAAACCCCGAGAGGTATTTGTAACTAACTAACTAACTAGCTAACTAAATATGCATATGAAAATGCCTTGGCAAGTTCCTCTGGACAGCTGTAGAATCAAGTTACTTTTTGTGGCAAATCAGGTACTTCAGACTCCTAATTTTATGCCTTTTCAGGCAGCTCTCATGTAGGAAAAATGACCAGTCAGTAGACTTAAGTTAGGACAAAGACCAGCAATTGATGTCTTACAATTTACGAGCAGGAGTGAGCACTTAGACATAAGAGCATACACCTAGTAACTAGTTAATTAGCTTTGAAAGTTGTTGACACTTGGTGATGCTGTGAGGTGGCATTGCAAGCAAAACACACTGTGAACACTTGCTAACTGAACAACTTTCCCAAGAATGTATGTAGTGTGCATCAATATTAGTACTATTCACAGTTGGCCATGCTGACATGACTTCAATGCTCAGTGAGCAACAAGAATTTCTTGCTCATATGGTGAAGGAAGTGGGCTAAATTTTATTGGGTCCTTTAAATTCTACAGATTTTACTTCACACTGTAAAACAGGATCTTATAAAATAAAACCTAAAATAACCAGGAAAATATGTTTAACTTATTCGAAGATTTAAATTTTAAGGACAGGACGTACAGGAATGCAGTAGCCAGATACAAAAGCAACAGAATCTGAGTGGTTAGAGGTGGTTGTTACGGTTAACTAACACTTCTATTTAGGTTATTTAATTCAACTGACGTTCTATCATTACTGCTTTAGTACTGAATTCCTCTTTAGACATCGCTTGACTATGATTGCCCCTTCAAGTCAATGTGGAGTGAATTCAAGTGTACTTTTTTTCTGAAGGTAAAAGGGGGAGTCCCGGTACACACCATTTTCATCTTGCATTCGTTTGATGTGAGTAAATGCTTCCTCGGCTGCTGACACGAGCCTGGCTCTGCGCTTCCGCACTCTCCGCTCGTATTCATGCTCCTCGTAAAATCGATCATTGTGACCTGACCGTCGTCCAGGCAGAACTGTCTGGTTTAGCGGAGCTTGGTCATCTTCTGCGACACCATCAACGTCATAGACCTGGAAACATAAAAACAACATACTTCGTTTTACGTACTTTTCGGACCTGGGCAGCAGTTTCACAAATGTGAAACCATTCAGAAAGCATTCTGTAGATGTAATAAGTTGTGTCTAAAAGCCAAGTTGAAGTAAAAACAAGCAAGCAATGGCAAAAGAGGGAAAAGGAAGAAAGTTGCAAGCTGTATCACTCAACTTTCAAGAATAACTAAAGGGTTGGTATTCTTAAAGGGGCTTCAAAGAGCAAAACGATTTTTTTAGTATTAGTAAAGCACAGTTTCACGACCCCTAAAGCACCGCTCTTACCGCTACTTGACGCTTAGTAAGTGTGAAAACATGCAAAAAGAAAATGCGAGTGGAGACGCCACCTTTGAACTCCCGCACCAAATGCAATTAAGTCATAAATTTTGAAGCCGTTTACTGAGTTCTGCATAGTTTCTAATCGATAAAATGAAAGTACATTGCCATCTGTTGATGCCATAGACCTAGTATATGAAGTTTCAAAAAATGGCATCAAGCCAATGTCGCGAAAATATAAAAAATACGTTTTGAAATTGTCGACACCACGTGCAGAGATTTCAGCCCTAAATTCAAAAATGAAACGTCAACCCTTGATTTTCTCCGCTAATAATAAACTTATGATAGTGAAACGTATGGCATTAGAGTGCTGAAAGTGCAGTTTGTCTATCTAAACCAGTTGTGGTTTCTCTTTAGCACCCCTTTCAGTACTGCTTTAGTGCGAGATAACAGGCAGTGCGATGGTTTACTATACTCTCTTTCACTACGTTGGTTCAGCAATACCAAAGCTACGGTGTGTGAAAGAGCCACAAGCTTGTGCAGCGAAACGTAGTCCTTCTTCAGCGAAAACAAAAAAGAGAGAAAAGGAGCGTTGCGGTGGGAGACACGAAGGAATGCGTTGACAAAGAAACAGATATACGAGAGTCATGAACAGCGCCGGAGAGAAACAGTCTCAAAGTGAAGTTATCTGCCGGCATGAGATTCTACCGATCTTTAGCAGAGCAACAAATTCAGGCTTCTTCAACCTCCCGGTGTAATTGCCTGTTTATTGCCTTTCCTGCATTTTTAAGTTGATAAACTAGCCATAATTACTATAATTCATTAAGCAGATGCTGTGACTACGGTGGGCAGACAACACGGAACGAATGAATACATGTGCAGAGGCTGAGTGCCCTTCCCATTGGTTGAGGGGCCTTTAGCCTCCACAGTGCTGAAGAGAACTTCTGAAAAAAAAAAAAAGAGTATAGATTGATGGATTCATTGGATTTACTGAAGTTCATCAAATTGATCAAGCATTAAATTTTTTTTATAAATTTCGCCTTACTCAGCAATCTTTCAGCCTCTCAGCTGGTTCAGGTGATAGTACGAATGCCTAGAAAAAGTGTTGGTCCTGAACTTTATTCCCACACAATGTACCTCCAAGGTTTATCAATAAATTAGTCTAGTTTTCTTTGCCCTTCATGCTGGCATCAGGAGAATTAAAACTGTTGTTCTTGTGAATGTTGCTGAATGCCGCATGACTGGCTTGTCTTGTTAAACAACATCCATTGAACATGATATCAGCGGAAGCAGTCAATGAAAAACCATGTTCCATGTCTCCATAAAAAGTTAAACAAAACCATGTTCCATGTCTCTATAAAAAGTTAAACCTATGAGCTCGGTGAAAGCAATGATATGTGAGTCGATGTTACAAAGTGTATGCTTTTAGAAAAAAAAACAGTAAGCAGCAGACTGGCTCCAGACATAAAAGTGAGCATGGAAAGACTGGGAGAAAGGAAATATATGTTGATGTATTCGATTGATAATGACTACACATGGTTACATTGCAGTACCTTGCCTCATTTCTTGCTCATTTTTTCTTCTCTGTCCTCTTATTTGTCTTTCTGTTCGGCCCAGGCATAGTAACAATTGTGAGAATAAGAAAAATTTTATGTTTTGCCTTTCACAATTAAGTACTGTATGCAATATAGATTTTTTCGTAGTTTTTGTGCATGTAAGTTGAACATAAAACGAGATTCTTCTTTGATAATGGAAGTCAGCATGAAGTTTGGGTGAAAATTGAACATTAGAACATGTAGAATTCCATGAAAAAGTTTGCTGTGCCATGAAGCTTCCTGCCGCTGGGTTCCAGCTGGTTACAGCAAGATGTAAATCATATGCATTATAATATTTTGCATAAAATCATCCAATCAGCAAGTAATGCCGACAAAGTGTGCAGTTACCCCTTATATTTGTGTCACTGAAATAAAACAAAGTGAATTCCGTACAACATAAGCTTGGAAACCATGTACAGAATGAGAAATGAAGACACATTTTCTGGTCATCTACCAAAAACGGCAACCTGCCTTGAAAGCCTGCTGCTGCTGTTGCTGCTTTCGGTGACGACTTGGAACCGTTTCCAGGTAAGGGTTGTAAATGGGAAAATCCTGCATAATGAAAACAAGAAATGCATGTTATAGAAGCGCATTACAACACAGAGCTATTTGAAGTTCAATACATTACAGCTAAGTACAATTTAAGACAAAAATATTGGAACATAGTGTAACTGCAATGAAGTAAAGAGCTTTTTACAAGCCACGACAGTTACGTTTGGTTACATCTGTTAGGTAGCGTGGGTCGGGTGACGCTGCAACAACAGCATGGGTGCGATATAGACAATACAACTTTATTGCCATCGTGAAAACCAAACACTGGCGCAAATGAAACAGGCGAACATTAGCAATATATATACATTTTACCCTGGAAGATGGTGTTTCTCAATAATAGGGTTGACTGACCAGGATAAGTTATGTGCTTACTTGAGCCACTAGCGTTAATACACAATTAATAACGCTGAAAACCTAGCCATCGTGAAAACCAAACACTGGCTGAAATGAAACAGGCAAACATTAGCAATATGTATACATTTTACCCTGGAAGATGGTGTTGCTCAATAATAGGGTTGACTGACCAGGATAAGTTATGTGCTTACTTGAGCCACTAGCGTTAATAAACAATTAACAACGCTGAAAACCTAGCCACATTCGTATTCACAAGAAGTTCCTATATGTTTCAATGAAACAATATTTTACAAGTTTCTATGCAAAATTACACAACCATGATTAGTACTGGTTAGATAAATAATGAAGCTAAAGAGATCCTAGTAACCCCTACTACTTGTGGCTACTTTCAGTTGCTTCTTAGACTGGTCTTCAGTTGAACTATTGCAGAAATCTAGTGAAATTTCTTTAGTCTACAGTTTACGCCCTTTTAGCGTCTATTCGCCTTCAAAGTTGTGCCTTGTTTGGATTGAACTGCTGATACACTGTCATAACTTGACTCAATTGGCTTTAGTGCTGACAGTGCATTCACATTATCAGAAATACAGCTTAACAGTTGCCCAAGGTCATGCAGAATGAAAGAGGGCTGCATAATAAAGAAACTAGGCTTGAAGCAGGCCAAAATTGTGAAAAACAGCAATAAGTTTAATTATTTAGCGATTTGCCATAATCAAACATTAAAAACATGAAATGCCAACCTTTTGTTTGTGTGGTTTTTGTACATCTAAGATATCAGCGGTAATGAACAGGGTCTCCAAAGCAACTGTGAGAGGCTGTTAACAGCCATATCATAGTATAGTGGCGATTGAAGTTATGATTAAAATTATTTTTGTTAAATGTTTCGTATTGAGGTGTTTCAGGGTTCCAATCAACATGCACCAATCAATACCTCCAATCGCAATGCTCGGGGCCGCCGCTCCCTTACTATATAGGTGTTTGCAATTTATGGTTGCTTCAATGCTGGAGGACTGAGTGATCGGTGAAGTTTGACTTGTCAAATATATGTCGACGTTACGACCAGTGCAGTGGTGGATGTCTGTGCATTTATTCTGCTTATTTTCGGTGCCCCAATTCAGCTCTGAATGCAGCAATGTCTCTGGTTTTCATCGTTGCGGTCTGCAGAAATGTGCTCCATACAAATATTTAGCCGTTACAAAAATATTGTTTCCCTTTGGTTTCCTTCACTAACCACCATTGGCTTCACAAGGATGTGACTAAAAAAAAAAGCGGGTCCTTCAGTTCACCTTCTTTTTGTTGACCCACCTGATAGTACTTCTCGAGCATCCATACAGCTGCCCTCTGTATACTGAGCTGGCCGACTGTGTAGCTCCGGCTCTGGCCATCGGGTGAGCGCACAATCTTCACATAGTACTGTGGCTGCAGCTGCCGTATTTCAACAAGAATGACAGCCATGTAGTGAATAAACAGAAGGGAGTCCACCAGGGACAGAGCGAACTGCACTATGCTCAGGTACGTCAACTCGTAGTCCTGGTGGCGTCGCTCGTAGATGCGGACACAGAAGAACAGCCAGTATGAGAAGATGAACACAAAGACCAGGGCGAGCACCACCGCTCTCAGGATGAATATTCGTGGCATCGTTGCACGAGGCCTTCGCACGAATAGAGCCCAGGTGGCAACCGCGAGGATAAGCAGCTTGAATGCGAAGCTGATGAGAAGGCCGTCACACTCTGGTCCACACTTTTGCACTTTCCACTCTAGAATTTCGATTCGTGGTAGCGCTACCATCACCATCGGAGAGAGGAATGCCGCTAAGGACAGAATGCTCGTCAGCACTGTCCCGGCCCACATATGGCAGCGAAAAAGCCCTCCGGGCGTGCCTTCCGGCTCCCTACCGAGCCTCGACACGTCCTCGGCGCTCATTGAACGCTCGCTCGTGTTTCCCGTGATGGCAGTCGTGTTGTCGCCCCAATTATCATCTTGCGGCAGAATCTGCACCTCGATGACCTCATCCCTTCGATCGCCAACCTTGACTTGCGTGGGACACGACCGAGTGGAGCGATGCGAGTGCCTCCGGCTGGCACGGTACGACTGATGGGGACCATCCTCTTGCTTTTGCTGTTGCTGCTGCCGCTGTTGGTGGTGCTGCTGGTGGTGGTTCTGGATGTTGTTGCTGTGGTTATGGTGTCGAGAGGACGACGACCTCCGGGACCGCTCACTGGGGCCTGACTTGACTGATTCATTGTCGTGTGACATCTTGAAGTTCGGTGGCAGCTGAATCCCACCGTGGATGTCCCCTGACCAGACGGACATGGCCAGGCCACCTGGTTGTCGCTGTCAACACAGCGTCTTCTGCAGCCTCAGCTGCACACCTGCGGTGGGCGAAGAAAAGAAACCCTTTCCTTAACACTTACTTTGAATCGTATACAAATCTTATTTGCTGCAACTTCCGCACAGGGGCGTGCTGTAGCTGTCAAGCTACAGTACGCCCCTACAGCACGGCCATGAACCACACCCAATTTTCACATAAATTAAACACTATGATCCAGATAATTGCACAAGTCGGTAAACATACTACAGCATCAACAATTAATAAAGGCAGGTATTCACGCATCACTTCCAGAGCAACATACTATGAGAATGCAGCATAAAAAAAAAAGAGATTTGAAAAAAAGATGACCTGACATGTATATATGTCGTGTTCCTTTAAAAATCTCAAGTGGTTCGGAAGTGCTTTGATAGGAGCTGGTTGGTGTGAAACAAATGCGAAGCTTTACCATGGATATGCCTAACATGAGGATGAAGATTGATACAAGAACAAGACATGCAAGTTGCATGGTCTTTTTATATTCATTTCAGGGATGCAAATAATCAGTGGGAAAAAGAAACACTGAATCTTAACTGTGAAAATATACATTGAGGTGTGAATGTGCTGCTTGCAGTGATGATTGAATGAAACTACTGCTTTAAAGAAAAAAAAATTTATGACACTAAGACTTCTACTGCCTTTATTTGCCCATGAACTTGAGTACAAACAGAAACACTTTGCTGCAGCTCACAAGACATTGAAGTGACTGACGAACTAAACTTCGATCTTGAGGGCAGTTGTTTATTCGGGAAAGTTGTAGGACATCACAATTTACGGCATACCTACTATTTGCAGACCAAAGGTTCGACAAAATTGGACATTTGCCATATTATAGGTGATATTGAAGCTGGCTTCACCTGGCATGCAGAAAATGTGGCCTCTATGTTATGTTAGACTGAAAATAGGTGTGAAAAAGAAGTGCTGAAATTAGTATGAGGGTGCTTTAAAGAATCTGATCAGGCGAATCGGCATGTCATCTTAAGTACATAAGTATAAGTGTTTGAATAAAAATACGAGGACAGCAACCACAAGAGGATAAACCATGTATTGAGGTTTCATTACCAAGAATGGTGACTTCGCTCAACAAGTTCTGGTTTTCGTATTTTTATTCATTGATTCTTCCCGACCAGACGGGTGTCATTAGAAACCTTGATTGCAAGTAGGCTGCTCATTATTCGTATGTGGAATGTGATGCTTATCTGTGTTTCTTTTTATTTATACAGAAGCACAAAATACTTTCACTTGTCCGCACAAAGCACCGCAGTGACTGCCTGTGAGCTCCATGCAAAGCACATGAAGTAAAATATTTATACTGCTGTTTTCTTGTGTATAAACAGAGTAAAGAAACAGATAAGCTCCAAACATCGCATAAAAAGATAAGGTCCTCCGCTGGTGCGTCTGAGATGATTGGATCTTACATATATCATCAACAAGATATTTAGCCACTTATACATCAAAGGTAGTTTCAGTGCGAAATAACAGAGTGGCTACATTTTCTGTATGCAAGTCTTGATATTGCTACTAAAATTCCATGATAAATATCCAAAATTGTTTACTTATTTATTCTACTCTCTGGGGCCTATGGCCAAGGGTAAGTTCTTACAAAAAAAAAAGTGAGTATAGTCAGATTGTACAAATAAATTTTATGTAATATAACTTCAGCTTACACATTTACATACTAATGCATCTTATATAGCTGATATATCACAAAAGCTAATTATAAATTGTTAGCTAATGCAACAAAAAGCCAGCCAATATTACAATGTTATAATGGAAGAAGTGGCCATAATTAATACAAACAATGCCATGTGGAATTCTCTTTCTCTCGTTTGATGTATGAGCCAAAAATTAATTGAACAAATTTTTCTGTTGCATGAAGGGATGCCTACTTTATGATGGTGATCAATACATGGATATATGCTGTGTGCAGCATCAAAGTGATTTTTAGGCAGTGGGTAGTTGTGATGCCCTGTGACTTTCCCACATAAGCAATGGCCCTCGAGTGGGTAACTGAACTGTTAATTATAGCGAGTTCATTGTTATTTAGTTATGTCAGTGGCACTTCGGCTGCAGCGAAGTGTTCCTGCCTTGATGTAGAGCTTGTGTGTGTAGGCGGCTGGAGCCTGCCAAGCATACTATTTTTATAACATATCTGCCTTGAAAAAAATTTAAGAACAAAATGAAGAACAATCCTTATGCATGTACGTTTTAAGCACAGTATCGCAATTCGTCATAATGCGACCCGATAAAACCATTTTATGTTCTATAAAAACTTCATAACCAAAGAAAGCACTGTTCATCCATGAGCATGACTAGACACCAATAGGTTCCCTTATCACAATTACCTACTAGGCCATTGCTCGCAGAGCAAGGTGTTTCGGTTAGGGTTCTCTACTACGTACCCGAAGGTCGTGGGATGAAATCCCGGCCGCGGCGGCCTCGTTTCGATGGGGAAGAAATGCTAGATAGATAGAGGCTTATGTACCAACCCCATTGGTGAAGTTGGCCCGAACTCCCTCAATGTGGTTAAGGCCATAAAATCCCCGAAACGATATAGTTGTTATATGTTTCTAGCGGTGCCTTCGCTGCTCATAGCCTGTGTTTCCAACAAACTATATATGTTATAACAACTCCATATATCATAATTAATATGAATAAGAACTAGTTTTTTTTTTTTTTTGTCAGACACAACATTAGTCAGAACTGACAAGTAAGCCTGTGAAGAGGTTGAGAAGAGAACTTATTACCAGCAGCAAAGAGAGGACAGGAAGATGTAGCCACAGTTTTTGGCCACAAAGCTTTCATTGAACAGAGTGGCGGTACCGTGGCAATAATGTTGCTGTGCTTGGCCCGGATAGCGGGAAAGCCATCTATCCGGAATTTGTGACAGCGGTGTGTCGCGCGCCGGGTATCGAACGCACGACCTCTGCCTCCGCAGCGCAGCACGCTACCGATGTAGCTACTGCACAGGCGCAGACCCGCCGATGTAATCGAATGAGTGCCCCCTCATAAGTTCGATCAGACTTATATTTTTTGAAGCGAAAGTCTCTACTAGGGTTTACACGCACACTTCATGAAAGCAGCGTGCACAAGAGCTTTGACAAATTCAGTTTCAGCCGCAGCGCCACTACAGTACCATTCGCAACTTCTAGAACACAAGTTGTGCGACTTCAAATCTCGGAAGCCATGACGAACGCGAGATGGTTTTGCACGCTATCGGCAGGTGGCGCTAACGTCCTTGCAACAAAATATTAGAGCGCATCGGGCGAGCTTCGCTAGAGCCTGGCGCGTTTTTTTGATATTCTAGTGTTATTCTAGTGAATCGATGATGAATATTCTATTCATGGTCGATTTAAAACGGCAAAGCTTGCACTAAGTCGCCCAAGCTTGAAACAGCAAACCTGGATGACTCTGAAGTCTAATCTGGTTGGTTCTAAGTTGTCGCTATGCTTTAGCTAAGCGATGTCAAATTGCTTTAGGGTTCTCGGCGCAGACAGGTTCAAGTTGATGAAACCACAGACAGTCACAGACACGACACGAATGTCCAAACTCCAGTTATCGCTACGGATGCCACAATAAACGCCAACTACAGTAAACCCCCCTCTTCTATTTTACTGCAGTCACGACCTAGGCGAACAACTTGCACATGTAATGATTAATTAAGACACATACAAAGAAAAAAAAAACGGTAGGCTAAATTTGAACAGATTTCAGTGCGAAATTCAAATATGGTGCTTTGACTTTGATTTTTTCCTCCAAGTAAAGAACTTAGAAAGGTAAGACAGTTTTCAGAGAACGTTCGCTCTAAACCAATTAGTTGTTTCATTTCAGTGTCCTTTTACTAACGGGGCTGCTAAACCTCGCAGTAAGGGCGGCGTCAGAGTACTCACGCGCGTATGCTACGCATGGTAAAGTATGGAAAGGGAAGGTAAAGACAATTGAAGGTGAGGAAGGAAATGAAGAGGGGCGAGTGGAAACGTGGTATAGGCATACATTCCAGTCGAGCAAACATTGTGGCCGTACTATTTTTCACCTGCTCATGCGTTCTCACTAATCAACCCCCCTTCGTTTTGTATCAAGTGCGCTGCCACGCCTTTCCGTATAGTTTACGGACCGCGACCTCACACTCGCCTTGTGCGCCCCGTTATCGCGAACGCAATCGCGAAGAAGCATGATTATGATGAAAATAACCGATGAAGAAGAGCTTCATGTCGAACGCAGCATTATCTTCTGCGTAATCGTACACAGTTAGAGCTCCTTGCAAGGAGGACTCGCAGTCTCGCGCCATTTTTTTGAAGCTCACGTGATCATAAACGCTTCTTTCTGCATGCCCAAATGGCGGGCTGCGCGTTGCGCACGGGAGTTAGCGCGCCTTCGGGCGGCAAACGACAGTCCCCATTATTATTATTATTATTATTATTATTATTATTATTATTATTATTATTATTATTATTATTATTATTATTATTATTATTATTATTATTATTATTATTTTCAACTATCTTCTCTTTACTTCTCTGCTATATTTCATTCCCCAGGCACCCTCCATGCGCCGACCTGTTGAGGTGTCCTCGTAAGTCACGGGTCGGCACTTTTCTCTACACTTCTTCCATTCATAACCACCTAAAGAGGAGCGCTCGTTAAGAGGCCCTCTGCTACACTGAACACCGTCAGTGCGTGCGCTGGAGGGAAGGGCGCTATTATAACGTAAGGGATGCGCGGATGATGAATTTCGGAACCGAACCTAATCAAACACAAATAGAATAGTGCACGATGACGTCGAATTCAATACGAATAGTAATCAAATACTGTTGGAGTGCTAGTCGCATAGTATGTAAACCATTTTCAAAACAGCCTTAAAAGAACTTGCTGTTGGGATAGTTGGTAAAACATTTCAAAACATTAATCTGAGCGCAAACACACGACACATTCAATCAAACACACGCGCTGTGCGTGTTTGATGCCTGGGTGTGTGTGCGCCTGAATGTGTAGGATCTCTGCGCTCAAATTTTTTTAAAGACAGTATTAAAACACTACAACATTTTACTTCAAGCAAATATTCGCAAACTTTTATCAAAGGCCATTATCGTTAGTTTTAATCAACTCGAAATATTACAATTACGAAAACTAAGGTAAGCCTGCATACAGCAGGAACTATAGAGCCTTCGTATAATATTCTGTAACTGTATGTTCAAACCTATAGCATTCACCGACGTTGTCAATGTGAGACTTTGGCGTTTCATTTTAAATAAAATTGCGACACGAAAAGTAAACAATTTTGAACCAAACACCACGGACAAAGCTAAATATGTAATGAGGCTGATCAACCTGTCGTCACAGCACGGCCTGCGCATCGAAAGCATGAAACAATCGGCGTATAATCCTGCATCTGAAAGGACAATTTACGCAAACGCAAAACCCGCATCTGTTGTTAGTCATGAAGCTGCTGGCAACTATTACAAAATGAAGACAGGAGCTGATTAATGTGATACAGCTTCAGCATAGTGAAAAACGAGCAAGAGTGGAGTTTTCAGAAGAAATCCTCGTTCATCCAGCAATCAATATAGTGCTGGCAGTCTCGTAAAAGCTTGGGCTGCGTGGAGATCCCTTTAAGGATTGACTGATTGATTGATTGATATGTGAGGTTTAACGTCCCGAAACCACATTATGATTATGAGAGACGCAGTAGTGGAGGGCTCCCGAAATTTCGACCACCTGGGGTTCTTTAACGTGCGCCCAAATCTGAGCACACGGTCCTACAACATTTCCGCCTCCATCGGAAATGCAGCCGCCGCAGCCGGGATTTGATCCCGCGACCTGCGGGTCAGCAGCCGAGTACCTTAGCCACAAGACCACCGCGGCGGGGCATCACTTTAAGGATTAAAATAGGGAGAATGTTTAGAGCTGTTCCAAAGTTTCGTTTGTTTTTGGTTTTCTCCCGTCGGTGCTCATTATTCGAAAAACGTTCGGTATTTCGAATACTTTCGAATACGTACTATTCGATTCGACAATTTGATCGAATGCTGCGCTATTCGTTTCGTTATTCGAAATTTTTGAACATTCAGAAACAATAAGGACACCTTGCAGGCCAGATCGAAGCGGCGTAGTTCTTCGATGCTAGCGATGCTCTGTGTAAAGCGTCGCACTTGGCTGTTACTGGCGCTCTGGTAAGGCTGTGAAGGTAAGCACAAGAAAAAGGTGAGTAGAAAAAAAAAGGCCTCTGTGGGTAACCCCCAGGCGACCACATATTAACATATTTTCACAGAGTGGTCCCATATTTTTCGGGACCACCACTACGATATACCCCATGGTTACAACCTGATTTTGGAAAAAGAAAGTAATTGATTACCGGTAATGAACTACAAGAACATGTAATTGAACTATACGCATAACTTTACAGTTTCGTCAATGTAACTGATTGTGTTACAAAATTGCAAGAAGATTCAGTTGATTACAAGTAATCGATTACTTGTAACGGTTACGTATAACTTTGCATGGTCCATAGCGGAACATGAAAAATAAGTAATGACACCATATAAGTAGGAGCGTACTCTAGTTATGCGTGATTTCGACAACGAAAAAATAATGCGATTAATTAGAGAGCTATAAAAATTGTGTTTGATGACAAGCGTGTATTCATGGGCAATCCGTTATGTCCGAGTAGGCTAATTTAATTTCATGGGCACTAACACCGCAGTGGAATGGCAGCCGCTAGCACTTAACGTTGCGTGCGTCGTCCACCGACGCTAACAACGCAATATCTATATGCTAGAAATTTTTGCTTGCAAATCTTCCAGCTTTCCCCTGACGAGAGGTTATGGACGATTACATAATACTATACGGACACGCCATATAGTTGTTGTTTACAAATAAGCATAACAACTAGTAATCCTACTTTCAACGAACATTAGATAGTTTTAGTACTGCGGAATGGTGCTACGTACACATCACGCAAGCGCCTTGAGTTACGTGGCGTCGTTTGCCACTAATCGGCTTTTAGTACGCCGTAGTACCCACGTACGTAACGAGCGTGAAGCGTGTTGCGCCATCTGGTAGATCAAAATAAAAGCACGTGTTGTTCACAGCCAATGTGAGCCAATCCAAGTGTTATAGTATAGTGAACTAGAAGTACTCTAGTGGCACGACCGCCAGGCCACGCCGCCTCTCTTGGTGGTCGGAAATACCACGGACCGCCGCTAGGGTTTCTCGTGGCGCTACTGCGCCTTTTCCTAGGCGAGGCGCGGTCACTTGGTGATTCAGCGCGTTAGTTCAGCACGTCTGCCGGTATCCTGCGCATCGCTTTGTCTGCAGCTACTGTACTGCACGTGTACCGGTATACTCTGCTCTGCATTTTCTCGCACGGACCGTTGTGGAGCAGCTGTCTTTATACCTGTTCAGGTATTCCGTACCAACAAACATGTAGCTCGTGACATGTCGAAGCGGAGGACGGATTCACACTGTTTTGCTCCGGGTTGCCGAAGCGGCTACCCGGGCGCCCCGAAGGCATCGTTGTTTGCAGCTCCTAGAGAAGACGATCTCCGCAGAAAGTGGGAGCGTAACCTCCGGAGGGATGACAAGCCTCTGACCGAAACATCAGCGGTGTGCGAACATCACTTCGAGCCAAGATATATTCTACGCGAATATGTGCACGTGATAAATGGCTGTGAAGTGCGCACTCCCCGAGGAAAACCGTCATTGGTGCCTAATGCCGTGCCAACGCTTTTGCCAGGTTGTCCAGCGTACCTTTCCGTCGCTGCGCCCAAGCAAAGACCCGAGAGAAGGAAAGCAGCCAAACCTCCTGAAGGCGCAAGCAGAAAACGGCGCAGGCCTGATGCACCTGACGAAGTGTGCGACGGCGGTGAAATGGAAGGCATGGACTTTAATGCTGCCACTAGTGCGCGACTTTCAATTGAAGCTATTCGCACACTTGAAGTTCCTGCAAACTACTGGTGTCGTATAGAAGCAGTTGGCCACTGCGATCTAATATTTGTGACGACAGTGATAAGCAAGCGTACAAAACTGGATATTTTTCATGAAAAAGCTGTGTGCTTTATGTCCACAGAAGGAAAAATTGTAGCCCAAGTCTTCTATCAAGGTGTTTTGTGTCAAGAGAAACCCGTGCAATCCCTTGCTGAGGCCACATCCGTATTAGAAGAAGCTCGAGAAAGCCCTGTCTGCAAGGGAGGGCTTTCCCTGTCTACCCGCAAATTCAGGTGCTGAAAATGTTCCATCTGGTAAACAGCGCTTAATGGACAAGTTTATAAACAGTGACAATGTAGCTGCCGTGCAGAGCTCGCTCCCACAGAGTGCGCCAGACCATGCGTCATGCATTATATCTGCCAGTGACAACCGGCTAACATTTTATATAGCAGGATATGCAGCTAGAAAATGCCTACTGAAGTCTGGCTGCGAAGAGTGCCGTAAACTTCTTCTAATGCAAAAGGAGTCTGCTGAAAGTCTCAAACACCTTGCGCAATTGACACACATGAAAGACAGAGGTGGCCTGCTTTATCCGTCTAGCCTGTTGTTTAAGTTTGTTCATGATTTAGAAAAAGCCTTCACAACGTGTTTCAGTTTGCTGGAGCTGCACGCCGATAGCATACTCGACATTTTAAGCGAAGTTAAGGCAAAGCAAAAAAATGGGCTTGGTTGTCGTGACCATTCTGAAGGCATTGCAGCTGAGGTCATCGTTTTTTACATCACTACTCGTCTGCATTTCCTAACTAAAAGCGTGAACCAGAATAGTGCTAAAAAACGAGAATCAGCCAAGCACCTAAAGCTCAGTAGATGTTAAGTTCTGCACATGTCCATCTCACGTGTCTTCTTTTTTGCGAATCCTCGTAATAGTTTTGAAAAGCTGTTAAACTAGTGAAATTTATTTTGTTATTTTGTATTTTTTGTACTCTTCCAACCATCACAATAAATAAAAAGATGTTCCTGTTTTCATTTTCGATGCTGAGCACTGTGTCCTTACCATGACCTTCTATGTAATAAGCCAGCACCAAAACTATAGTGGAAGCGCGCCGTAAGCTTGTGATGGTGATGAGCAATCGCTTTGTAGCGAATGTTATTAGCGCGTGTGGTAAATATGAATATATATATATATATATATATATATATATATATATATATATATATATATATATATATATATATATATATATTCTTGGCCAAACTATGTATATACAAACCGCTGAGCCACGCAATAACTAACCTAGCAATTTTACGTTTGCATGAGCCAGGAAGCAAACACGCGCGTTAGAATTGACCATAGCTGCAACTCAGAAGGAGCCAGCGACGGCCGGTCAACGCAGCCGAAGCTCCTAGGAAATGGAGCAGTGGCGCCACCTCGCGCCATCCGAGTGAAAGGCTGGCGCCAGAGCCTGGCCGGTCGCACCACTAGAGTACTTCTAGTTCACTATAGTTATAGCCAGATTATGGCCATATTTTAAGCCACAGAGCCGGTCGGTGCTTGCCTTCGATGCCGCCATTTTGCAAAACGAAGTCTCGCGCTGTTGCGAACTTGTTGGAGAGCGGCGCGATCACCTCATACGTATACACGCACACACGCATCTCATGCATGCGTACGTAGCGGCTGCGTACGTAACGCGATATGTGCGCGTTGTGGTCTGCGCATGCGCACTACGCAGAACGTGGCATCCTTACGTGCGCAACGCCGCCACGTACGCAGCGTACGCAGTACTAAAACTCTCTAATATATCCATTTCGATGATCTATACCAACCGTAATCGAACCCACGACATGCACTTCTTATCATTGCTGATCATCTCTGTTAATTATTCGACACATATGAATTTGTTAATTGGATATGACACTGCCTGCCTAGCTTGCAATGTTGGAGCACTCCATGGCAGTAATATGTGCTGGCCGGCCATATACATATACATATATATAAAGCATTTGTGTTTCCGCATAACTATTATTTCTGATTGTTATGATATATAGTCTGTTGCTGAACCTATTCATGTGTTCCACATCCACCCATCTCCCCGTGACAGACCCGGACGTGGACGGACAAGCCTCGACCCTATAAGGTGCGATCGCCCTTAAACCATCGCGTAGTTACACCTTTCGCCATTGACCCACAAAGTATTCGCGCATTGCAGCGCGCTTGAACGTGTACCGCACGACGCCTGCATGCATATATATACGAAATCAAAGCACACACAATACATATTCATCCACAATGAAGCGCTGCGCACCCCTTGAAGGTTGCTTACGCATTGTTATTGTTTTATAGGCGATGACGGCGGCGCCATACACGTGCTTCAAAGTGCCGTTCTTAGCCCTTCTAAACACGTGTGCACCACGTTCATACGCGACGGGCATTATATGAGGTCATTCTTCATCTCCCGCCTATGTATATGAGTGCGTACTGCGTGCGGGACGGCGATGGGCCGGCCTGCCGTTCCATTAGGAGTAAACCACCCGGCTGCAGGCGAGACGAGGTGCCGAGGAAGATGCGTTGCAACGAAGCGGTCGGGGCGCGAGCACAGTCGACCGCAGAGATGGACGCCCTTTCGGATGGACGACGAGATTGCGCCGAGCTATGCCTGCCACTCAGGAAGGAGATCATCGTCGAGGCGAGGGAGCTTCAGACGCTATCGCGCAGCCTCGTGTGGACCCGTTTTCTTCGCGCCCCGCGAAACGCGTGCTGTCCCAAAACACCGTTGCGCGCGAGTATACTATACAAAGCCGCGCCTAGTTTCTGCAATATCTGGGTATTTCTCTGTTTACATCCGACAGCAGCTATCAGAGCCGGAGTCGTGGGAGCGGTCACGTACAATCATTGCATTCTACAGTTCAAGCGTTAGAGAAAACCGATCAGTTTCTGTTATAGTGTCGGCGATTTTTCATCACCACGATTGTGGATTGTCTTCGACTGCTCAGAATCACCGTGCACTTATCGGAGAGCCTTCTTTGCGTGACGTCCTCCCGGCCCTTATCGGACGAGAAACTTTAGGCTGCATGGAAACACATGTCGACCGTGCCCAACACAACTTTGAGTGCCAATTGAGATTTCTGAGAGAGGTAGGCTTAGATGTTCGTCTTTAGAGCATATGTACTGTACTTAAACAGCGCAACCAACTCGCCTTTGCATCTCAACCAACTCGCCCAGTCTGCCATTCTATACCGTTCAGTATGCAACATATGTGGGGATGTGATCTGAAGCGCGTATCGTATACCTCTGCCGGGATTTTACGTCCCGCGATATCGATGAGAGACGCCGTATAGCGGAGGGCTCCAGAAATTTCGTCCCGACGTCGGTTGTTCTTAACTGTGCACTGACATCGCACAGCACACGGGCCTCTGTCATTTCGCCTCCATCGAAGTGCGACCGCTGGGATCGAACCCACGACCTTCGGGTCAGCAGTCAAGCACCGCAGCCATTGATTCACCACGTCGAACCTCTGCCGCTAAGTTTTCCCGTCATCCCGGTGGGGAATAGCTGCAGGCTGGAGTCACGCTTTCCGGACAGCGGCGCTCCTTTATCAGCATTACAGAGTATGTCCTTTAAATTAGGCAGCGCTAATACATGATGCCAAATGTCTTTTCTTTCAGCGGAGATGGCAGCCCCCGTAATTGAACGGCGATTATAAAACCATGAGTAAGGTAATCGCAAAGAAATGTTGATGCGATGAAACCTGGTCCCGCAGCAAAAAAGCGTTCGGGCGCATTTCCAATCAGTTCGACGTCCTTTTTCTGCATGCATTACGTTGAATTCCGCATGAAATCTATACGCCTTCCCTTTTACCACCTTACCCCCTTCGCTCTCTTAATTGTGAAATTTACATATATGTCCCGTTCAGGAAAAACGTAATGAAACACCCAGCATTTGCTCACAGCAGATCACAAGCACAATACGAAGCCCTATGCTAGCAGGAATGCTGGTGATGGAGCGAAGCTATCCTAAGGTCCATAACCTCTACGTTTAAGTCGCCG
The DNA here is from genome assembly GCF_013339725.1 of Rhipicephalus microplus. NCBI lineage: Eukaryota > Metazoa > Arthropoda > Arachnida > Ixodida > Ixodidae > Rhipicephalus > Rhipicephalus microplus. Next base: position 139,174,026 of record NC_051170.1, on the reverse strand, counting down.
ACTGGTATAAAGGACGGCCAAATGCACGGAAAAAGTGCGGTTTATTATGCGCGCCAAATATGCGCTGTGTAAACGGTATCCCGCACAAAATTTTCCCACTTGCGCTTCGACTATACTACGGCAAGCCTCAATGGCAACGGTCAAACATTGTGAGCGTCTAAGGAGCTTCGCTCCTAAAACCATGCACAATCAGAAACTGCGCCCGGTCGACGTAGATATGGAAAAACGCAGCTGTTTTTCTAGCGACTCTCGGTCGACGTTTAGCGACGCGACGTGGTGATATATCTGCCAGCTAGCCCGAGGTAAATTCACGCCGCTGGACGTCGTCTACGCCGTTTCGCGCATGCGACGCGGCAGCTCGACCGCAAAAAAGCGACGCCTCGGTGACTTGAAATACTGCCCACGTCCCCCGCAGGACGCCGCCTGGAGTGTGTCTCGGCGTTTCATCATTCTCTTCGCGGTGCTGCTTGCATGGCCTCGCTGTGCCCGTGACGCATCTCTGAGCGCTTCCTCGGAGCACAAAGGCGACGTGGCGCAAGCGCGTATGCTCTTCAACGCTTTCTACGACCGGGCGTCTCTATGTATCACACTCTTGCCCCGGACAGTGCATACACAAATCCCCGTGTGCCTACGTAAAGTTCTCAAGACCTCCCTCCGCGTTCCGGACTCGCCGGGGTGACATATTTTGGGGTGTCGAGTGCGTTTTGTCGTCTTTACGCAAGGTCATCATGCTGGCTTCATTCTTTTATTGTTGTCCACCGACAAGCGCGCGTTCTTCCCAAATGTATAACAGACAAAAAAAGGCGTTCTGTTGGCTGAGCAGAAAATAGGATTGTAAAAAAAAAGAAAACAAAGTAGAAGCCTGACAGTTACGGATGCTTCGAAATAGCCGAGGAAGCACAATGCTCACGAAGCAAACACGGCGCAACACTCGCAAAAACACGAGCACACGCCGGTCGGACGAGTGGCCGCATCTCGGTGAGCTCAAGGCGGGCTTTTGTTTCGTATTCAATTTTCTTTTTTCTTTCTGCGGACGTCGCAATTAGCGATGACAAAGCAGCGCCGGCACGGGCAATTCGTTCGCCGCGGGTGGCACTGCAATTATGCCGCTGATAAAGTGGCGTCATCGGTTCTGGCCGGCGTTACATAATTCGTTATTCGGGGATAAGGATAAAACAAAAATGTCGTTCAAACTGTCCACGAAATTTCAAAAACCTCGTTGTTACCGGGGCAGACAGCAACATGTGATCCGACCTTTCAAAATTACGCGAGACGGTGTGTTGTCGAAATTATGCCATGGGTAAGTCTTCGCTCACACAAAGTATATAGGGGTGAAATTCACGACGAAGAGCACGAGAGAGATGCTTGCCATTGGCCAACTGTATTTGATAAATACCTGTTTCACGCTACGATTGGTTATACCATGTGCTTTTGCAGGCAGTTCCAGCGTAAGTGGATGCTTTTTTTTTGTGAATTGACTTGCAAGTTGTGCCAATTTCCCCAATTATGCTCGTTTTTTGTTCTTGTTTTGTAAGTGCTTTTCGGAACCGTGTGCCTGCTTTTGCTAACGATATGGCCAGCGTCGTAACTAGAAAAGTTGTAACTTCAGAGGTGTTCTTAAGAGCAAGAGCCAACCAATCGGGATCATATAAAGTGACGTACAGCTATTACGAACGATGGAACTTGGGAATTAGGCACCTTTGGTGTCTTCGCCTTGGTGTATTCGTACTGAGTTTCAACGTAGGAAAACTGGACAAGCACTCACCATTGCCCAAGCAAAAGTGATAGATTGCCGTATTAACGTTTCCCCCATTTTTCGTTCGCTCCCAAGAAGGCAACTCATTGCAAACTATACATGGTTCCTCGAGTAAGGAGTCTGCGCACTAAGATTACGCCGAGTTTTCACTCGAGTCCTTATTTGAGTGAAACAACAGTTCACATTTCCCTGTCTTTACGATATGTCCCACGATTACGTTCTTCGTAAAGTTGTAAACCTAGCATAGTTTATTTATTTAAAATTCATATTCCAAAAACACGAAAGAAAAAATAACTACCCAAGCCACACAGATGGATAACCACCGAAGCTGAAACGTGCTGTCCCAGTGTTCACCACGAACTGGGATCGGTTGAAGTGTTTAGCTTTTGAAATTTGAAATTTATTTTGAAATTTGAAATTTTAAGAGACACATGCTTCAAGCTTAGCGCTTGGTGACGTTAGTTTGATCGATACTGACAAGGCGTAAAGAATATTGCTGATACCGATTTATATGTACACGTTACCAACAAGAAAAATGTTCTCAATTTCCAGTACAACATCGGGAGCAACAAACTCAGTAAAACGTCCCATTTTAAATACTTATGGGTGACAATTACGAACAACCTAACTTGGCAACGTCACATTGAATCGGTTTGTTCTGAGTCATTTAAAAAACTGTGTTTTCTACGAGCAAAGATGCATAAAACACCGAAACACGTAAAGCTGCTTGCATACCACACATATATTAGACCTAGACTGGAATACGCCTGTGTGGTTTGGAGCCCTCACCAGAAACACTTGGTCACTAAGTTAGAACGCATTGAGAGGCGTGCAGCTCGGTTTGTGTGCTCTAGATATAGAAGGCGGGATTCAGTAACTGATATGCTAAATTCATGCAATTTAGAATCACTGGAAATTCGAAGACGGAAACAAAAACTTAAAACATTATTTCGTATAATCCAAGGGATATTCAAAATAACTAAAGACGAGTACATACGCCTTCCCGGAAAACGTAGCACTAGATTGAATCATGATGCCCCCATTGAACCTTTCAGCGTTCGCACTGACATCTTTCAGTGGTCATTTTTCCCTGATGCTATAGAACAATGGAATTCTTTACCCCAACATGTTATTAATAGTACCGATGTGCAAATTTTGACAGAGAAATTGATGCTTATTTTGGTAATGGTTGAATTCAACGTACTGCCCATTCTGTTTTCCTGTGTTTATTGCTTAGTGGTTTTTTTAGGTGTTCTGTTTGTACTCATATTGTACTCCCTCCCTGTTATGACCCTCAAGCGAGGGTTGACAGTATTATTAAATAAATAAATAAATAAATAATGCAGGCGCGATCATGAAACTGAAAAGAAGCCAATGCTAACGCGGAGGCTCCTCGATAAAGCGAGCATGGTGACATTGCTACTTCATTCTAGTTTCTGCGCACTCAAGGACAAAATAAGCATTACGCCGGAGCTTTACATAAAAAAGAATTGCGGACAATGTAAAGCTTGAATTTATAGCTAGCGAAGCCAGCCAATCAATGGTAAAAATAGCTTATAGGAAATAGCCCCCCCCCCCCCCTCCTCAACTTCTTCGTTTATAAGTTCAACCCACGTTTCACATGTTTCAACCACAGCTCGGTCTTTCTCGAGAAATCAACAACCCAGTGCATGTGTATACCATACTCTTCTTATACCGCTTTCCACAAGCAACACACACACACGCACACACACACACACACGCACACACACACACACACACACACACACACACACACACACACACACACGCACACACACACACACACATCGTAGACGAGACGCTCGACTGTATACACTAGAAGGTCGCAGAATGGCATCCCGGCGGCGGCAGCATTTTCGATGGAGGTGAAAATGCTTGAGGCCCGTGTACTAACATTTATGTGCACGTTAAACACACCAGATGGTCGGAATTTTCGCAGCCCTCCACTACGGCGTCTCTTGCAACCATATCGTGGTTTCGGTGCGGAACCCCCCTCCCAATTTATTATTATTAGATGTTCATGCAGGTATGCATATGATGCACCAGCAGGATATATCTCCAATCATTTTAAACATGTGAATGCATGCGCACCTTTTGTCTTTCACTTTCTTATTTTCATCATTCGATTCTCGGTGCGGCCGTATGTTACATCACGAAATGAAAATAAAAAAATTAACTTCTATATCTAACATGCGCAGTCCCTCGAAATAAACACATCTTGTCGCTACGAATAAAGCTGCTCTTGGGTCTGATGTGAATATATACGCGACGACTGAAGAAGGAAGACGCTTACTTCAGCAGCCAAATAGGAAGCACGTCACAGACAATGCACAAGCCAATATTACGCCTATACGTCGCCGATGATAACTATCCTATCGAGTACGCACCGCTAGTAATCGTCTCGTTTTCTACGCGAGGCCGTCGGTTCTCTTTCGTGCGGGGAAGAACGAGGAGTGAGTCAGCGCGGTTAGTGCGACGGGTCGCTTCGCTCGAGACATTGCGGAGAAGCACCTTCCCCCTCGTGCAGGGAAAGATGCACACGTGTGCAGGGCGCAGGAAGGTAATTGCGTGGCTCACCCCGGGTTCCCGAGCGGATCGATAGAGCGGAGACTGCCGCCCACTCACTGCCGACAGGACGAACCGGTAGCGTGACATGGCACGTGCTGCAACGTTTGGTATAGCTGTGTTCGTGCCCTACGTTTTAAGGGGATAGATTCAGTATCGTTTGTAAGATTTACCATCTCTCGTATCGTCGAAGCAAGTCGTCCATAGGGTCCCGTAGCATAGTATACAAATATACCGTACCGTCGCGGCCACGTCGCATGTCGCTATATACTTTAAGCTGCAAGACCTGTATTAACCACTACAACGTTATCATCCGTTAAGCACTTTATGATTAGTTTTTTTCATCAACATTAGCAACTCTAAAAGTTTGTTCATAAAACCTGCCTAATAAGGCAATAAAGTAGAGCACATAATTCAGCAACGTGCGTTTGGTCACATCGTCACAGAGTGCGTCTGTACATTTTTTAAAGCTCTGGCTATAGTATTAGCTGGGGCTCCATATATAAGATTTCATTACTGTAAAGCGGACTGTCAACAATGTGGTAACCACATTTGACGGTAGATAATTAAGCGAAGCTACTACATTTAATGTTAGCTCGTTGCAAGCTGCTGGCCTCCATTCTTGCAACCACTGGCATGTCGAATTAAACGACCTCGTTGTGCCGTTAATAAAGCTGTTTCTATCTATACGTCAACCGTTTATGTGCAGCGTTTACTTATACGATATGAACAGCGTGGTAGCTACCTAAAGGTTGTAGCAGCACGTTTTACAGCGTTTGCATGTCTGCTGCATTAAAATTTACATCTATAAGAAGCGGTATATATCTTCTTGTTTAACGCACACAACGTGCGTTGTAAAGTTTTCAATGTCTATGTTCACCGCTTCCGGGTAGATCACTTGTCATGAATCGGGCAATCACCATGCCCTCTTGTGCCAACATTGTTACATAGCAAGTCAACGAGGCAACCACAAGGGCACCCAGACGGCAGGCATGCGAACGGATGGATGGGAACAGTCAAGGTGCCTTTGGATCACTGAGAAATACTTCGCATTGAAAAAAAGCACACAAAACTGCCCCGTAACCTATGGCTCACTGATTCGGCCAGCGATTACGTAACACTACTCAGTAGCTAATAAAAGTCGCCGAGCGGGATTACTCATTTTCCCACCATTATGCGTCGCAGCATTGGCAATTGCGAAGTAAGAAGGTTTTGCCCGACGATGTCACACTCGAATCCTTAGAAATCAAGCCTACAGTATTGAGGCAGCGTTCCGGTTCATCGCGCAGATAAAACAGAAGAAATGGGCGCAACGCCGGAGGGCATTCCAGTTTTGATACGCAACGCCATACTTAATCACACGCGCGCGTTTCGATGCGCCCAAACGTGCACCTTATAACAGCGCTGATGGCGCACGCGATTCAGAAACGACCGGACCGCGTCGCCGCGACAGCGTCCTACCCGCGGACGGGGCAAGCATTACGCCATTATTATCGTAATACCGGTGCGTGCCTCCTCCGTCGGGAGCTCGGCTTACGCACGCGATTAACCTGCCCGCCGCGAATGCGAAGCGACAGCAGGCGTGGGTCCGCGCGACAGGCATATGCGCGGTGGCCGAGGCGTGGCCCTCGATCCAGGGCAAGCGCTTCGTTGTTTTCATCTCTCGGGTGAGCATGTGTGTCTCTGCGATGCATCCTTGTTATCCGTACACCCGCACGACTTAAGCCGCCGGACGAGATGAGAGAAAGAACCAGATACCACAACGAGAAGCAGAGAGGAAGTGCTCCTGGAGGGGCGCAGCTCAAAACGGTCGTTACCGGTTGTGACGCCGCGAGCCGACGGCAACACCGCGACGGCTGGGCGCGGCCTCTCGCGGTCTTCCGTCCAAGCCGAATGAGAGGTCGCTCCTCGCAAGGCCGTATGCACTTGACTCGGCGGCGGAGTGCGGCGCCGGTGCGCCTCGGGACAATGGCGCGAGCGTCCGGCCCCACGAGTGTGCGATCCGTGCGCGTCACGAAGCGGACACGCAATGTGACGAGAAGACGTATTCATGGCGCTGCGTGTGTACCCAGAAACCGTGACGGCCGGCTTCGAGCGCACACTCGACAACCCTGGTACACTTACAGGGAAGAGAAGAACGAGTAAGCTTCACAAATGCTTTTGCAAACGCGCCCTCACACTGCGAACGTGCACGGTCGTATGATCGCGATAGCGTCAAACAGCCTGCCTCGCAGAGAATGCGGTGATGGTGTCGGCGGTGCTGGTTGGGAGCGACAAACCTTGACGGGCGAGAATAATCAGCATTCGAGCCGGAACCGAAGCCAGGCATTCTGCGAGGCAATCAAGCATTCCACCACGGAGCCACATTAATACTCGAAACTGCTTTTGAAAAAGACGCAACAGAGGCGTCCTGTCAGGCGTGCGCGTGCGCACGGTTCCCTTTCAGAGAGAGAGAGGGGGGGGACGAATGGTCGTTGCAGCCCCCCCCCCCCTCTTTCTATCACGTCAATGTGTGGGGCTGTCCGTAACGGAGCTGTCATCGCCATAGTTGAGCAGGGCTCTTGTATCACGATTGGGAACCTGTGTGTAAATAGTCGACACTTCTTATGCGAGTCTACTCGCTACTTTACACAGCGGAATATCGCTTATCATATCATTCTTCGAAAGCCCGAAATCAGCGGACGACTTGCTATGAACGACGCCACTAGATTAGTTTAGTTTACACCTTTTTTTTTTTATAGAAATGCCATGATGCAACAGGCAAGCCACCTATTTCACTGCTTTTATATTGCGACCTTGATTTCACACCTGTCGGTATACTCTCAAATTAAGGATTCCGCTTATTTGAGTTAGCTGAGTAAACTTGCGCTTTTCCTACAAGTGAAACGACGTTTTGGACTCCGATTTATAGTTATAGGTATGTATTCTACCTTCAGGAGAAACTATGCGCATCCTATATACAGTCCATACGCATCCACTGTGAATTCTTTCTAATGGGTGTAGCTCAAGAAGTCGCCGCACCGAAACGCGAACACCTAATCGACGTAGCCGCTGCGCTATTTAAGGAATCCGCACATCGGCTACGAGTTTGTACTGTTCAGCCGGAGAATGCGACGTTCGTGTAACCCTCCGATCTAAGGTAGCGGTTACTCAGGAGGGCAGAGTGTGCATCCCCCATCCAGGGGCGTTGCAAGGGGGTGTCACACCGGGCACGCCCCCCCCCCCCCCCGAAATTTCTTTAGCCGAGGCATAGAGAGCAAAAACGGGTCATTTTAAGGGAGAACCCCTCCAGAAATCAACGTAATGCCCCCCCCCCTCCCCCGAAAAAAAATTTTTGTGTACACGCCTATCCCCCTCCTCCCATACACGGTCTCGCAGCATCCACGAAAGAGAAGCCCCGTGCCATTCCCATGTGCGCGGAATTTTCAAATTACACGATAACCCATCTCTCCAGAAATCTTTCTCCAGAAACAACTCATTTATAGGCTTTATTGTAGGCTGTATCGCCAAAAGTGCCACAGCAAGTTAGAGAGCCATCGAACATTGTGTTTTTTTACACGGCATTATTGACTGTTCTTGTCATTATTGGCGTGCGTTTTTGTAGAATAAACAGAGAACTGATTTAAAAGAAAGAAAGAAAGAATAAAAGCAAGGAAGAAATAAAAAAATAGAAAGGAGAGGGAAAGCATTGCCGCGATGCAAAGATGCACTTTTCAATGATAAGAATGCGTTGTTAAAGAAATCACTGTTTTCAGTTACGCGAGTTCTTGTATTTGTTATTTGTAAAAATAAATAAATAAATAAACGGCGCTGCACTTCCTTTATCAACGCTTAATCTCAACAGGACAGAGTTTCTTGAAACCGTCCACTACGTCCACGAGTTTGGTCAAGTTCTTTGCACAGCTGAGGCTATGGGGCCGGCCCAGCCTGCGACATCGCGCCCGGCAGCACGTACGACCCATTATAGCCAGAGAGTGAGCCAAATCAGAACAGATGAGTAGGGAGATTGGCCTCGAACTATACACTCACCCGGCGCTGCGGACCACACTGTTCATGTCCAAGAACCATTTCCGCCACATAGAACAGTAATGTCTGCTGCACTCCCGGTTCCCCTAAATTATGCGCGTCATTATAAACAAGAGTGACGACCGAAAAAGGGTCTATAAGGCAGCCGCAAAGAGGCTGTACAAAGTATATTCTCTTCCCCGGGGCAGTGCGTGCGTGTTTGTCCACGATGGGACACGGCAGCGCATTAGGAGGACGGCGCGCCCTTCTCAATCACGAGGCAAAGGGACGCCTGCAGGCTGTACGGCACACCCATACGGCGCCGTGCCTCCGCATGGACGGCTAGGTCGGCGCGATAACGGACGCCGCCATGCATCACTGTCCTGTTCGAGGACCGCAGCCGTCGCGAAGCGCACGTGCGTGTGTGTGATGGCGGTCGATACAGCGGAAGAAGGACACGACACGGCTTGCGAAATGGGCGCCCCTCGCGGCTTTATACAGCAATACCCACTCAGAAGCAGCAGGAGTGTACAATTACACTTCGTCTCATTACCGTGCAGTGCGGTGGAACCCATCAGGCTGACTCGAGCCATTCACGCGAACCCACAAAGTTGTTTTGACATCCCTGAATGAGTCGTGTTGACCATAATGGCATAATTCCTGGTTTCTGCTGCATAAAGTTGCAATCTCCTTGAACACAGTCGACATTTCCTAACAGATAATTCAAACAAATTAACGCCTACGGGTCTATTTGATGCATCCGCATGAACAGCTGTCTGTTACGTGAGGTTTATCCCCGGCGTCACGAAGCACATGACATGTCAGGAGCGAAATGGTGCACATATACTCTGCGTTATTTGACGAAATCACGCGCCTGAAGGTTGTACTTGTAATATGTGAAGCAGTTTGTTGCCCTGCAAAACAGTTTCTTTTTTTTTTTCAAATACCCAAGACATCCGCACTGCGAAAAGCACACAACCTTTGAATAAAACGGGCCGGTTGGGAAATACTGAGGCCTGAGAATTACATACCAGCATTACAAAATGAGCATGAGAGACCATACCAGTACCACACCTCTCTTTGTGAGCGCACGGTATTCATCATAAATGTGCAATATTCCGTCATTCGTAAATAAGTTACAGTCGTGTATTACAGCGATTGCGCTTATAGTTATATCATCTGAAATATACCTGTCATGCCCTTCTTAAGCACTAATACTTCAATGACGGTGCTAGTACAACGTTATGTTTCCTCAGACCTGCCTGCTCAGCATCGAAGCACAGCTAGCATTATGCCGCACGGTTTTAGCACAGGCGTACGCATCACGCGTATAGTTCCGGTGTCGGGCGAGCAATTAGCGTCTACGCCTCTCTCTCCCTTGGGACCTCATCAAGGAGCCATCGCTAACGACTCCCACCGGTCTGCAGAGGCCCGCCTGCTCACTGACCAGGCGAGGGGCATATGTCAACTGTGACGAAGCACCCCTATGACCCACGTTGGCAGTGCGGCGGAATTGAACGCCGGTTGAGTCCGATACGGACGAGTAAGCCGGGTATTCGCGGGCAGACACTGTTCCATCTTCTCTGCGAAAAGCGCACAAACCGCGAGCGAGATGTCAGGCGCAATACTGCTCGGCGGTGGAACGCGCTAATGTATACGCCTCTGGAGGAACAAAGGAGCCATTATGGTGACTGTCCTATTCTGGGGTCCTTTGCACGAAATGAAAAAAAAAAAAAGAGAGCTTGACGGTGACAGGAGATTTATGCACCTAATTAACACGGGTGTTGGGAAAGCGATACTTCCGGACCGAATCGAAACTGCAACGAAAGAGACGTGCACCCATTTGTTTCGGTGGTAACAGTGTGAGAGAAGATGACCCGTGGCGTGACTGCGTCGGAACCCCGCGCTGCTCACTCACGCTGCATGCTCTTTTCAGGTGCTACCATTGCCGAGATCAAACTTTTTTTTTTCTCAATAGGAAAATATTATACGGCCTCCGAATGTCGAATCAAAGGACGATTTTCGACATTTTCACCAATTCAACTGAGGAGACCTCCTTGACGATCGCACGATTCAGAGCGGCGCCATAACAGTGCGCACGCGATCAATCACGCGGCTGCTTTCGGTATTTCAAAGGCTTATTTCGTTTGTTTATTCATTTTGAGGCGCGGAAACCGGGACTATACGTGAGACGTACGTAACCACGAAAGAGGGCAGACTATTTTAGGAAGGGGTTTCAGTGGCGACATACTGTGCTATTAACCTTTGTGTTTTTACCTTTAACAGCTAAACAAACACTGTTACGGTAGACACGCGCACATGAAAATAGGTTGGTTGGTGCAAACCATGTTCCATGGCCTTATCAGTTCACGTCGCAATGTACAAAAGCAAGAAAACATCGGCCTAACAGTCCAAGATGGCGGCACCCAGAAGTCTTACGAAAAATAGTCTATACTGCGCACGAGGAGCAAGCAAGCTGATATCGAACAAAAACAAAAACAAAAAAGCTTGCCATAGAAGGAGCCGTATTTCAGGCACTCGCCGACGGTGCTATGTGATTGAAGACCACGCAACTGGCCGTGAAACTTGAAGACCACGCAAGATGATGCAGCGAGTGATGGAGAGGAAAATGATAGAGTCATAAGCTTCGAGGAATGGCATGACATTGAATGAAAGATCACTCGGCGGTCTTCTTATAGTACAGTGAAGATTGATAGGAAGATCACGAGTTGCGCTGGCCGCGTTAGTCTATAGGTGACCACGTTTACCACTGGGATACCAGCAACAGTGTATAAACTATGTGAATGCGGCTGCCAACTACCGGCCGTGGTGCAGTTTAAGTGAGCTGTTAGACGGGCGCTCGGTGGAGAGGTGAAAAAGACCTTAGCACTCAGCTTGAGATATTGATGGAGGTGGTCACGTGAAGAACACTAGAACTTAAAACGAAGACGCGATTAGGCGATCGTGTTCGAGATAGCAAAAGAAAGCAAAAAAACGGCGTACGCCTCGAAGTTTTCCAGCCCTGTGTCTCTCGTGTACCCGTCTATGTGCGCTGTAGCCTTTCAAGACGAAACTAGCCCACCAAGCCATCTTCGCGAATAGCGATTTTCCATTTTGAATATTCAGACATAATCTACTCGAACGTATACTCATTGCACAATTATGTATTGACGTAGCATTATTCGAACAAATACAATGACCGCTTCATGTTTCATCACAAAGCATTTTTTGTTTTGGTGTTCAATTGACCATGGATGGATGGATGCTATGAGCGTCCCCTTTATTACGGGACGGCGACATGTGTGCCACCAGGCTCGCAAAAAAGAAAAACGAAAATAAATCTATTATTATGTTGGGCCTAATGCCTTATCAACTTCGATTAAACCGGTCTTTCTATAACAGATAAAAATAAAAATTTGTGTTCCAGCTCTCTGCCTCTTCAGGCAGACTGACCTAATTTTCCCACTGTTTCTGTCCTTTATCTCTACTTTTCTGCCACCAACCGTCTCTTGCTTGCCTTTATCGCGGACATGTTCAGCTTTCCGTGTTTGTCCCTGAAAACCTCATGTAGGCATGTACCCACACGTCTACCTGGGGGGATATCATTTGCAGAAAAGTGAGCGCTCCCTACATGTAAACAGGAAAGCTTTGCTCATGCTTTTGGTTGCATTACGGCAGTGTGTAGCGGTTCAGGTGCGCTTGTTTTGTAGCTTTAGTGCCGAAGACTCGTGTCTATTCTTGAAAGTGCGTGGTAAAGAAGGAAAACATCCGCTTCACGTTTGTATAAACGGCGCGGAAAGAGAATTCGTCGCGTTTCAGCCTGAACAATGACGCAAGTGAGCTGATACCTGCACTCCTGTATATCTCGACTGTTCGCCAGTTCATCGCGCCCGCTCCTTCAAGGAAGGACGCTATGTAAGACATTTGAAGTTGACCTCTGAAACGCCTCACGATGAACTAGGTTCAGTGAGGGCGGCTTGCGGGCCTCGTCTGTGAGGAGGTCCGGCGTTTACGTGAAAACGGCTGGGTCTATCGTTATTATATGGGTCACATCGTTGGAACGCACTGCAACTGTGCTGCCGGAAGAGATGTTTTTGAATATAGAATAGAGGGTACAACAAAAACTCCTAGTACACTCCCATATAAGCGTCTGTAGTTAAAATCACCAAAGTATCAAACGACGATGAAAATGAATATGCCTCAACACGCGAGTACCAGTATTTGGGCGAGGATGCACTTTCCTAACACTCAACATTACGCTTTCTTGACGTAATATGAGTTTCCCCGGTTGGAAATGCAGCTCCCACTATTGTGATTATTCAATTACCCGTGCTCCTATCTCGATCATGGTTCGCGCAGATACATGATAGCGCATCCTCGCGTACTAAAGGCAGCATTGTGCGGGTTGCCGTCTAAAAAGATCCGAGAATGTTAGCTCGGCACCCACGGTGAGCCGCGTGCGCCAAACTTCTCTGTTTCAATGAAGGTTTGCGCCAACATTCCACGTGCCGTTATCCGAACACCTGTCTTTCGTGCACGAAGCCTCTCTAAGGCGAGCGTGTCAAAGTTCACACTCATTTCGCGGCTTAGATGCGAGAGAAACCAGCGCAAACTCCGGACAAGGTCGAAAAAAAAAAAAAAAACAGAATCAATCACACACTGTCACCGGAAGTTTTAGTAGCTCTTTCTCGCACCTACAGACGAACAAGCATGCCCAGCTCTTCCGAATTTTTTTCTAGCTAAAATAATGCACGCAGTGTGTAGGCATATTCACCTATAACTATAAAATCAAAGCCTCTCAACCATGGCACACGAATGTACGACCGGCAGCCGGCCGAGCTCATCTTTTCCAACCAAAACCAAAACGCCTGCAGAGGGCGCTACATGGGCCGCTACTGCTCATGCGCAGTAGCCTTCCCGCAAATTGTCAGTTAGTGCAGACTTGTATGATAGTCTATCGAATGACGTTATTGCAGGAACGTTGTTGACACTTAAGATCAATCAACGCAATCATCCTATCACCATCGAACAATTTAGTGTTTCTCGAGATGCGCCGGTTACAGAGCACAGTGAATAAATCACCCTCACCCAAAACGCCGTCGCCAATAGTTCACTTCACCGTTCGGGCACCCCCAATAGTTGCTCTTTCTGTAATAATAATCTGCAGGGTCGTATGTGCCGAAACCGCGATATTGTGAGCGCAGCATATATTAGTGACTCTTCTCAGTCACCTCGACATCCTTTTTACCGCTACCTCATCAGTATCACGGCTGAAAAAAAAAAAAACAGCTAACTGGGGCTCGACTCGAATAAAGGGGGTCTTGATATTATGACCATGAGACACACCAAAGCAGTATGCTTCGGAAATTTTGACCAGCTGCATAGTGTTGTTAAATGTGCACTGACATCGTACGGTACTCGTGTCTCAAAGCATTTTGCCTCCGTCAAAATAATTGATTGATTTGTGGGGTTTAACGTCCCAAAACCACCATATGATTATGAGAGACGCCGTAGCGGAGGGCTCCGGAAATTTTGACCACCTGGGGTTCTTTAACGTGCACCCAAATCTGAGTACACGGGCCTACAACGTTTCCGCCTCCATCGGAAATGCAGCCGCCACAGCCGGGATTTGATCCCGCGACCTGCGGGTCAGCAGCCGAGTACCTTAGCCACTAGACCACCGTGGCGGGGCATCCATCGAAATAAGACCACGAATGCCGGGATCAAGGCCACGACCTTGGATTCCGCAGCCGAGCTCCGTAAGTGCCACTGCACCATAGCATAGCGGCAGACGGTCTTATTCGTTTATAAAAAATGGATACTTTAGCGCACACACACACACACACACACACACACACACACACACACACACACACACACACACACACACACACACACACACACACCACACACACACACACACACACACACACACACACATATATATATATATATATATAGAAGAATAACTTCGGTTGCCGCAAGGTTATAAATATGAAAGTAGATGCGCTTTCACATAACAACTGTTTATTGTGCCGACGTTTCGGCAGGAACCCTGTCTTTTTCAAGGCATAATGCCTTGAAATGCACAAGGCTTATGCCTTGAAAAAGACAGGGTTCCTGCCGAAACGTCGGCACAATAAACAGTTGTTATGTGAAAGCGCATCTACTTTCATATATATATATATATATATATATATATATATATATATATATATATATATATATATATAGAAAGAGAGAGAGAGAGAGAGAGAGAGAGAGAGAGAGAGAGAGAGAGGAGAGAGAGAGAGAGAGAGATGTGATACGGCGCGAACAGGTCCGGTCAATATCGGCCCCTTGCGCAACCTTCTTCCGCATGACTGCAGCTTGAAGCATGCACGCGCCGGTCTTCTGCTTTCTGCGTCTCGACGGCCGACGATAAGAGCGTTGCCGTCGATCGACCTGTAGCCGCTTCCGACTAGTTAGCATTCAAATGTCGGCGCACCTTGTTATGTTTATATACCGAGCAGCAGGTTACGGTTCGTTCGTCTCGTTTCTCTCGTGATATGCAAATCACGTTATTCTGATTTCACTGCCGCGCTGTTTATATCGCAAAGGCTTCTGCGGGCAACACACGGGGATCGCGGAGGAATGAGACCGTATGCGAACGCTGCTATTGCTGAGAGGCTCGGCTCGTTTAGATAAGTCGGCTTCGAGTCAGGATGTAGCCGAGACGAGCCTCGAGATTGAAATCGCCATATATATCCGCTGACTACGTATACTTTTGTGTGGAGATCAGGACACATGCGGACGTTGTGTCCAGAGACAACCGGAAGAACTGTGAGGTGCCTCCTGCTTGAGCTTGAGTTCATTCAAGTGCCACATTTTGTATGTCAAACGGTTACACAGACAACTGTCCCCAAGTGTAGACGCTGAAACCCGGATACTTCTTTAATACGCGCAACAAAGCTAGAAAAAAGTGGCTACGGATTGGCGGGTTAGTACTGATTGTCGTAATTAGCGATAACTCCGATAATACACACGAAATTGGAATCTACAACTGTGCGACAACTGTGTGTGTGTGTGTGTGTGTGTGTGTGTGTGTGTGTGTGTGTGTGTGTGTGTGTGTGCGTGTGTGTGAATTTTGAGCTTTTGGCCAGGGACCGGCCTCTATCAAACATGCAATTCGTACATTAAGATTCCCGCGATACATACACGTATACACATATCATCATGATTCGTTAAAACGGGACGAGGCGAGGGACCACAGCGAAACAGTCAAGGCAGAAAGGGAGACATAAGCGTCGATATTTGTTGAAATATAACAAGAGGCGGAACCAGTACAAGAAAACAATCAATAATTGATTGATTGATTTGTGGGGTTTAACGTCCCCAAACCACCATTTGATTATGAGAGACGCCGTAGTGGAGGGCTCCGGAAATTTTGACCACCTGGGGTTCTTTAACGTGCACCCAAATCTGAGTACACGGGCCTACAACATTTCCGCCTGAAAACAATCAATAAATGACACATAATGGAATGGGAAGGAGAAGTGCAATAATGAAAGGAGAAGTGAAAGGATATTCCCCTTTAACAGCGTAACCTCTCTCTCTCTCTCTCTCTCTCTCTCTCTCTCTCTCTCTCTCTCTATATATATATATATATATATATATATATATATATATATATATATATATATATATATATATATATATAGAGAGAGAGAGAGAGAGAGAGAGAGAGAGAGAGAGAGAGAGAAATTCGCTCGCTCGTTGAGAACCGCACTAATTATGCACCGTGTGTTGATTCAATAAGGCGCCCGGTGGTTTTACGGCACCGTGTTACAAAGGCGAAAGCCGTAGATTCAAACGCAAAAAGTGGCCGTCAGCGTCGGCGAGGTCAACAAGACTGCTGCGAAAAACCATCGTCACGTCATTACTTTAGAGCTAAATCGCCAGAATTTGTTACATCTTTCTCACCCATCGCGATTTCTGACTTATGGTGACGTCGTGTTGACACAATGGCGTCATCGCATGACGTCTTCGCTTGGTCAAAACATGGGCCGCTCCCAGAGGCCGTGGGAAATCAGGTGATCTACAGAGAACTCACTAGGTCTCCGATCCAGCAGGCCATGCAAGACCACGAAAGATGCAGAAGGTCAGCGGGGGATCAATACAATCTTCTGAAGAGAAGCAACAAAAAAAAAAGGATTTCGCCTTCAAGTCGTGTTACATAACTGCGTAAGGTGGCCGTCTGACTTTCGGACACTCTGTATTTCATTCTATCACGCAGTTAACACCGACTGAGGCAAGTCAGCGTATGTGTACGGAAGGACAACAATGGGCACACATTGTTGCGTTTCTGGAACTCGGCTGCGACTCCTGCGGCGAAGCAAGGTGTCAGGGAGGCATACTGCAGCCAGCGTGTACACATCTCTGAGATAAAGCAGTTGTCCATGAGATTAGATTTTTCTATACAAGTGCCATTCTCCATTGAGAGAAACATGTGTGAAGATTGTGATGTAGCTCGGCGATATGCCACCTGCATCGACTCACGATTATTCGGCTCATCGCAATTGTGCTGCCGGCGAACTCCCCGGCGAACATTGATTCTCTGCTCTGTTAGTGACGATGACGGTTCGGTATGGTGTTTCATTGCGCAGGGGCACAGAGCAATATTCATTCAATTGGATAAATAAGTGTGTAGGTCGCGGGAAAAAAATAAAGCTCCTACAGCACAAGGTGAAATATTAAATTATGGAGCTTCTTTGTAGGCTAAGCAGGAATTACCTGCTTGGTAAATATTGCGTCTCGTGAATTTTCGCTGCTGCGTGTACTACATTCCGTTCGTACATAGGATTGGGGTCAGTGGGCGAATATTTAGCTGAAAGAGGCAAGTCCACCTACCAGGAGATAATACAAGCATTCATGCGTGTGTGCTGTTCAGCGGCGCGTTAGTAAGGCGGATTCGGTGAGTCATAATTTCTACATCTTTTGTGAGCACATATGCGTGCAAACCAAGCCCACTATTACATAAAGAAAGATCGGGCCTTCACGCCCCCCCCCCCCCCCTTCCTTAGCCTCTCTCTGCTTTTCTCCTGGAATGTTCCTGGCCGAACCCCTGCACGGTACGGTTACACGCAGGTTCGCGAAAGCGTAGCGTAGTAGCATGACGGCGTGTTTTTATTATGTGGTGTCAAAATGGAAAGGAAAAGTCTGATATGACACATGGTATACATATCCCGTAACCTCGTGGGAACACACAAGGACACATATGATTCACATGTGTTCATACGAGATTACTGGATGCGAGACATGTGTGTCATATGAGAATATTCGATAGGGAATTTTTATACTATATATACATTGCCCAAAATATTGGCATTCTCACCTCACGTAAGCATAAACGGAGGCGCCTCGTCCTCCGTGAACAGGTCGCGCGTCATCCGCTGCATGTTTGGTTCTGAAAAGAGAAACGGTAGAACAGAACATGAGACGATCGACGCCCACTGCACATAAAGACAGAACATTACATGCTAGACATTTGAAAGGCGAGAACACTTTCCCAGATCTTATTGTTTAGGTAAAGTGACACGGTGTCCATCTATATACGCGGGGACAAGGACGCTCGGGCGAGCTTGTATGACATGACAGAATAAGTTCACAGCGCCGAAAAACAAGGACAGACGAAACAGAGCAGACGCCCCTAGAGCTCACTTGAAACTGAATATATTATAAAAGAGAGAGGGGAAAAGAGAAGCACATTATGTAGATGGCGCAGTGTAGCGCACACTTACGTGGACGGCTCAATAAATAGCTATAAACAAAAGAGACCAAAACCATTGTAGTTTGAAACCAGATTTCTACAATGGACTAAACTCACAATCCAGCAGACTCAGTGAAGGTTGGCTGACACATGCGTCCTCTTTCTTTTTTTTTTTCGTTGTTAGAAAGGCTTCGAGAATATCCCGTGTCTGTTTACTGTGGTGTCGAGTGGCGCACACACGCTATTCTCTTCTTTTTTTCGCTGTATATTTGTAATCGATTCGACTTCAATTCAGCGCTCGTGGTGTCTGCCCATGTTTTTTGGTGCTTCGGATTCCGTCAAGCACACGGAATAAAGATTAAACACGTGTTTAATCACCACTCCACTCCATTCACCCGGCTGTGTAAACCTACTTTCATAAGAATATTTGTAGGTGCGGTCATGTATTTATGCGTAATTATATACAAAGAACAGGTTGAGATAAAAAAGGTAATTAGGAGTGGTTTGGTGAAGAATCTTATGCGCCCTAACAGAGTACAAATTGT
Source organism: Rhipicephalus microplus (assembly GCF_013339725.1). Classification (NCBI taxonomy): domain Eukaryota; kingdom Metazoa; phylum Arthropoda; class Arachnida; order Ixodida; family Ixodidae; genus Rhipicephalus; species Rhipicephalus microplus. Next base: position 139,155,386 of record NC_051170.1, on the reverse strand, counting down.
GTCCGAGGGGACAGCAGCAAAATAGAGTTTAACCAGGATATGACATGCGAAAAGAGGCAGCTCTCACGAGACGCAGCAGTTAACTATGATGCGACTATAATGAATTGACTACGATAATAATGATGCGTCTATAATTACAATTGATCATCGTAGCTCAAGATGGTGCACATGTAACACGCAGGTCGACAAGCGCTCTAATGGATCGACTCAGTCGCACTTATACCCACCAATGAGTGTAGAATAAAGGGAGCTGTGTGCTATTTCTACGTGTCAGCCTCCGAAACTGACCAGTATAAAAACGAGAAAAAAACAAGCGCACGAAGATAACTTGAACGAGTTGCGTTTATCTGCGCCGCTAATGGCACGGCGATCCCATACACGTCATTTTGGCGGTTTCGACCAGTACAGTATAATTACATGAACGAACAAAAAGGTTCTGTCTCCAAAATCACGCACGGTCGAATGCAGCCGGGTTAGTGGACCCTCTACGCGCGCTCCACGCTGGATGAGTCCACGACACTGAGCGAGCGGGACAGGGCTGTTCGTTTCGTTTTGCCCACCCGGCATGAACTAGTCGTCTTCATATATACCCCAGAAAAATAGAGCCACTCCCCTGCGCCACTGCACGAGACGTTTAAGCCCGCCATTTGTTTACCTAATCGGCGAAGTCGCGAGTAGCTAGAGAAAACCGATTGCGAACGCGATTATCGGAGCGGAGAAGCCGACGGAGCATGCAGCGGAGGATCTCCATTACACGCCGCGATCCCCGCGAGCAGCAGACCGCACGCGAGAATGCGCTCCAGGCGACGCCTTACTCGAAGCCGCTCCCGTGGAGTGGAAGGGGGGGAATTAAGACAGCAGCGACAAGAAAGACCACGGCGCGGGGATTTAGAGTTAATCAGTCTGACGTCCATCTCAGTGAGTATACGCGCGCCGCGATCTCTATCTCGCGCTGTCAAGACGACCGAAGGCCCGTTCGTATGCATGCAGCGCTCAAAATTTTGCTCGAAACGGCTCGCCCCAGTGGAAATTGCGTTTACATAAGTCCTCAGAATGGTGCGCACTTAAAGACGGCACCGTGTAACATCGGAGACTGTAAAGATGCCTCATCGGTCATCCGAAATGAAGCCGATCCCGAGAGATGCTCATGCCTGCTTTATCCTGTGGCGGCTGCTCGCGGCCTGCTTGTCGTGTGCAATCGTACATGCTTTACCTCATGTATCCATGCATGTCTCCCCTTTGGGCACAAATTATAATTTATTGCTGATAAGGTTTACACACTTAGGTGTGTTTTTTTCTTCTTTTACCCATTATAAAGAGCACTGTGTAGACTCCAGAGATAAAATCTTCGAATGCCAAGTTTCATCAATGCTGTCGTTGCGGTTAAAGCTATGGTTAACGCTGGTTGAATAGAAATTACACATAGTTTTAACGGACGCAGTTTACGAGGTGAAAAACACAGCCACGACATACACTGCGAGTTGCCTAAACAAAGTTTAAAGCGTTCGAGAGCGCGTCAATGATTAGTACACCGCTTTTACAACCACAGCCGACGTCACAGTTACGCAATTAAGTTTATTGTAATGTCGACCTACATACCGATCACTGGCGCAGCCGAGAGGGGGGAGGGCAGTACGGTGTTTCACACCCTCTGGGAAATTTTCTATTTTGCATATACACGCACAAGTACAAACGCACGCACAGCCATGCAAAAAGTGTAAGTTCCCCCCCCCCTCCCCCTCCCATTGCTAAAAAGAGAAATACTATGGCCGCATCCTTAATACAGATAGTCCACTGTCTCATGAAACGAACCAATAAAATGGATGGCGGAACGACCACCATCGTAGCGAAAGAAAGAGAAAAAAAAAAGTCCTATGTGCTGTTCTTGGGTCCGCTATAGGCAACTAAGAAACGAGCCTCTCTAACCTTTCCATGTAATTCGTTCTTTCCGAAGGAAGCAAAGTGCCGCTCCCTTGTGAAGTGGCTTCACAAGGTGCTGTTCTCAGCTGCAGGCAGAAGATGGTATTTGTACTGGGTGGCTATATTCGTTCACATTATTTTGCTAGTCACCACCAACTTTCACAATAATGATATCCGTACACGCCAGAACCGCCACATGATTATGAGGCAAACCATAGGGCTACGCAAATTTCACCCATCTGGTGCTCTTCAGCTTGCGCTGACATCGCTCAATACACGGCGCTCCTACATCTTTGGCTACATCGAAATGCGATCGTCGCGGCCTGGATGCAGCCCGCAACATCCGCGGACACCAGCAGAGAGCCGTGACCACTGTCCGACCGCGAGGCACAGCCCTCTCAACGCTTAACACACCTAAATGGGTCGAGCGCCCTGACTCATTCCCTTACTAAACGGGACGTAATGACACAGCTGAAGCATTGCAGGGACACCACACTGACATTTGTCAATTGTAACGATCGACCACAGCCTGCGCTGACAAAGTGGCGGGTCCCCTTTGCGCTGAAACGCTTTATTTATACCACCAGTAGCTACATGAGGAGTGGTAAAGAGGGAGGCAGAGAATACAGCGCCGCTGACAGCGCATTTTCGACGGGAGACCAGCAATTCGGGCACTCAGCCTCCAGAATATCCACCTTCCGCATCTGCCCTGAAGTTCCGGACCGGCAACGTAGAGTACCGACACCGAGGAAGACGGAGATGCGACCTTTCGAAGCCAGAGCTGTTTAGCTTGGCTGCACAACCCGAGCACAGGTATTGTTTCCGAAACAATGAGACACGTATGCTTATATACAATAAAGAATCCCATGGTGGTCGAAATTTCCGGAGCCCTCCCCTGCGGCGTTCCACACGGTCATATCGTGGTTGGGGGGCGTTAAGCCGCAACAATTATTTTTATTTTCCAAACAAGCTGTTTTTCAACAAACCCTTATTAAAATCTGCTGTCCCATTTATAATTCGTTCTAAAATTTTTTCACGTTTGCAGAATTGCTGATCAAGCCAATATTTATCAGCGCTATGTGTGTGCTGTTCTTTCTTGTGCCCTTCACCCCTCCCCAATCACACCCCATTATTGTTTTTGCGCTGTACATCATGTAACTCATCTATAGAAGTAAAATAAAAAAAGGGGAACCTTTCAAGGGGCTCGTTTCTTTGTTAGACACACTCTATGAAACCAGCAGGTCATTAAGTTTAATTGTTCGTTGGTTTTATTAGTTTCATTTTCAGATAAGTACGTTTTCATTCACACGTACGCCCGGGGACGCACGTTTCCAGGACGTGAGCTGCATGGCAAATGACGCCTTCCTGCTCAATCAACTAATGTTCCTCGCAATTTAACAGTTAATTGCGCAAGTCACGAAGTCTATACAAGAGGCTGAAACTCCAAATAAGCCAAACGACGATTTTACCTGCTTCGTAAACACCATGTTCCGGCAATTTTTTTAAAAACCAGAGTACTTTGTTGTCCCTCCCATTTCTCATCCAGCAACTGAAATAATGACATAAGCAATTAATTACAGACAAAAAAACAATGGTGAATGCCACAGGTATGATGACGACGTTGCTACGAGACGCTGGTCTGGTATACACTTGACTGCTTTGACGTGCAAATAAACGCTCACGGGAGTTTATTCGCACGTCAAAAAATGTCACGTTGATAGTCCACGTTTATGGCTGTGGTTGTGCGCATGTAGTGTATTGAAGAGTATATAAGCGCAGAAATTTTGACGGTTAATTAAAGCACTCAGTAGCGGCTACCGACCTGTCTCCTTCGTCCAACGTCCAAATGGTTCTAGAAACGCTGCATCGGCCAGGAGTATTTTCTAATTTGTTCCACTCATTTTATAGGTATACATTTAACCACGTGTACCTTGCCCCTAAAAAAAAGAGTACTAATAAAACGGTCATTACCAAGCTCCACTCATGCGCACCAACGTTATTTAACTACGCCTTCTACCGTCACCAAGCGCATAGAGTCTTGCCTTCTTTTTTTTTTCTTCGACCGTCTTGCGCGCGCTGCAATATGCGAAGACACACCTTGGAGCATGTGACGTTCGTGAACGACTTCACGCACGAATGCCCTCGGCTTCGAACGGCTTTTTCTCAGTTCGCCAGCGCGGAAGACGAGCCGCAGCGCCGCGGGCGGAGGACGGCGGTGAGATTGGAGAGGCACGAAATCCTTTTCCTGTACAGCGGCGACACCGCCACTTAGCCAAGATGGATCGTTATCGACGACCCACCTTCTCTCCCTTTTTATTATTACTATTTTTTTTTCATTCGGCAAATGTGTGACTGGCCCGAAGCGACCGACCAAGGGAAAGAAGATCAAGAATGCCGAGCGCCAGTCACGAGTGTCTCCGCTATCATCGTCGTGCAGCGTGAGCAATCCGAATCTTAACGCATTAAGCCTTCCTCTCTTCCATCCTATCCTCCTTTTTTGAACGCAATTCAATCTCCAGTGATGGTGCAAGAACCACGGAAGGGAGCACAAAGCTCCATTCTCGCTATAGTGAAACAGGTACGTCAGCTGCCCAATGAATGAATGATGAATGAAAAATTTAATAAATAGGTGCCCACATGAATGAAACCACAGAGACGCAGCTAGTACTTCATAACTACTGTAAAAAAAAAGAGAGCGAGAGAGTCTATGGTCGACGAGGCGTGGCCGTGGCCTCTCCCGACTTCCCAAGTCGTATCGGACTACATCAGCTGACGCCTGCCCGGGCTTTGAATTTATCTGAGGAGCCTAACATATTCGTTTGGATGAAACATTTCGAAAATGTGCGCATATACACAATCACAGAATCACAGGCAATGATTGGGGCATGAGGGACAGCGAAAGACGCATGGAATAAAAAATTAAAATCGCATGAATAGCAGCTAAACCAGAGGGGTAATGGCACTGCAGTGCTCAACACGAGATTGCGCAATCCCAAAGGGAAGACAATGCAGGAACGCTCGCCTACTTAGATTTAGGTGAACAATAAAAAATAATAAAATATGTAAAAAATGCGTGACCATATTTGAACAGGCTTCCCACAGTATACGGAATGCGACATAATTGCATCGCAGTTCTGGCACGTTTAATAGCGGAATTCCATATCTTAAAATTTTCACTGGTTTCAATAGGCATTTGCTATCCCATAACAATTCAGTCGTCTCGTACACCAAGCGCTATGTGCAAAAAAAAAAAAAACTTTCAATAACAAAAAATGACACGTCACAGAGGCGCGAAAGTTGCAGCATATTCCGAGGGCGATGACCTAAGAGGCAGTCGTATAATTTGTCAGGGCGCACGATGTAAGTACTGAGCTTGTGACATATTTGAACCCCAACACACAGGTAAGTGCACGAATCAAATGCGTCACCAGATGGTGCTCTGCGTTCTCGTCTTGCTTTAGCCTGGTATGCTGAGAATGCAGACGAGGAGCGTCTGTAACATTTTGCACGCGAAGCACGTACTCTCAACGGAGACGCAACATAAAATGCGAGCTCTCAACACATGCACGCGGCGTGTCCAAGGTCTGTTGCTTCCTGGTGCCGTGACTGCACCAACAGAAACATCACTCGGTTTTTTTCCCCGGAACAGCGCTCGAGCAACGCTGCGGCTAAGCGAGGCCTAATGAGCGATCCTTCCGTGTACCTCGAATCGTTGAGATGTTTGACCCAGCGTCATCATGGGGCCAGCGCTCGTTTAACGACTTAATGTCTTAAGCTACCGCGGACGCCTTCTCGCCCGAGGCTCGCCTTTGCGATGCCAACACGCCGTTGCTGTAGCAGAGTTCACCTCCTGATTATGTAAACACACGCACGCACGCACGCACGCACGCACGCACACACACACACACACACACACACACACACACACACACACACACACACACACACACACACACACACACACACACACAACAGAAAATGGGGGAGGGTGTGCGCTGGCCGAAATGACTTTGAGGTCCACTCAACACCTACCAATGCTCGTTGTCAATTGTATAGACAAAACAGAACAAGTGTTCGAATTCCCAACCAAATGGCGTCATTAGGATCTCGAAGACACGAAACAAAAAAGAAAATTACATACACAACCCCAGGATGACCTCCACTTTAAGCCAGCTATTCAGAGGGCATTGAAAGCGAGTGAGACAATGACGAATTCGCAACAATTTACAGCAGTGACAACCTAACAATCAGTTGGCGCACCGAGCGCACTTGTCTCCCTTTGCTTCCTTACCCGGCCGCGTTCGTCAAGCGTCCTTGAGAGCTCGTTACGGAAGGGACCGCCTACGGTGATTACAGGAGTATGCACGCATGCTATTCTTACACAAATGAGAGCGACCCGCTTTCAGGCGGCCACTGGGCTTACGACGACGCTTTCGCTAAGGTGACTTAATGCTGATTACCCAAGACTCTTCCCACAGCCCGTCAGCGTCAAAGATATCGTGAGCGTCATCATTTGCTTTGCGAACCATTCCCATGGCTCAAACGTTTACTCAAGCCTTTTTACAATGAACGTATACGAGCTGTAACGAGTGTCACAATTCGTTTGCACAACATTTCCTTTTGGTTAAACGTTCACTAAGTTTCTGACAGCTCGTTAGCCTTATATAGCCACCTTCTGTATACGAGCCAACTACTGCTAGTAGTTGCTTTGTTATATATACAGCGCCGTGTTACGGCTTGACAATGTTGTAGCCTGTCAGACGCAAAAATTGTAGAGATTCGTGAGTACTCATTGTTCGGCTACAGCGAGTGAAACGTATATGTACGAAAAGATGGGCGCGACAAGCCCCCTTCTTCAGAGAACGCTAACTGCGATCGGCCGATCCATGTACCACAGTGAAATGCTCAGGGTCCTTTGTAGACTACCGCAAGGTGCACGCATAAACGACAGCACGCATGCAGCACGACGACGTGACGGTACGTCACACTAAGCCCAGTCACGAGTGCCCTGGTCAGGAAACATTTTGAGACAACTGTATCAAGCACTTTGTATCAATCGGCGAATGTCAGCTTATCGCCTACGAGATTGTGCTGTACACTTCGTTTAAAATTGTTTATCTTAACCGTTTATCTTCCTTTTCATTATCAAAATACGACGCTCACAAGATTTTTCACATAAGACGAGCAAGTGTGTCTGGTACGGTACGAATAACTTTATTTAATGACCCGGAGAAGTATCAGCTCTTAAGCTAGCGACCCCGCGGGCCACTGCCACGTGGAGACAGACCTATAGCCAAACCGCAGCATCGCAGGCGCTCTGGAAAGCCCAAAGTAGATGCTGAAATTCCGAGCTTTTCAGAGCCGAGCTTCATTTCTGCTCTGTGAGATCCTCATCCGCACATAACGAGGGACACCGCCAAAGCATGTGCTCTGAATCATACGTTCCCCCGCAGCGAGGGCACTACGAGTGTGTGATTATTCAAAAATAGCCAGATGCGGCGAGCTTTTCACCAATCGCAACCACAAAGAGACCTCCTGTACTTAGCAGGTAAATATACAGCGCACGAACCGTCTGAGACCATTGTAGAAGCCAAACAAAAAAAAAATCGCCAGGCCTGCGCGGAACACGCAGCACAGCGAAAGCTAAAAGAGCGGCCTTTCACAGCCTTTTTTTTGAACAATCGTTGGGTAAATGGTAGAAGCACACTTGCTGGGTACCCACTACGCCATAAATAAGTATACTTTCTGTGTATACTAGGCCGCTATCTTTCGTCATACTTCGGAGAAGCGTGGTATCCGGTAAACACTTGAAACGAATTTCGTGCGAATTTTGCGTTTCATGCAGGGGCTGACGGCGATGAAAAATTTCGCCTGAAGTGGGTATGCGCCACAGTTAATAGGTGATGAAAAACAAGCTTTCTTAATGTGTTGGAGCATTGGATGACCCACTCGTTACGCTATTCGCATTGTGTGACATCTGGTCGTTCCTTCGATGATCCAAAACGCGTCATTACTCAGCCAGAAAAGCTTGAGTGGGGGCTGGTTGGAACATACTGCAGGAAATACTTGCGCTGCATAGTTGAGCACAGAAAACTGGACTGGCACAGGCAAATCGCATCTATATAACAACTGAAGTTTATTGAAATAAATAGCAAAAAAAGGTGGAGTAGCATACAAGGGGATAGGCACTGCGGATCATGCGTTGTTTGCTTGCAGTGCCCACCCCCTTGTATGCTACTCCATTTTTTGTTTTGCTATTTGTTTCAATAAACTGCAGTTGTTATATAGATGCGATTTGCCTGTGCCAGTCCAGTTTTTTGTCCTCAACTTTGCAGCGCAGCCTTTTCCTGCAGTCATTACTCATCTTAACGCGGTTACTTTACCTACATCAAGCCTGCCCAAGATTAGTTCGGAAACGAGTTCCAAGCACCAGCGTAGCTCAGTGGTGGAATACTGGGCTGTCACGTAGCGGACCCGGGTGCGAATCCCATTGTGTCCTTAGCGTTCTTTATTTACACTGAGTTTGTAAACTCCAATTATTAATACTAAGGACAAAAGCATTGCTAGTGTTCGCGGTGGTGCGTAGTGGTTAGGGTCGCCTGTTCAATCCCAGCCGCGACAATCGCATTTTGATAGAGGCGAAACGCTATGAGGCCCTTGTACTTTGATGTGGGTGCACGTTAAATAACCCCAGATGGTCGAAATTTTTGGAGCGCTTCTTAACGCTATACCTCATAATAATATGCGTGGTTTTGAGGCTTTAAAAAACTCCCGATATCATAAGTTGCTGCTCATGATTGCGAACGGGTGGCAACAAGAAGCAGAGCGTTGTATAGAAGAGGTGGAAATTAGGCACGAGCAGTCGAATAAACATGGACGTTCTTGGTGTGTCGTACACTCTAAGCCAAAAATGGCCAAAATGGGAGCAACGGCTGTTTTTACTCCTTCAGACCGACTGTTACTCTCCGAAAAGACCAAGCGGAACAAGATGGCCGACTTGTTCGAGAATGGGGGAGCAACTGTATTCATCTAAAGTTTGTAAGGGAGCAACGGAAGGAGGAACCGCTGTAAATGCTCTCGTCACGCAACGGTTACTCCCCGGCAGGACACCGCACACAAATATGCATGCCGCCCACATTGATATTCATGGGCCAGATTATTGTTGGTTCTGTGTGCCAAACTTCACCAAACCAAAACAGTGATTTATTTTAGCATCCGTAGATAATAAGATAGCAGCGCTGGCTGAACACAGAAGGCCTGAGAATACAGTACGGCAAATACCTAACACACGCAGCAGCAGAATGGAGAGTTGGCACGTCAAAGCGGACCGAACGCCGAAACACGTGCAAAACAACGATAAAAAAAGCCTAGACACGCCGTTCGTCCGCGAAGTAAGGGCGTCAAAGTCGATCAAGCACCGAAACACGTGCATAAGGAGCCCCCCACCCCCCCCCCCCCCCCCGCCCAGATATATCGGAGAAGAAAAAAAAAAAAAGCTGACCCAGACGCGCTTCTCATCAGCCATACACTTAGTAGCACGCTTCACCGTGTAGTTTGAGGGCAGAATGACAAATCTGCGCCATCTGCGCCCGCACGACAAGTGTGGCGCTAGCGTAGCAAACGATGTAAGTTACAAAGTAATTTTTATTCGGTGTTTATGTTGACTAGCACTAAATAAAAATTACACTCAACTTTTTATATTTATTTATGAGTTTTAATGTACCTCAGTTTTTTTTTATAATTGTATTAGGAGAACACACTGAAATTTTTGCGCTGACGCCTGTGCTGCCACTGCTCGACGTTTTTTTTTTTTCGGCGCAACTAGGTTCGCGTTCGCACTACTTACTCATTTTCATATGGTCTGTGGTTGGCGAGCACATGGACGTGCTAGCTTGTGAGCGATGTTTTGATCGTGTGTGTGTGTCGCAGATTTGCGTTTCTACTTATTCGTGATGAAGGTTAGTGTATATTTATCTTTATTGAGCGCGAAGTAGTTGTGGATTTTGCTGCTGGGTGGAACAAACACATCGTAAACACGTCTTCAGCTATCTGCAAGCCTGTTCGCTCGTCGGACAAAGGACTGTGCATGCATCAGCGTGCAGGTGAGTGGCATTTCCAGCAACATTTAATGCTCTTACAATACATTGTTGAGTGGTTGCGCTATTGAAAGAGAAATGATTTGCTCTTATTCACCGTATCCATTGCTAGCCTAATCGGACTAAATTACCTCTATTACCGCCTGCATACCCTCTTGCTTCCCCTGTCACCACTGCAGTGCCAGTGTACTTTTGCAGTTAAAAGTTCATTTCCGCAACACTACCTCGCTTGAAAAAACATTGGGGCGGGGTTGTAGCTGCATTCATACTGGCACTTTTCTACCATTGGCTTTATGTAATGTTAACGGCTGAGTGTTGGGGCCTTGGGCCGCATTTTTTAGAGATGTAAAGTGTATGTAAATCAGTAAGTGAACAAATCATTGTCGCATCACTTCACTGGCATAGCCAGGTGGTTGCGCACAGAATTTTTTTAGGCCGGGCGTAGGGAGCCCAAATTGACGACCATATTCGCTTGCCCGGCCTATTCAGATAAGCGGACCCCCCCCCCCCCCCCCTCCCCGCACGCCTAAAAAAAAAAAAAAAAATCTGCCCACATCACTGCGTCACTTGCTTCACCTCTGCGCTGAACGTACTATTTTATAAGCGCACCATCAAGCGAGCAGTTTACATATTGACAGAACAATTGGAGGAGGAATGACCCAAATTTTCAGATTTCTTTAGTGATGCAAAACCTTAGCAAAACTGAATATTGTAAAAGACAATCATAAATGCTGTATGTTCTCGTTAGCGCTGTCATTATTCTGCATCATGAAATCTTTATGCGCTGTGAAAACTTGGCATGCCGTTGAAGTCACATATCGACGTTAATACCAATCGACGAAAATTTCGACAACCTCAATAACGCCGTTTGGGATTTGCCGCATGCACATAATTAGGCTGATTCTCACTTGGCTGTTCTTAACCTGACTTCACTGCTACCAAATGAAACAATATTTGACGCATGTCTTTTACTTTTTTTTCAGGGATATGACACAAAGTTTGGTTATACTGCAGATAAAGATGCTCCCAACGATGCTAAAGTACAGAAAGCAAGTGAATTTTGGTAAGTGCAGACTTTTTGTACTACGTATATGAAAGCATCGCTTTTTAGGGGCAAACTGTGCATGTGTTGGCCAGAGAATAGTTCATTATGCCACATGGTTACACTGGCACTGACAATTCGACATGGCTCCGCTGGCCCGTGTGTGTGCTCACACTGTTACCGTTAAGATAAAAAGTTTGTTTTCATTGCAGGGATTGCTGTTTGTACTAAAAAGCCAACTGCCAAGATTTGTTTACGCTGGTACTCCTAAAAGTATGCTTTCCCTATTTACATGGATTTCGGCTTGCACAAAGCATAACACTTGGGCCTAGATTCACAAAGCTGTGCATGCGCAGGCCTTCATAACAGCGTTTCTTGACTTGCCTTTACCCTGTTTTCTGCAGATGTTTCGTGGGTTTAAAAGTGCCACAGCATGTTGACCTCCCCCACTCTGAAATATTCGCGTTCAAAGTTCCGCAAGAGTGGGCTTAACTTTCTTGTGCACCTCTTTGCTAGTCCAAGATACTGAAGTGTTATGCTCTTACTAGAGGTGGCAGTGTTTCTAATGTTTGTATTTCCATCACATTGACCAAGTATGCGATCTTGGCTTGACTGGTAGCACATTCTCAACAAATGTATTTGTGGCACATGTAGAAGGCAGTACAAAATAAAGAGGCAGACATTCACACCGGGAGCTAACTTCTAATAATGATTTTTTTTTTTGGAAACCATGGTGTGCTTATTCCAATTTGTCTAACAAGCAGTAACCTGTTTGGCTGTGAACCAACAAGACGTTGAACTAATAAAAGCTTCACATCTTGTTGCTCTCAAATATATATGTATTGGCAAGCTATCTGTGACACTGTCAAACAAAGAATCAGAATATCTGTGCATGCCTTAAGATATATTGCTTCGTTTACATATCTCGTGGCTGTGACTCGTCAACCGAGTGAACAAATGCACCCTAGTTTTCTAAATTTAAAGCATTTTTTGAAGGTAGCACGGTCGACATTTATTTGTCTATAGTTTTGTCCAGCCGTTTGCGTCAAGTACAAAGAAATATACTGAAGATTATCATGTAGCCTCTGCAAATGGTTGCTTTCAAGCAGGCTTCGCATGCTTGGCTTGTGCCTACAGGTATTGCACAATTCAAGACGCAGCAGCGTATGATAGAACAGTAGAATCGAGAGCAACTATGTGCACGAGCTAAATAAGTATTTTAACATGAGCGGACAGTACGTGTTATTTGCCACACACATGACCTCATTTAGAATGCCCATTGGTGAATGGGCTCATAGAAATGTCACTCAGCTGTGTATAGGAAACAAGTTAACTGAACCTAAGGGTATCTTTAACTGCTACAAATATGCCTTGTTGAGGTGCTGCACATTTTCTTCCAGAGTATTGCTGTCTGAGACATCATGTGAAGAGCGTCTACCACATCAGCATTTATATGGCTTGCCAAGTAACGTTTGGCCGAACCTTCCTTTTTTTTCACATTTCGTTTTGCAGTAGACATCCTAGAATGTAAGCGCTGCTGCAGTGTGTGTGACTCATTGTTATGAATTGATTCTGGCATGTTTAACCTCACACTTCTATTTTTTTTCTTGCAGCAATGAGATGCTTCACATATGCCTGCGGTGACGTTCTGCTGCGCTAGCCTGATGGAAACACCAGCTGCGAAACTTGAATTCTTCAGAATTGGAGAAGTTGCCCTTCTCTCACCAATGATGACAAAGACTGCCCTATGCTAGAAATTCAAGATTGTTTTTCCACGGATGACGCACAAAACCTTTGATGTATTATGGTGTTTGTTTAGTGCTGGCTGTGGTGTGGCGAAGTCTACTTTTACGTGTGGTCACACGTCGCCTCATAAAAAGAACAATAAAGCATTTATTTTCCTTTCAATATTGTCCACTTTTTGTGTTAGAAGCACCCAAGCAGTGCTCTTCCAAGGAGCTCTCGCCATGTGTTAAGCGTGTGACAAGCATACTCGAGATAAATACTCATTTCCCCGAATGAGTAACTGGAAGCATGTGCAGTTGGTTTTCAGAGAGTAACTGCGAACACGTGGGAGGAACGGTGAAGAGTAACTGTTGCTCTTAGAAGAGCAACTGGTGGGAGTAATGGTTGGTCGGCAGGGAGCAACTGGTGGGAGTAACTGTTGGTCTGCAGGGAGGAACTGGAGGGAGTAACTGTTCATCCCCCGAAGGAGGAACTGAAAGGAGAGCAACGGTTCCTCCCTCTGCAGTTACTCCTTTTAGGAGAGTAATGGGAGTGGCAATGCAATTGCTCCCTGAAAGGAGCAACCCCTATACCCCTGTTGCTCCGTTTTGGCTTAGAGTGTATTCGTTATTTCTAATTGTTCATTTCTCATTTAATTTTTTCCCTTTTTTCAATAGCTTGAAAACCGTGAGTTAACATATTAACAGTATTTCGTCAGAACTACCCGGTTTCTGGCCAATACCCCAGCGGGGGTGTGTGGCACAGTTTCCAGGCACTTCCTTCCTTCCTTCCTTCTTGGTGTAGGGGTCGGGTCTTAATTACGCGACATTATTTGTGGTGCCGAAATCCCGCGCTAACGATTACTGAAGCAGTGCTAGTGCGACATTTGCTCGCGTTGCTGCACCATGTGCGTCTCTCATATTGACATGGTCGACGTTAAACCCCCCATATCAATAAATCGCGTTGCTGCACCACGACGTGCTTGCAAATCAAGGAAGTCGACATAGTAAGAAAAAGAGTGACGCCGATGCGAAATGTGCTTCGCAAATCCTTACCGGAGACAGCAGTTTTAGTGGTCATGCGATCTCGCTCAAACGCCCAAGAACCACGATGGCAGCGTTAAACAATCAAACGTTCCCGATCATTAGCGGTCGATAAATAGCTGAGCGGCATTCCACGGCGGCGAACGGCTGCGGTATAGGCTAAAACACGGAGTGCTTTTGTGAAACCTTTCAGCGCCTTCTTGAACGGCCCATTCCTGTCGCTTAAGTACACACGCAGGACAACTATAAACGCAACGCAAGCGGCCAATTGCCCCCTTAAAACGCTCCGAATTCCTTCGACAAACGTGGCTCATTCAGCTTTCGGTCGCATGCATACCTCTCGAAGCGGTGAAATCGCGCCATCTCGAAAAACCTGCGGAAAAAGCCAAGTGGACGCGAAGCCGCACCTCAAAAAGCGCCGTTAACGGGCCAAGCTGGTACTTAACGAGTAATCGAGAACGCAATAAAATGAACCAACCGCCCGTACTTATATAGCTATGTCACATAAAAGACAGCTCTTAGCACGCAAATGTTCCTATTATCGTGAAGTTACTGCTTTTTCATCTTAAGATATGCTTAAACGACGTCTTTTTTTAACTTCCAGCAATCATTATCATTTGTGCATGTATCTTCTGACGTTCTTGAACATTCTTTTCATGGCATGGTCTTCAGTGTACGTAAATTTTATATATAAAAAAAAAACGCCCGTGTTGACTATGGCGAGTACCACAATATTGTGAAAGGGGAAAAAAAAAACGGCCCCATGAAACTACGGGAAAAAGATTGAAACAGGAAGGCCGCTTCACGACATATATACTAGGTTTTTATTTTTTAAATAAGGCAATAAAACAAATCGTTGCAACCAAGGCCATATCACCACCTTTCCCGCTGAGAGAGACGGATGAGAAGGCCTGAAAAGAAAGTAAAAGCAGAAACAGAGGTCTTGTATGCTGCCCTCTGTATGAGTACGGGGTAGCTGAAACGTAATACCAATATCTGGTGTTTTACGTGCCAAAACCCTGACATGATTACGAGGAACGCCGTAGGGAGGGCTCCGAAAATTTCAGTCGCCAGGTGTTCTTTAACGTGGACCGACATTGCACAGCCCACAAGCCTCTAGCATTTCACCTACATCGAAACGTGACCATCGCGGCCGGAATCGAACCCGCGACCATCGAGTCAGCCGCGGTGCGCCGTAAGCACTGCATTGTCTTTCACGGCAGACGAATATTGAAAGATAATGAAGTAGAAAACGACAACAATGACGCGCATTACAAATCGAGCGCAGTAGATTGCCATAACGCAAAATGACTTCAGTACCACACCGAAGAGATCCGCCTGTGCGGATCTGTCTGTTTTTATTTTTAACTGAAATAGTGCTTTGGTCACTATTGGCTGTACTACGTGTCACATCGACAATGTTCTCTGGGTGTGGGTCTTTCCCACATCAAGCGAGGACAGTCACACTGCTCTTGCTGAAGGGTCTCCTTGCAATCACAGTAATCACGAAAAAAGGCTTTTGTGGGCCATTCCGATGCGACAGGCAAAAAACTTTGTAAACACCACTCTTAGCCGCAGCGTAAGAGGCAAGGCATTCTTGCGTCAGTGTATAGTCCGCATGGCCAGCGCACTGAAGCGAAGCGAAGTGTCCGTGTGGTGTGGCCCATTGTATTGAAAGCCTGAGGTGTCCTACATCAAGATCGTGACACCCCGTGCGGGCACCCGCAGTTTTTTAGTAGCACTTAAACCGAACATGTCGAAGCAGGCAGAAATTTTAAGAGGGTCATTCTTTTGGAAAACGAACCAGCGATGCAAGTGACATGCTAGTGCCATATATAGGCCTCGGTGTCAAACTGTAAATACCAGACTGCCGAATACACTCCCGCTTTATTCTGTGGAGTAGACCACGCAGAATTGTTTTGTGGACCACACCAAACTACACCAAACAGCACCACGCTGAGCCTAGTGCGATATAGCCCAAACAGCCCACCTCTACCGACGACGGTTTTTTTCTCTTACGAAAGAAAGATTAAGGGTGATTATTACGCGTGATCTGGCCCACGAAATAGGCGCTATGCCCTACTTCCTTTACGACAGCTCCTGTCGCAAATCGTCGCATTTCGGTGGAGGCAAAATGATAGAGGCCCGTGTGCCATGCAGTGTCGGCGCACTTCAAAAAATAATAAAGGTAAAAAACACAACTCGGCCGCAATTTTCAGAGCCCTCCACTGCGGCGTCCGGCCCCGATAATCATATCGTGGTTTCGGGGCGTTAAACCCTAGACATTATTGTTATCTCTCGCGGATCGCAAGGTTCACCTGCAGTGCTGTGAATGTGTCCGGACTAAGGATGGTGTGTCCGGGAATATGGCGCCGAGGTAGTATATATAATATTGATGCGAGATTGAACACATGTATGCGTGAAAGGTTCGAAATGCGAAGCCCACTTTTGGCAGGCTCGCTATAGTCTGACATACCAAAGTAGATAAACTTGCAATTTTTACTTGAAGCAACATAAGCAAGGCGTTTATTAACAAATAACATCGCTCCTAAAAACCTATAGAGCGCCCCGCCGCGGTGGTCTAGTGGCCAAGGTACTCGGCTGCTGACCCGCAGGTCGCGGGTTCAAATCCCGGCTGCGGCGGCTGCATTTCCGATAAAGGCGGAAATGTTGTAGGCCCACGTGCTCAGATTTGGGTGCACGTTAAAGAACCCCAGGTGGTCAAAATTTCCGGAGCCCTCCACTACGGCGTCTCTCATAATCATATGGTGGTTTTGGGACGTTAAACCCCACAAATCAAAAACCTATAGAGCTGACCCATCCCATGCATAAGTCACTTTAACCATAAAAAGCGCATTAGGATCTGCGCGGGAGACTAAGATTGGGCAACTCTCCTGACGGTGCGGGCACTGCCACAAATCTTCCAAAACACGTCTACACATTCGCGAGAAGGGAACTATAACAACAAAGGAAAGCAGTGCTAAAAATTTCTGGTCCTCGTCTGTCGCGAGCGTACACACTTCAGCCTCTTTCACAGCTGTGCGTACATTAGCTTCATGCGAAAGAGCGCACTGAGATTGGAAGGAGACACTTTTTGCTGTTTCAGTAACATTTTCAGACATTTACGAGCATACAAGTGCTGGTAATTATAAGGCGCGTACAAGCGTATGCACTTAAAGGGGCCTTGAAACACTTTTTTGAATGCCCATGGAATTAATTCACTGCAAAAGCATATTGCCTCACAAATTCAGCGACGCAAAAATTTTTTGAATCCGTCCAGTACGAGCGGAGTTACAAAGATTTGCCACACGCTGCAATCGCAGTCTCTCTTCTCTCGTCCCGACGAACGCCCTGTAAGCTAAGCAGGGAGGAATGGGAGAGGCAAGCGAAAAACGTCACGCGCACCTCGTGACCTTGAGCACTTTACTTTTTTTTTTTTTTTTCAAATACGCGGCTTCCTCAGTGCGATCGCACGCGCATGCGTAGGCAAGTGACGGCCTCTCACGGCAATCTCTGTAACGACCGATCACGCTATGTTCAAATCAGGCAATGGCTGATAGATGAACAATCTACGTGTGATTTTCGAGCACCTTCCGTCATTTGTCGAGGGAAGAGAAAGCAATTTTTAGCTGACTTTGATAATTTATTGTGAATTGCCGGCTGCGTGCTGCGCTATAACATTTGGATCGCGTGTTCTCGGGAGCCTCTGCTACCGATCGGCTGCATTTTCTGACCATGCTCAAAAAGTGTTGCAGGGCCCCTTTAAGGGACAAAGTTTGTTACGTCTAGTGAGAACTATAGTAGGTTCTCGCCGATACTATCTGCTTGCGACGAAAGTGGCTGAAGCGTTTTATACTCGATGGATCAAGATCATAAAGTTTGATTAACACGACTCATTATAATTATTACTATTTTATTTCCCCGTTGGCACCAGCGCTCTTGTCCGGTTGATTTATGAATGCTCCCGTTTGGCAGAATATTGCTTAAGATGCGAGTCTTTCGAGCTAACCTCAGTTTACTTTTTCGAATGACACTGATGCATACGGCGGTCTAAGCGACTGAAGTGTTCAGCACGCGATAAGTGTTCAGGAAATTTTAGAACTGCCGTCATTTTTTATCACTACGCGGCTTCCTTTGCCTGACTCCGTTTACAGTGACAGGTTTACCTGCCGCTGATATTAATATTTGCATATGTCAGTGATTGATGGGGGTTAACGTCCCAAAACCACGATATGATTATGAGAGACACGTTAGGAAAGGGATCGGAAAATTTCGACCACCCGGGGATCTTTAACGCAAACCTGAATCTAAGTACCCGGGAACTTGCGCCTCCACCTAAAACGCGTGCACGGGATTAGACCACGCGAATAGCGGTGAGCAGTTGAGCAGGCGTGACCACTACATCACCACGACGGGCGTGCTAAATGTGGACTTCGCATTCACATTTTCAATGTGGTATCAGTGCAGCTTGATGCCCTATGTGCGACAGAAGCTCTAGTCATAGGAGGGGGGCGAAGCGGCTATTCTCTCAGGCAACAGAATAAACCCCTTGAATTGTCGTCAAGAAAAGGAGCATGTTAATGTAGCGCAATCTGGTTCGCACGACCCACATTACAAGTTTATTACGGTATCCTCCACAAAATAATGCTGAAGTTTCTTTTGTTATCTGGTGCAAATAATAGAGTTGAACCTTGTTGTGAGGTCTGGCCCACCGAATGGGGTACTGCCGAATACGGGACGACCACATGAATCTGCTGTATCGGACAGAGGCTGTCTCCTCGTCGGCACCTGGATTCCTACATCATTTCCGAACCCCTCATTCATCTCTGCCCGCAACAAAACACTGAAAGCGGTATAGCGACGAGAAAACAGCCACCCGTATTGTGCGTCACTCCAGCCGTAATCACCGCTTTCGAGCCAGCTCGTTCTGCGAACCGTTCTTTAAGGAGAAGTCGTTTTTCTATCGACGTCGCAGACGCGCGGAAGCGGGCTCGTTCTTTTCGAGCTGCGATATACTGTGTCGCACACAGCCGTGGATATATACGCGCCTCAAACTAGAGTGTTCACTGTCACGGACAGCGGATTTGATCTCTTTTAGCGCTACACCGCTAACGTTTTTTTTAAAGGTAAGTCGGTCTTGGCTTGTTCAAATGGGCTGTAAGAAAGAAAACTTGTACAATCTCCCCGAAGCTAACCCTGATGGGATGCGAAGTAGCAGCGTTGCGCACGGAGGCGTCACGAGATGAACAGCGCGCTAACGCGGGTGCTGCGGTAAGCGCTGGAAGATTCGTTTGGAGCGATGGCTGGCGTAGGTCTTGTAGGTTACGTTAGGCGCGCGTCAGGTTTATTGCGCGTGAACCGACGAGTGGGCGGTGTAGCGAACGGCGGTCCCGGCAGGTGTTGCGGGCGCCACGGAAAGCGCAGCCGGCGAGGGAGAGAGTGACGTCAGCGTGCACTGCAAGGGGACCACTTGGCACAGCGCCAACACGTGCGGAGCGCGGCGCGTTCGTACGGAGGGACGGCGTTACACTGGATATAGTCAAAGAGCTGTTTCGCATCTAAAGCATACATGAACGCATCGCAGCCTCCAAACGGCCCCAGCAAGGCAACGGCCGAAGAAAGAACAAACGTTTGAAAACTTCGCCATGACGTCACGGGTCATCATAATCACCACCCTATGTCCACTGCTCTTCAAGGCTCCACCCAAGTATCTCCAAATCATCCTGTCTTATGCGAGAATTTGTGAACATGTTCATGCTTTCAACATTTCTTAATTTCACCGTAAACTCCTTTTCAACTCCTCGGTTGGGTGTCGCACTTCCTGTTATCCATTCTGACACTCTAAGTGGCCATCGGTTATCGGTCCTCATACATATCCAGGTCAACATTTCTTCTCTCTCAGCTTCCTATCTTTTAGGATATCGCACAATACTCTTTGTTATATGAAGCATTTTTCTCTCATCCTATATCTAAGAATAAAGCCAATGATGAAGCAAATCAATTGGCTGACGCATCTATATAAGTTCTCTTGGAGGCACAGGACAGTGGTGCACTTGCACTCCAATGTTGTCAACGGGTCTACATTGTGTAGGTGACAGTAGTTGGTAAGACCTTGGTAGTATTCACTTATTTATTTACTCATTTTGTGCGGCGCTTTCTGACTATTATGAAGCGGTCTTATTACATAAAATGTTGCTTGTTTTATCGTGTTCCACATAAAAAGAAAAAAGGAAAATGAGCTGTTTATTTCACACCCTTCACATCAACCTTATACATGCGCAACAAACACAACTCATCTTGCACGTGGTTTCGTTCCAAGATACGTGATTTCTTTTTTCTGTTAGCAGGAGTGCAATAGCCAAAATACAAATGAAATCAATTTTTGGAGCAGCAAAATGTTTCTTTTAGAGTACTAAAATCAAAATTTTGAGCAGGTTACGACAAAAATAACATGCATTTTTTATTATGAAAGACCAAACTTGGAGCAGTATAAAAAAGAAGGCTTACATTTAGAAAAAAAAATATGTATAAACCTTCAACATCACCTCAATTGTGCAGTGTGAACGTGCACGCACTCCCATTTCAATAAAAGTAGTATACTGAACCACCCCACTGAGCAAACAATGATGAAGTCCCCATTAGCATTTGTAGCGCCTGTCAAATGCTTTGACAGACTCTGTGAATTTAAACGTGGATCTGCCAAGCTCACAACCGTGAAATTCGAGAGATTCACAAAACCAAAATGTTGAAGTCGCAAAAAAAAAAAAAACTGGCGCACAATTTTGTTTGTTTGTTAGAGGAGCAGAAACGTGATACACTGTTTCATAGGATTGCCAATAACTTATTTAAACACCAGTGATCATACCGGTACTCAGGATTATACGTCGTACACACGCATGAGTAAATGAAACAAAATTTGCGATGAACCGCGACTAGCGCTAACAGACCCTTCTAAATCATAATACGCTATTTCGCAGGACAGTAGTGTACTGCGGCGAAGGTGGCTTAACCAGCATTCTGCACACAAGGGCGCAAAAATATTCGAACCGCTACACTACACACAACCCCACAAGTTCTCATTATTGCACGGGAAGTACTATATAGGGCAGACCAAGCGGTGCCTTAATGACAGACTACGGGAACGCACATACAACACAAGAAATCAACTTTCAGTGGGAGGGTTCCCAGCAGCGCACTGGCAATGTTGTGGGTGCTCCCCTAATCTGTACAGCTGCATCGTTAATGGCCGGTTTGGAAATCAGAGTACATGTGAAATTGAAGAAACCGAAGCTATATAGCAGATATGGGAAACTTGTGTGATTCCGCTATCGATTGGACTGGCAGAAAAAGAAATGACGTATCTTGGAATGAGGCCACGTGCACTATGAGCTGTGTTTGTTGTGCATGTACAAGATCGATGTAGAGGGCATGAAATAAACAGTTGGAAGTTTAGCGCCTACCTATGTTTACGTCTGCATCCTCTTTTCGTTTTCATGTGTATCACGCTAATACGAACTATGTTCAAGGATGACCAACTAGCCCGAGCCACAACACTTCTGAAGGTTCTGACCATCGCGGTCTTCATTCCTCTACAATGAACGCAGCCTTGAGCAAGGTACGCAACGCGATCGTGTTCAGCGCTGAGCACTCATGAACCAACGACTCTCCGGTCGTACACGTAGCCTATTTTTAGGTGACACCGCACGCTCTGTTCTCGCATTATAAACCACTCCGATAGCTGCTCGTCGATTGCCGCCTTCATTCCGGTCGACCACCGGTGTCGCCAACAAACGCGCCAACGGGGTACAACGATGTCGCCTAGCCTGAAGTGCAGTGGCTATGATGGGAAACCGAAGAAAGGGCGTGCGGTTGGCTGGCGGCGCAGCTGGGTGAACTACGAGACGATGGAAACGAGCAGACGGACCGGCGATCAGTCAGTTCTCGGAATGGCGGAGCACAAACACCGAACCCGGTCCGCGAGAGGGCCGCAAATTACACCTTTGCGAACGGGACGCCCTCGGGGGCTTGAGGGTTCGAGGGGGAGATTGAGAGAGGGGCATAATGGCATCCTCTCCCTCCTTACAGGCCCAGGCCATGCCCACAGCGTATATGGGCTTCTCCTGTGAGCAAACAGCACAGAGGGGAGCATTACTGGCAGAGTGAGCGCTTGTAAAAGAGGATTCGCTCGCAGGATTTCAAGCTGGACGGTTGTGCCCTCGCGATCTCCGACTTCAGCGTAGCTCCCGCCGACTGGTTCGCCCTCCGCGGTCTCCTGACGCCGTGTAGCTCTCGCATTGTGGCACCCCGCCCTTGGACTGCTTCGACCGGATCCCCACTTTCCTATCTCCTTCTTTTTCCTCTCGTTGGCTGTCTTCTTCTGCTTCTACTTTCCTTCTATCCTTTTTATCCCTCCTTCAGCCCACCCCTATAAGGCACTGCGCCGTGTCGCCTGAAGGCAGACAGAAATTAGGTGCCTTTTTCCTCTTCATTGTAACCACTACCACCACCACCGCTTGTAAAAGAGAGAGGAAAGTCGACGCTTTTAGCTTGTTTTTGCAGTTTGCCCTGCTTCCCTGAGTTCGTAACGACGCAAGCACGAACGCAACTTCTGGAGCATGCATCGGCGCGGAGCCGTTGTAGTGCTCGAATCATTTCCCTCCCTTTTATTTTTTTCGACAGGTGCGCAGTGAGGCACTTGGCAGGCCGCCGCGCATGCGCCCTAGCAGCGGAGGAACGCGCGGGGACATCAGACAGCGGGACGGCCGCGAACATTAACGCGGTTATTCTGTGTATGCGTGGTACGGCTCAGCTATAATGAACGGAGGCACGGGAGTATCGCCATAGGCGGCATGTGTGAGCGTCTAATCACCTACCATCCTCCCTCTTCTTCCACATCGGTAATGTCTTTTCGCCCCCTCACTCTCGCCAAATTACGAACATGCGCGCGCACGACCTGTCTTTACCTTCCCAACTCCCTCGGTCTGCGGCGGGCGTGATGCCTTCACTGCGCGCCGTGTCATTGCGCGGTACCGTTGAGCCCGGCGTATAAGCTGCCCGCCGTGCATGTTCCCTCACGAAATCCAGTTGCCTTTCTTGCGTTCGGTTCGCGACCGCCTTAACCACAGGGGACGACGACGACTCGTGTCACCCGACACCTCGCAGCCATTGCTTAGAAGTGGTGCCGAAAACGAGAGTATACTAGGGAAGGGGAGAGGGCAGACGAGGGTAATGGTTCTGCAGCCGCGAGTCACCTGTACGTAATCGAGTCAGCAGCTTTATGTAGTTACCTTTCGACGCGAATCATAGAGTTTTGAGTATAGCACCGATGCGTGACTTGTGGTCCTCTTGTCCGGTATGAACGGGAACGCTTGACAGCGACCGCGCACCACGATGCTCAGAAGCTTGCTGCGCGATTGAAGCACGACAGCAATCTATACGAGCCACTGGTTCGCTTCTTAGCGTTCCATAATTCACCCGAGCGTACAGTCATCGGCAAGCTTAACTTGAACACTCTGAAGCGTGTACCGAAAAATTGGGGCAGGACAGCGCGAACGATGGCAAAAAGAGTAGACGGGACAGTACTGTTTCCTCTATATTTCTCATTCGGCCATGTTTCGCCACCGTGTTCATGAACCAGCCTGCCCACCTAAGAACCTTGCCTCCTGAAAATGATTCATTAAAGGCGGCGCTGTGTAGCTTTGGGTTCTGTTCCCGCGATGTTAACGATGCATGCTGACATGCTATCCAAGCTTACCGAGATATTATCTCGGCAACAGAGCTCAGAGTTTAGCGGCGGGGATCAGTCAAACTGTGGAGGTCAGGCCACGCTGCGGAGCATTCCAGTTTAAGCTTGCTGACGACTGTACACCGCGACACGAAGGCGCGAACTTGTGAGGTGAAACACGCACTGCAATCAGCACAATCTCTATAAAGTATAGCCAGGTGTGAATAAGATGTTGAGAAATACTATATCTGCATGCTAGCTCGAGACCCGGTTTAACATGTGCGTAAGAGGGGACCGGGCTTGGTATGGCTCACTGAATAGGCTTTCAAAATTAGATGTTCCCTATACTGTCGAAGGGCGCCTGTCATAAACTTGAAGGATCCGTGGCGCTGCGGTGAATCCGACAGTGCTAGAATGATGGGTACGGTAGACGGATCTGTCTGATATTCGTGCTTGTGAAATGTTTTCTTTTTGTATACGATGTATGCACTTATTGACCGAAGCTTTGAAAACAGTCCGTTTTATAAAAACAGTGGGCAGTAATACACTGCGCACATACGCAGAAAGCAAAGGAAAACGTCGATATTACATGTATCCCAATAATAGTAATTATGAGCTTCAGCCTCTCAAAACAACGATGAGATTAGGGGCGCCATAGCTTCAGGAAGTTCGACAATTCGGTGTTCTTCAACAAGCACCTAAATATAATAAAAGTACGCGGGCCTCAAGCGTGTTAGGCTCCATCGAAAATGCAGCAGCACTTGCCGGGATTCGATCCCGTGACCTTCGTGTCAGCAGTCAAGCCTCATAACCAGACCATCGTGACGGGTGGACATAGCTTGCAAGCGCTTCGTTTTACGTGCAACATATAAAAGGTGAAAGGGCTGAACCGCTGAATTTTTGCTGATTTTTGTCTTGCGACGAAGTGGCTGCAGTCGACAAGGGAGCCAAATGGAGCCGAATGAATTAAGCTTAGAAGAATCCCTGTGTTACCCATCATTTCTATGCTCGCTGAAGCACCGTGCGTTGCAGCTCCCTTAGGCACTATTAGAGTTACTGTATATGCTACCTTTAGGTACCTAAAGGTAGACAGTATATCCTTTAGACAGTATATCACCAGAGTGCCCTCTATTGTATATATAGGAAACTGTATTGCGACATCAGTTCTCTCCCTCTTCCCGTCAGTGCATTCCTGTTTAGACTGTGGCGTATAGAGTACTCGACACAAGTAGTCCTTGATTGCAATGTCTTGTCCATTACGATCCTGCACGACTCCAAGTTAGCAAGCGCGGGACCGGGTTTACTGAAAAAACACGGAAGAGGCCTTCTGCCTACAAAAATATGGTGATGATCATTTCGTGTTGCATTAAGGTCGTTAAACACATTCCCTGTCATCCCCGAATCGACACAAAACATGCACTTTTGTTTTGGATAAGGAACGAATTATATTGCGATTCTCATTCACGCTTGTAAAAATAAAACACTCGTTGCAAGGTACGTGCGTACGAAATATGATCTCTCTATATCGTTTTGCTCCCAGCATTCGCAATCGTGAGCGCGATCGACTTACACGCCAGCGCACGTCACCGCGACGAAGACACGGATGATCAACGTAAAACTGCACAAGCATTGTCACCCACAAATAGAGACGGCACCGGTCTCACGTCCATCGTGAAGCGAGGGGGGTGCGACGTGGAGCAGATTAGGCACGAGAACATCAACGATACGGTGCCACGCACGTTCTGAATGACTTAGCGGCGAGCGTGTCAATGTACCCGGTAAGCCATCGAACGAAAGAAGACTAAACGAAAAGATCGACAGGATAGAGGAAGCAGCACCCAGAGATAAAAATGGGCCTCCCTTCGTCCCAGAAGAGGGATGGGAGGCTCGCCTAATGAAGTCCAAATTGCCCGGCCGACCCCTCCCTTTCAGACGGAACGTGTGACCCGAAAGATGCGCGCGCAATTTTCGATTCTCTCCTCCTCGCCCCATCATGCATCGCACCCCGTTTGACGACGACCTGCCGGACAGACGGTGTTACGGGTGCCACGCTATATCCACCGCTTGTGCACTCTTTGCTCTCATGTACATGCGTTTTTGCAGGTGCTGCGATAGGAAGCTTCATCGCCAATCGCCTGTAGTAATTTCGGTGGCTAAGGCGTTATGTCGCTCACCTATGAGCTGGCAGGTTTCATTTTCGCTCGCGGCGGCTATATTCCGACACGAAATTATGCTCATTTACCATGCTTCGGGTACGCACCGAATAAACTTGGGTGGTCTGTATCAATCTTCGCTTTTCCCGCTGTGCGACATCACTCAGTGCCCGTGAACCACATCGAGATGCCAAGTCTCGCCATTAATTAAAGAATTAATTACTCCTAAGGTGACACCCAGCTCTGCCTATGGGAGAACGGACTGTCGTCTTCGGGAGCATCGGTAAAACAATCTGCCGTGCCCTCTCGAGAGATTCGGAAGAAACAGTCATGGGAGAAAAAAAAAAGTTGCACTAGTCCAGCTCTGAAGTTCTACTCAACACTTCGCAATTCTTCTGCACTGCAGAAATTGGATGGCGGTGCCACCTAACGGCAGAAGCTGTGGCTGCGCTTCCCTTTCCACAGCTCTTCCCGAGCGAGAACTCCGTCACAAGGCGTTATCGCCACTTACGCTACGCATTGCACCGTAGTGAAGGTGTTCCTAATAGGAATGGATCGCAGCGATATACGTAATGGAGCGCCTTCTCCTATCCTCCTTCAATCTAAGAACGGAGACGTGTTCCCTTCGCATGTACTCTGTGAAATTGGTTTTCTATCGCGACAATATCAGACGCGCAGCACGGTAAGCCGGCGGCTCGCACGAAAGCACACACAAGGGGCGAAGGAACGATATACGGGGAGAGAAGGCAGCGACGGGACCATATCTCATAATTAGCGAAGACAGGCCCGGCGCTTCCGGCACGTCGTTGGCTCCGGAGGGCCTCCCGTCGACCTGCCGCTCCTCGCGCCGCCCGACGTCACCGCGGCGTCAGTGCCGAAGTGGTTAAAAAGCGTCGACGTCCACTGAGGAACCGGCGGAGCCGGCTGCCTTGCGTCTGGCCTTTCACAGCTGCACGGAACAACACGCAGCCGATGCCGCCTGCGTTGAGAGTCCGGTCTCTGCCGCAACCGCCAGCAAACCAACAAGCTTCGAACACCGCTTATAGGCAAGACGATCTCTCTCTCTCTCTTTCTCCCACTCATCATTCTCGCCACACCACACTCTTTCACACGCGAGTTATAGACGGACGCCGCCGTCTAGATACATGTTCCCTGACGCAAACCATACACTACAGGAGGTCGTGGTTCTAGACGGACACAGAGCTCCAGAAAGAATCACAGATAAAAAGAAGAGACGAAGTAAAAGAAAATACGAAAAAAATAACGAAAAAATACATGGAGTACGGAAGAGAAGAATTGAGGAAAAAAAAAAGATCTGACAAAGATGGCGGAGAGGAAGAAAAAAAGGCCGATTTATGGACGATTTGGAATAGTGCTGGTGGCCTAACGCAATATAACGGATAATAACAACATAGCGCCGCAGGGCGAACGCGACAGATAAAAAGAGAGAGAATGCGATTGAGTTGGCGAAAACGAAAAAACAAAAAAAAACGAGAGTAATAAAATGATAGGCCGAAGAAGAGTGGCAGACGCTTGGAGCGAAACCAGTTCCTCGGCTCCCTCGCAGAGCTGCCCCGCCGTCGAGGCAGCGAAGCGTCTCGTGAAGGGCCAGCCGGCAGAAAGCAAACAGAGCGCGCTCTTGCTGCTGCTCTCCCTTTCGTTGCTTTGGGCAGTGATGCAGGACGGCCACGAGTTGAACACGAGAGGCAGCGGAAGGCAGCGCCTGTTTCGCGGCGGCAGTGGCCGCGAAGGATTTTGCAACTGCCGCCCGGCATCGCTTCGCCACTCCTTCGCCGGGGCCAGGCGAACTGGTGCATCGACGTTGGAGCACGGACCCCGCCTTATCGGGAACGCTGCTAAGCTGGCACATGTGTTTCTAGACTGCACGAACGCGCGTCTAAACGTGACAAGCTTCGGCAATTCTACGGAGGCCTTTTCCTTCAGCATTTGTGACATGGCAAGCGGCTGTCCGAAGGCGTTCGTCCACTGGTCTGCCTCTTCGTTAATTCATTCGTAGCAATCACACGCGCTCCAACTTCGACTTGTGGCACGGTTCATAGCGCTATATCGCACTCGACGGAACATGGGGCGCTGCTCTGTACAGCGCCTTCGCCACACCACGACACACTATGCAGGGAGACGCAAATCTGCACAAAAGTGCGGCCACAAATTTTATTTACACGAAGAACTCCGAACTGCAAAAAAGGGCTGAGTATGGTGCCATCATTCCTTAACAACATTGTGCCGATGCAAATTTAGGTGTAGCAAGATCCCAAAAGTCTATGTAGGACCAATACTTGTGCTAATGTTTGCCAACGTTGGGCAAAGATTGGCCTCATGCTGGCAGCACACGAGGTCAATGGTCTGTTCGTCTGTGCGTTCATAACTACTATTGCCCAGACGACCATGACATGAACGTGACGTAGTACATCACTTCAGCAAGACAGACTCGTTTTTTTTTTCTTTTCCGTTGACCCAAAGCTTTGATTTAGGTGCCCACGAATGCGTGAGACGGTTACCACTGCCTTCCTCTTTTAAGAAACACGTGCTCCATCTCTACGTATTGCGCAGGACACCACGAAGTAGTCGAGGTTATGAGTGTCATAGCGCACACGACATTCCCGGGGCTGCTAAGTTGGCGAAGAAGGAAGAACCGGAGAAGAACAGGGCAGTCGCAATATCGAAAAGCTGAGAGGGCGGCCTCACTCAATGTTCTGAACTGCTGCTCGCCGTGGGGGAAGAACGTAAGGCAATAGGAAGAGAGAAGGTGTTCATTATGGCGATGAAGGTTACCGATGAAACGAAACCTTCAATGTCAAGGACTCCTCGCAGTATCTTTTCCAGTTATGTCTGGTGCGATAAATTTTTGAGGTTATTTGAGGTCACAACACAGTTGAAACGTCACATAGCTATAAACGAGGAGAACGGGTGGAAAGAATGTTCTGTCTAATAAAACAACTACAGGAGTTATAAGATCACACAACGAAACTGAAGCCATGAGAA
Source organism: Rhipicephalus microplus (assembly GCF_013339725.1). NCBI lineage: Eukaryota > Metazoa > Arthropoda > Arachnida > Ixodida > Ixodidae > Rhipicephalus > Rhipicephalus microplus. The sequence continues at coordinate 139,126,680 of NC_051170.1, read as the reverse complement.
GTCGTCCGAACATGATAACGTCATGGTAGGTTTTAGTGGCTTCCATCACAGCACATTTTGTTTTTGTTGTATTGTGATAGCAGTTGTATGGACACTTTCAGCTGATTTTTGCCGTCGCCGTCATATATCGGGTATGTACATGTACATAGATATTTGTAAAATGCACAAATAAAAATTTATCGGAAGAAAATATTTTTAAGGAACCCACCGAGGATTCGGACCAGCGACACATCACCCCTAAGCACGCTGCATTAACCTACTGTGCCAAGCGTCTCATTTTTTTTTCTTTTTTAATGCATGAAATCATCACCAGTGAGCCAGTGAAGTACGCACAACATACTTGGGCCAAGCGGCTCATACCAGTTCATACGGTCTACCTCACTAATGGCGAGCTATGTATATATACAACTTACCACTGGCTTATTGCCAATAGAATTAAAAAAGCATTCATTAACAAAGCGTGTAGTTTGTCTGGACAAGCAATACATGCTTTCCGTAAATATTGACGAATCTGATGGCTTTTTCAATGGAGCAGTGGGTCCGGTAATGCACATGCAGTTGGATTAAAGGGTCATTCCAAAACGTCTCTGGCTCCACTTTCACTGTGACGCTACAATAGAAATCACTCGCATCAAGTTCAGGACTGTTCGGGAAGTTGCTAGTCCTGTCTTGCCTCTGAATTCGATTTCCATCAAAATGCGAACCGCCACTATCACTTTAGGCGGACAAACTAAACTCGCTGCCCTAGAAGAGTTGAGGCGACGCTTACGCCGTTAAAACATCGCACAGCTTCGTCATCGCAAAAGTGTACATCTCACAAGGAACCTCACGGACTGACATCGTGAACTTCTTGCTGCACTACTTCCGTGCGGTGGATGTGCCGGTGATAGTCACTGGAGACATTAAATTTAATGTAATTTGACATGAAAACTAGTGGCTTGTCGCTTTTATCGATGCCAAACTTAGACTTCGTTTCATGTCGGATGACGATATGTGGGGTTTAACGTCCCAAAACCGCCATATGATTACGAGGGAATCCGTAGTGGAGGGCTCCGGAAATTTCGACATCCTAGGGTTCTTTAACCTGCACCGAAATCTGAGCACACGGGCCCACGACATTTTTGCTTCCATCGATAATGCAGCCGCCGCAGACGGAATTCGATTCCGCGACCTGCGGATCAGCAGCTGAGTACCCTGGCCACTATAGGCACCGCGGCGGGGCTCCTGCCAGACGTCACGCAGCCAATTATTCACAAGAACACCTGCTAAGATATTGTGGTTACTGCATCACTGTCAATTCAAGCACAGCCGACCATGTTTACTACATTTTGTATGGTTCCTTATTCTCCTATAGCTTTACTTTGTATAACATCCCGACGTGTTGCTATCGCATTCATTGCGATAGCGAAGCAAGTGCGGCAATATACAACGCTCCCATGTACGTCAAAGTACCGCATTCGCGAAGTGATTGTTGAGATCATTGATGCGCAAATGCGCTGTCACTTATTGGTCGAAACCAGATAATTGAAACAAGCGTCTGCGGGAAACAGACCCCGATATTACTTTTCGTCTTCCGGCTAAAATCAGCCGAAGACATCTTAGTGGGCTGCACCGGATTCGCCAGGCGTTGCCTTCACTCGTCACTACGCCCACCTAATCGGCCGTGCGGACAGCTCGAATTGTGAGCGCTGCCAAGTGCGCCAGACTTTAGCGTTATGTTTGGTGCCTGCTTATTATGCGTGACGTAAAGGAAGATGCTATATACCTTCAAAGTTGGCAAGCATCGGACGAACGCCACTCAGAGAAAGCTACATTTTGTCAGCAATGTGCGACGAAACGGCGTCAAAAACTTCTACGAGGGCTGTTTTAGACTCTATAAATAGCACTGGACTAGATAATAAGCTGTGGGATGCTATGCTAAGTGGCTACTGTACGTAAACGCACCACCTTTTCCTGTCTCCATCATCAACCTTCCTCCCTATTTCTTTCCTCCTTCCCTTATCCCTGGTGTAGAGTAGCAGGCTACAGAGCACGCTGTAGCTCAGGCCGACCTCTCTGCTTTATAATAAATTCTCTCTCTCTCCGATTGATTCAGCGTTGTGCCGAAACTTTTCCCTTTGTTACTAGTTCCTGCTTTCATCACCACGGCAGTATCGTTGTTCAGCGCATAATGACCACGAGAGCTAGCAGCACGCTCCTATGTGTACGTTGAGCAGATCCTTATTGTGTACGCTGAAATAAAAATACTTCATTTTCACAACAATTGCACGGTGAATGGAAACACTTCTACCATGGTACTCGTGTGTTTCGATGTGTTTAGCTGTTGGGAAACCCCAAATGTTGACAAACAAAGAGAAGGTTCGGCTTTGTCGTCGTGTTCGTCGTGCTCAGCTTACTCTCACTCTCTTCAAGCTAAACCAAACTCACGTCACACATGACGCGTCTGCTGAATGGCCCTCATATTGTGTCCGTTCAGAAACAACGCACCTACTCGTATATTCTCGCGCGCCAACCAAGGGAAGAATAACATTATTCAAGAGAGAAAAAAACTTTACTTAGGTTCAGAAGAAACGGATCATGGGAGGCCTTATGGTTCCACTATAGCATAGAGTGATCTGGGCGGCTCCACCCAAGTCAGAACAAGAAATAGCGAGACGGCCCTGAGATTGAGTCAAAAGCATAAAAGGAGATGGATAGACTCACACAGGAAGATACCGAAGCAACGTGCGCCTCAGTGAGCGCCAATTAAAACAACCTTGTCATCCATCCATCGCCCGAAATAATGCACCCGTTGTCAGCACTCTTTGTTCGTTCGCTCATTTGCTGGTTTACCTGTTTACTACACCAACAAAGTCATTTATCGTTGTGTATCGGTGCGTGCGCGTTTCACGCGACCTTTACGGGATTTGTTTGTCTTATTGGCGGTTCGCGAACGCGCAATTTTTCAAGCAGCGTGTTTACATGCCGATAGTAAACCGTGGTGTATTCGACTAATCACTGCCGGCGATCAAAAACGCGAGAGTGACGAGGTGCGGTATGATCAAACGTGCACGGACGGGCTCCGCAAACTGCGTAACAGCCTCGGCACATTGATCATTAGTGATAGATGGTGTTTCGCCACGACTGCGCCAAAGGCATATAAGTATAGTTAGAGCAGTCTCTATATTATAACCATGACTATCGTTTGCGCGGACACAGAGCCACGCAGCGATTAGAGGCGGTTATTCTCGCTCGATTCGATTGGCCGCACCCACATGCAAGCTTCTTCTTCCCTCACTCGCTCGCGGCGTGTCATAGTTGAGTCGGGCCAACCACGTGTCCCGGTGTTGGGCGGCGCGAATACTCTGTAATTTGCGTTGTGTGCAAGCCTAACCAGTGCAATTACCCAATGAGCTCATCACGTCTGCCTGTTATACGGCGTCCTCTTCCTGGACATCGTGTACACAGCTGAAGTCGCCAGAAGAAGCCTAATAAATGTCCACATTCACGTTGTCTCAAACTGGTTGCGAGACAGTCGCAGCCTGCGGCAGCCGCACGGTCTAGCGGACGTCTTCTGCGTGAATGATCCAGAACATGCAAAAGACACTCGCGCCTATACAGCGTACAAGTTCCGACGGCGCCGCAGGGCGAAAACACTTTTATGGATAAGTGGCGACGGGGGAATAGAGCCCGTAGAGAAGGTAGTGAAGTCCAATACTCGATGATCGGCCGCTCACTCAAGAAAACACCTTGGGAACATGGTCTTGAAGTACCTTAGTCCAGAAAGCCACATGAGCTCTGCTGCCGTTCTTGAAGGTGACATCAGTGAGCGATCACCTCTGAAACCGTGCCCTTTGTGTGCAATGTGCATCTCTTTCTCTCTTTTTTCTCTTGTTTACTTTCTTACTCCCCTCTCCCCACGTGTAGGGTATGAAACTGGACGTAGTCTCGTTATCCTGCCCACCTTTTCAACATTCCTTCTCTTTCTCTCGCAAAATAAATCACTCAATCGATCGTCTTTGAGCTCGAAGTAGTTTAGAGGCTCAAGGACTCCGAGTTGAAGGTTTAACTTGAAAGGCCTCATATTTGGTGCGTCTGGGCTCGAAATATCATGACGCTTTCTGTCTTTACTGGTTACTAAATCAGTCTTGCGATACAAGCCGTTCTCGAATGTGCCTAACACCCTAATGCTAATTATGTAAGCACCGCATCGGCGGCACGCCGATATCTAGCGACGACGACAGACTATACTATACCTAATGGCACGCACGCAGACGACGTAACGTGACGCCGATAACATTTGCGAGTCAAGGAAGTCCTTCCAACAGCTCCACAGGGCGCTTTACATATAGCTCTAAATTGAAGGTTGAGACTATCGGCTCCGTCGAGATAAATGCGTTTCTTTGTTTTCCTCTCATTAGCAGCGCTGCCACTATATATAACAGCCGGCACCTTTTTCTCATGCTCAGCTCAGGGTGGCCCATGAGCCCACCTCGAGTGCTGCCATCACATTCGCTGGGGGGCACTATACGTACGTAACAACGGTGGCACAGGCGGGCCAGAGGTTGCTGAACCGAAGAAGAAGCACCACCGCATGCCTCGGCGTACTCTTCTGCCTCCTCGTTTCGGATTGCGCATTAGTCTTACTTCCTGTCCTCCTCTCCTCTCGCGGCCGTCGTCCGTTCCCTCTCTTTCCTCCTCGCCCCCTCTTAATTTCCCGCGTCTGGCGTAATTATCGCCGCAAGTTGGCTCCCGCGTGCCTCCACCCAAACGCACTGCTTGCTTCTTCTTTTTCACCCAACGCGATCGTGGGCGCGCACTGCAGCGACGCGCCGAGGAGCCCGCTGCGTCTCGTGCCCACTTCATTACGGCCACAGAAGGGCGGCCGCCACTGCAATGCAAACGCGCGGTCCCCATAGTTGCGTGCATTGTTCACTAAGCGCGCACCGTACTGAACATGTGCAACGGAAGCCGATTGGCGAAACCGCTTTTCGCTTGCGAACAGCGCTCATTCGTTGCACACGACAAGAACAGCAGAAATGGTTAGCCGTCGCTGCCGGTGGCCCTGTGGTTGCGCTGCTCGGCAGCTGGTCTAAAAGACGTTGGCCCGACCCGGGCCACATTTTGACGGAGGCGAAATTTTACAGGCCCGAGCATCGAGTATACGTTCGAGAACGTCATGTGGTCGAAATCATCTGGATCCCTGCGCCATACGGTGTCTCCTCTCAGCCTATTCGGGACGCTGAACCTCGTAAACTAACTCTCAGAAATCACTGACGACCACAGAATGCAAGAAGGCACTGCCATTAAGTGCACTGTTCTTCAGTGCTAACTCCTGGAAATTCATTTCGCTTTCGACAATACGTCATGACGCTGCTGACGTGGCTTTCGTTACAGCTATTTTGGGCATGCCTGTCAGTCCATGTGAATATAACGAGGGAAGTTCCTCATGTCTTGTATAAGCTCTTTTTCAAAGACATTGGTCCATAGGTCGGCTGCGGGGAGAGAGAAACAACTTTATTCAAGTGAAATAATTCACAGAGGAATGGCGATCAGGCCGTGTCTGCAGCCTCCACCTCGGGCAAAAATTGTGGAGCCCACTCACCCATGCAATATATTTTACACTTGGGGCTCCCTAGGACTCACGGCCCGATTTGAGTCCGAGTAAGTCGACACATGAATGAGTTTGCCGACCTATGGACTTCTTCCTACCAAAATCTACAACTGACATTTTAATAGTTTAAACTGTAAAAGCGCGACTTATGGTGGTAATATACCCCAAATAGAATAAATGGTGGCATCGTCTGTTCTTAAGGCTACTTTCCGGATATGGCCCTACCAAGTTCTAAAAAAAAAAATACATTGTAAAAACAAATTTTAATGGCACGCACCTGCAATGGTGGCGATACCGCGTCAAGATGCAATTCGGGTATTCACCGAGACGAAAATCAATAGGGTCGGGCATTAGAAGTTCCCCTCAGGCAGTCGAAAATAAGCTGTGGACCCCCTACTGCGGCGTCCTTCATGAGCCATGTATGAGCTGTGCTGTTTATGGGAGTACGTTAAAGACCCCAGTTTATGGAGTGTCACGTAGGCTAATAATAAGAACCATAGCGCCAATTGCGCATTCCCACTCTCTCTCGGGCACTCGCCACACATCCTCGTAACCAAGCCTGGTTAACGCGATAGCTACCAGAGCCCATAAGCGGCGCTGGCGAAAATAACAAAGCGAAACGAAATTCGCAAGACCATCGCGAACTAAGAATGCATATGAAATCGCATCAGCACGAAGAAGTGCGCGCACCCTCTGTGCGCACAGGCGAAGACATTTGGGCTTACTCCCGATCACCTGCGTCGGCGCATAAAGAAGCGGGAAACGCACCAGACGTGCACAGCGCTCGTGCCTTCAATGTTCGGCAAGCTTGTTCGTGTGCAGTGTTTAGATCGACCTGGAAATCGTAATGCGACTCACCATCCCCATGCTGCACGCAACTTTTTCGAGAGGGTAAATGCAGCGACTCCCCGCCGGCCGCGGCTCATTTGTAAGAAGAGTTTCTCCTTCCACTGCCGCCTGGATCACGCCGATCCAGGCGGCCGTGCTTCTTTTGGGGAAGGCCTCCGGCAGAGGGCGTCGCAACTTATGGCCTCACACCCGCCGCCAGACAGCGGTACTTTGTTTTGCCAGTTATGGGCAAAAGTATACGGCCGAGGGAGACGACAGTACCGCGACTGCGCACGCGGGAGATTATTAACCGCACCGAGGCATAAAGATGGCGAGGAGGAAGGAGGAGAGACCACGGCACGAGCAGCCTCTTACCGGCTCAGAGCCACGCACACATAAGCGTGCACGCATGACTGCAGTGTGTGCAGTCGCAAACCCCCAACCTCCTCAACTAGAAGTGTGCGGCATCCCATCAGTCATTACGGCGAGATGAGCACAGGGAATGAAGCCGCGCGCTGTCGCGATTCACACGGGCTTGATGTTTGTCCCGTGAGACACGTTTTAAAGGAGGACCCGCAATCAGAAGTGCGACACGCGTGAAGAAAAGCTTTTTTTTGTTTTCTTTATTTGTCACACGTTTGCGTCCAGTCATACAGTGCGATTCACTCAAAACGAGTCGTACGCCTCGGAGTCTTAATTACATTCGGCTGCACGTGATTACGACTGTGTAATGACAACTGAAAAGTTGGCTGCAGCGACGACACCACCCGCGATGGGCAGCAGAAACAAACGCTGGCTCCTTCGTGAAACCAGCCACAAAACACTACGCGGTAATAGTTTATTTCGGGCAGCCAGAGCAGAAAGTGCGCAAACAACTAAAAGGGAACACGTATCTATAGATTGAAAGTTGTTCTTCCAGTTTTCGCTTCGCACGAAGACCTTTCTGGTTTGGCTGCTCGAAAAGGCGCTCTGTTTTAAATCGCGCGTACCAACATCCAACACTGCAGGTATCAACATCGTGTTTGAGAAGGCCTTCGTTCTCTCTCTTTGTACCTCTCTTTTCAGTGAAACATTCGTCAACATCTAGCTATAGCTTTTTCGTTGTGTCTACTTAGATGCTCAACATGCAATATAGCGCCGCAAGATAGACTAGCATGACTGTCGCATGACTGACAGCAGACCTTTTTTTTTCTTCAGTTTTGTTAAGCTTATACTAAGGACGTTGTCCGTTAGCGAACAGTATGTGTTTCTTAGACAACACATTTTCTGCATGATGCAATAGAAATACCACCAGCCATCACCTAGAAAACGAGCGAGCAATAAATCACAAGCGCCCTTCGTCCAAACCCAAATGGAAAGTAAAAGCAAGAGTTAAGTATATATGTACCCTGAACACCATGTCGCTGACGTCCGTGAGCGAAACAATTCAGCTCTTCGAAACACTTCGAGTCACTCAGATGTGCGTATACTGATATATAGACGACCACGCTGGAATGTCCATAATGCCAGCTTTGGACACGCAGCCGTAGAATTTATTCAAGGAGGCAAGGCAAAACACCCTTTGCGAAACTCAACGACCGGCTGGCGCTGAAAAAAGTACAGGCAACTCTACCTCTGCAGCGTTAGAAGAGGACAATGATTAAGTATATGGTGCCCTGCCTCTCCGTTTGGAACGTCGCTGTTGTAAAAGACGGTGTTTAGTAATTTGCATAGGAATATCGTTGACACACATTGAAAAAAAAAACAGGGCTAGGAGGCTCACCAGTATATATACGACTGACACCGAAAGCGATATGACGATAAACATCGTTAATAAAAAAAAAAAGCTTGAGAGACAGAGAGGATGTACTAGATGGAAGCGATTAAAAAAAAAACAACTATTTTCCTTTTGCGATTTCGATATACCGAAAGGGCAAAAATAAAAATAAGGAGAGAGCTTGTAATGACTGTTAAGGGGAAGCATTTGAGTTCCAGTTTATTTGGCAACCTTTTTCAGAAATCGTTTTAAAGCACGATGCTTGAAGCGAGACCGGATTGTCGTAGAACACGTAGCTATAAAGCGATCGAGATTCAGCACGGAAGAACAACAATGCACATGTCGTGGAGAAGATAAGGAAACGACGGAGCGTGGTCTGATTGAATGTGAAGATATTAATGGACCCATATGCACGTTTGGGCACGGACCTGCTTATGAAGTCTTCGGTTTTGGGAACAATGGAGAGCTGAACACACCCACGATAGAAATAAGTAAGGGACGGTTGGAGTGTTGGTACCACAAAACTAGAGACAATGAAGAGCAAAAATTAATATTGCGGGAAGTAAGGGCATTCTGCCACTAGGGGCACATGACTCGGCTGCGAGTTTGTTTTTCGTTGTTTTGTTATAATAAGATCGATTTATTCGTAGTAAGAAAAGCACAGGGTCAACATAAAAAAAAAAAACATTATTTTTTTTTCTTTGTCCAGCCTGGTGGCAGACATGTCTATGCCTCGTTATATAGAGGACACTCATAACTTTAACCCTTATATTCAGAACCAAAACTTCAGCGTAGCAGGAGTCACAGCTTCAGTAGTATATTGAGAAGAAACATCCAGAACTTAGAAGCAATGCATTTTGTAACTTGTTTTGGAGGCAAGCATTGTATGCAATGCCACCGAGTACAAAGGGTTGGGGTCAAAAATGTATTTTCCCAACTTTTGAACGATTTCGCAGTTCTCGCAATGACACCCGTATGTTTTCCTCTGAGTGTTCTGATAACAAAATCCGGCTCTTGGTTCGAGGTTAATGCAAGATTGTCGACGACGGAAGCTAAACGCATTTCATGCTTAAAACTCTCGGGCCCTTGCGATATGGCCGGCCGTACTTCTCGTTGCTTCGAAAGAAGTGCGCTGATCGACGGGAACATAGACACTTGGGAAGACGGGTGGGCAGCTATCTACCAGTTGATGACGGCAGTTCACCTTTACGCACTATTGAGGATATCGTTGTTGCAGTGGACGTGAAATACGCTCATGATGATAGGCAACATGAGCGAGGTATAGCTATGTAAAATCTCGGACAACCAAAAGAAGACAAGTGCCGTGAATGGATGACGGAATATCTTACGTACCCTTTGCTCGTCAATGATGCTAATTAAGCTCACAGAGCGAGAGAAAGAGAGGCACCGCATGAGGTTCTTTAAGATTCGTCTCTCTTTTAAATACTTGTAAGCTTTCCACCGCATAACACCTACAGCCATGCACCGAGCAGGCCAACACTGTGCCTCAATCGCTATTACCGTCCGTACTTGTCCATGTCCCGACTTACGCAGACCGTATCGACATTCGAGAGCGGACGCGCTGTCGTCGAACCTCCCAATTAGACGACGATTATGACGACGACGTATGCGGAACCGGTGGAACCCAGTTTCGAGCCCCGTCGAAACGAGCAGGACGAGCACGGCGGGGTCGCTGAGCGGCGAGACGGGAAACAAGTGTCCACCCGCACGGAATGACCGCAGTTCCCGCGGTATAGTTGCCCGCCGACGGCTTATCGGCCGGAATGTGGGGACATGCGAGGGAACGCACGGCCATGGTAGGGTGGCTAGCCATGGTGAGCACGGGGCCGGTCTCCGGCCACGCATCGTCCATTATGCATTCCGGTCACGGCTCTACGACGCCGCAGCGACAGTCGACCCCTCGTTTGCCACCGCCGGGCAACGTGGCCCCTGCCGAAGCCACAGAAATGACAACCGGTGCTCTCTTTCCCAGGCGCCACCTATGAAATTTCGCATTCGCTAGACTGCCTATCAATTAGCGTACAGTACTTAATGACTGAAGAGGTACTGGCACGTTTTTTTTTTCTTTTTTTACAGCGAAAGCTGTTCAAAACACGGATCACGTACTGCACCGTAGTTGTCGATCGTCGCTGTTGCCGCCGGCGTCCGTAACCAGTATCGCAAGAAATAAGAAGAAAAAAAAAAAACTTGGTAAGTAAAAATACACCGAGTACACTACGGGATACGAACCCGCGGCTGCTGCGTGGCGGCACAGTATTTTACTACTGAGCCACGCAGGTGCCTGCAACGCCTTTCCAAGCTCGCCTCAGACAGGCTTGATGTCGGGAAAGGAATCGCGTTAATATGAGTAATAAAACGTTATAAAACATCAAAGCAACAACCAGGCGTCACACAATGCTAATTGCGTAAGAAGTGCGTCATCCAATGCTCCAAACCATCACCAAGACTTGTTCTTGATCACTTATTAACTGTGGCACATACCCACTTCGGGAATAATTCTTCATCGTCGCCTGTCACTGCATAAAAAATTGAACATTTCTAGCAAGTGTGTAACGGACACCACGCTTCTCCAGGGAATGACGAATTATGGCATAGTGAATGCCGGCCTACTACTTATTAATTATTATTATCAATGGCGTAGTGAGTACCCGGCAAGTGTGCTTGTAGCAGTTACCCAAAGAGTGTTTTGCAAATGCTCTCAAAGGCCACTCTTGCAGCTTTCGCTGTTTTACTGCGCTGCGCAATTTACGCAGGCCTGCGTGGCGGTTTTTCTTTTGCTTTCTTGCATCGAATGAATATCTGTCACACACTTCGGGTGAGGCCCCGCCGATCCAACATCGACGTGCGGCAGACTCGCAGGCTTCCACTTTACGCTTCGACCTGCGACGCCTGAAAGGCCTCGAAGTGGCACATTTCAAATTTATTTGCGGGTTGGCCGACCCGTGCGGGTTTGCACGTGTGGTGATGTGTGGGCCTGACCGACGCACTCATAGAGCAGACACGGAGTTCGATTACACATAAACAAGCATTTAATTGGAACACTGGCAAAGGCAGGAGTTAAGAAAAATAACAGAGAGGAGTAACACTGATACGCAAAGGAAAGAACAGCTATATAACAAAATGTGCTAAAAACAGTACAAAAGATACAGGCTAAAGACAAATATGCGTAACATTAATAAAATAACAACAAGATGGAAATCAAAGGAGAGAGACACTAGAAATTAGTTACAGAATGATCATGGTTGCGCTTTGGAATTTAAACGTGCGACGCAGCGCACACTACAAATATTTAAAAAAAAGGCTGGTTAAAACAAGTTTACGGTTTAACAAAAAAAGTCACAATAAAAAAGTTCCATACGGACCAAACCAGCCCTTGGTGCACGTAGGGGAGTTGACGGGGGCCGCTGAAGGTCTCGCCGGCTTGGTAGACGACGAGGGTGCCCGGAATTGCAGCCGTCTCAATACGTTGCGCGGGTCACTCCGTGCTCGCCGCCTACGCGAGACTCGCGACACCGACGACCGCACTTGTTGCTGTCTATACGTCAACTGCTCTTCCGATGCAGTTCAAACCGCCTCAGGGGCGTACACGTGCTCCCGTCTCATCTGGGAATAATTTTTCTTGTTGAGACCACCGGTTCCCCTTCCGGTCAGGGGCAGGGAAGACGAGCCGGCGCCACGCTGGGTCGTTATAGTCGCCGGATGTCGTCTCCCAACACAAAAACGCCCTTCCTTGGAAGATGGGGCCCGCGGATGCTCCGAAAATTGGAGCCGTTTGTGACATAGCCCCCTTCTTAAGAATATTACTTCGTAATGTTCAAGAAAATCACAAACGCACAATGTTCGCGAGCTTTCAGTGTTCCGGTCGTCCACCAATGCGTTTTCTTTTTCGCGCACCATTTCACTGATGTGGACGACATCGCAGAGAACATCTGACACACTACGCTTCACGGTCATCATACGATGAATGTCATAACCCGCGCACCACGACGCGGACACACACATGAAACGCGAAGAAACACACACTGCTAGAATTGATGGAGCTGCATTCGAAGCCCCCCTTCGGGCCATCATGACACTGATCACAAGATAATCACAACACATAATTCTTCCAATGCCACAGGGGAAAAAAAAATACCGAGCACTTCTAAATCAAAGTGATACAGAAAGGGTTCAGACGAAATGAAGAAGGTACGAAGTATCCATGTATGCAAAAAACTTAAAAAATGCGGCCTTATGGCCTGAATAAAACATAAAACCAAATAAAGCGAATGTCAAAGGCCGCTATAGGCGACGCGATCATCTGCGTTTCATTGAACCTAAGTACGCGCAGGCCTCTTCATCGCCGACTCAACTCATGTAATCTGCCCCTACCATCTCTGAACCTTTTATGTGTTTCAAAATCGAATGGCAGAAATGAACATTATTTCAGACAATATCTCATTAGCCTTGAAGGTTATGTTTACGTTTCTATGTACACATACATAACTTTTATCCGCGCTCGAGGTGGTCGCGCTCTCGTGGGAGCCGTTCGAAGCAAACGGGGCAGAGAAAAGCGTGTACGGCCGCTACACGGACGCCTGTTTCCCGTTAGTTTACCCCGTGGCAGCAAGCCATCATCAACACCGCGTTCTACGGAAATAGGCCTTGCAACCACGTCGCGTCGTCTAGGCATAATGCGCTCCCTCCCCATGCATTCCGTTGTTCGAACACAAGAATGGAGTGGTGGGGGTCGGCTCCTCCGAGCAGCAGGTACAATCGCCTGCCTCACCCCCCTACCCTTCGGGCGGTTTGGGGCATGGGGACGTGCTCGCCTCACGAATGTCACCATGCGCAAACGAATCTTTCGTTGCTTTGTGTCACGTTTGGGGCCTCTCATTTGCTTGGGTTTTCTTACAGCCTTGGTTTTCCTTCTGTTTGTGCGGCGTCTTTTTCTTTTTGGACGTTGCCCAGTGCTCACTTTTGAAAAGTCCGCTTGCAACATTTGCAGAGCAGAACTTGTCTCGCTTGTCTCTTCGGCTATGATGCCTATACAGTCGGGATTTTCCGTTAACTTGTGGACACCCTGACTTGCGGGAAGCTTGACTGACGGCTGAGCAATGCAAGCATCTTCCTCGGGGCTGCGCCGCTCGCACCTGGAAGAACTACTTGCCCCAACATTGCCCAGCTCGCAGTGCGCGTCAGCACCCGACTGTGCCCCGCTCTCTGTACAGGGGTCCTCACCTACCGGGCCGGAGGTACTGCGAACTTCACATTTAGCTGCTATGGCGACGCACAAACAGGGTGGCTGTGCCAAGTCCATTACAGATGGCATTTCTGCGTTAACAAGACTCTCCAGGCACAGCGCCTCGTCGCCATCACTGAGGCCTTCAGTGGCCTTTGTGGCCACAACGGGACTTTCAGCAGCTAACATTTTAGGTTCAGGAATGAACCTACTGTCCGCCTCCCAAGTACTACCGGCCTGCCCGGCCTTCGCCGGCTCTACACAATCGGGCTCTTTGCATCTTTTATGCATTACATCAAAAGCCTCAAACTCGCGCCGCCTGCTTTGAATCTTCAGGCGCAGTTTTTCAACGTACTCATGGTACGACTGCTTATTCAGGCCACGGTCGATCGCGCTACTGGGTGTTCTAGAGACTATGCTGAGACCCGACTGCGTGGCACACAGTCCCAAGCGCTCTTTTTCCTTCTGAATTCTAAGCCTTGAATTTTCTCGCTCCTGTTCCATCAAATATTCCAGATGTTGCCTGTACCTAATGCGTTCGGCATCGCGCTCCTCTTTAAGTCTATTTCGTTCTTTTTCAACGAAATTATACAACTCCTTGCCTACAAAGCCAAAGGCTTTGCCCTGTTCAATGAGCTTATCAAACTCCGTGCCGTCCATTGTTAAAACAGTTGTCCACCAACAAAACAATAAAAGGACGTCTACATATCACGCTCAGAGCTACGTCAGTCTCCCAGACATCACCACGTGGTCGGCCAGTCCTGTCGCGCGGACGCCAGATAATGTCACGCACTTCGGGTGAGGCCCCGCCGATCCAACATCGACGTGCGGCAGACTCGCAGGCTTCCACTTTACGCTTCGACCTGCGACGCCTGAAAGGCCTCGAAGTGGCACATTTCAAATTTATTTGCGGGTTGGCCGACCCGTGCGGGTTTGCACGTGTGGTGATGTGTGGGCCTGACCGACGCACTCATAGAGCAGACACGGAGTTCGATTACACATAAACAAGCATTTAATTGGAACACTGGCAAAGGCAGGAGTTAAGAAAAATAACAGAGAGGAGTAACACTGATACGCAAAGGAAAGAACAGCTATATAACAAAATGTGCTAAAAACAGTACAAAAGATACAGGCTAAAGACAAATATGCGTAACATTAATAAAATAACAACAAGATGGAAATCAAAGGAGAGAGACACTAGAAATTAGTTACAGAATGATCATGGTTGCGCTTTGGAATTTAAACGTGCGACGCAGCGCACACTACAAATATTTAAAAAAAAGGCTGGTTAAAACAAGTTTACGGTTTAACAAAAAAAGTCACAATAAAAAAGTTCCATACGGACCAAACCAGCCCTTGGTGCACGTAGGGGAGTTGACGGGGGCCGCTGAAGGTCTCGCCGGCTTGGTAGACGACGAGGGTGCCCGGAATTGCAGCCGTCTCAATACGTTGCGCGGGTCACTCCGTGCTCGCCGCCTACGCGAGACTCGCGACACCGACGACCGCACTTGTTGCTGTCTATACGTCAACTGCTCTTCCGATGCAGTTCAAACCGCCTCAGGGGCGTACACGTGCTCCCGTCTCATCTGGGAATAATTTTTCTTGTTGAGACCACCGGTTCCCCTTCCAGTCAGGGGCAGGGAAGACGAGCCGGCGCCACGCTGGGTCGTTATAGTCGCCGGATGTCGTCTCCCAACACAAAAACGCCCTTCCTTGGAAGATGGGGCCCGCGGATGCTCCGAAAATTGGAGCCGTTTGTGACAATATCCAAGCCACCAAGAGCCTAGAAAATGTACTGCTTAAAACGAATGGACCCTGAAAAAGTAATTACAGTGTGTTTCTAAATGTTACTTTAATTTCTTACCGTACCCTGACGTCACAACATGGTATGTGTTTTTTGCCACCTGCTCACACATGCTATCGTGACGTTTTCCGCAACGTGGCTCCGTTGGTGACGCCCCAACAGCCCTTTTGAATGTTTTGATGACGCACCTCGTCCATTTTGGAAGTTTTGGTGCCTGACACGATCAAAACCATGACTGCTGCGTGAACTCACCAGATTCAGTACGGTAGCCTAACGTCAAGTTGGTGTCGACGTCGGTAGGTGCGCCATGAGAGAATGCACTGTAATGTGAAAAAACAAAAAAAGATAAGCACTTGTTAAGCTTTACACTTGTTTGGCACTGTATGACAGTGTAGACTGAGCTTCGAAAGCTTGTGTCAGTGCCCTTTCAAAGAGATTAATAACGATTGCTCAAGTTTTGCGCCCCAAAACCACAATGTGATAATGGGGAACGTCGTATAGTTGAAGGCTCCACCAATTTCGACCATCTGGTTGTTTTGAACACGCGCTTTATTCTAAGCACGCGGACTTCTTCCCTAGAAATGCGGCCGCCGCAGCCGGCTTTTGTATACCTTTATTTTGCTTTACCAACTCTAGAAATGATAGGGATAGGTTACTCGCTTCCCGCCTTTGTCGTGCACGTTGTCTGGCAGGTGTATACAGTGTACTTAAAAGCATGCTCCGTTAACTCCCGTCGAAATCGACAACAACGACCATCGTGCCACAACCAGCTGGCATCGGCCTCGTACTGCACCGAACTAGCGTCGTTCGGGCGCACGAAAACCAGCATGGTTGGACCGATCGCTCACCGCGGCACAAGCAGCAAAAAAAGCGCGGCGCGCTGCCTGGGCAGTCTTGACCTGCCGCGCACTTGGCGATCATAGCACGGCGAGCAGCAGCGAGAACAGGCGCAAGCGAGCGCAGGGGACAACAGTGGCCTCGCGCATTCGATGAATTATGCGGCCACGAGCTTAACCACAGACGCAGTGTAGTTCGGCACAGTGGTCGACCGCGGAGGTGTGAATATATGTCTCGGCGAGGGCCCCGGGCAGCCCTCTGTGTGAATCGAGAGGATCGTGGTTGTGCGGCGCAGCGTGCTTTGCGGGAGGGGGAAGATCGCGAAGGAGCTGTCAAATAGTTCTGAGCTGAACGTAAATGAACGGAAAGCCGAGGGGTCTCATGCCGCGCGATGCTCCCAGTGAGAACGAGGCCGCTCGAAAAAAAAATAAATGTATGCGAGGGTATTTCCTGCGCGACGCAATCGCTTACGGGTTTTGTGTCTCGTGGGAAAGAAAAAAATATGCGGCATCCCTCGATTCTTTCGCTGACTAACTGAGCGCATTACGCCAATAACCCGGCACGCGAAGACGACACGGAGACGAAACCAAAATAGCACACCAGCATCGCGATGTTTTTTTTTTTTTTTTCATCCTTGTCGTTTTTGCGCTCAGTTTGATGTTGTATAAGATGCATTTCCAATTTACAAGCCCAGTAGTCCCTTTTCCCCCGTCCATATACGTCATTTGAAGTGCGTCTCACTATATTATAAAACGAACAAAGAATTTCTGAGGGGTCATTTATTTGTTCGAACAAGCATGTATAACTGTGATATAAACGTGAAGCGAATGCTTCACGTTTATATGAAGAGTTAATATTTTTATATAACACGTTTACATTAAGCGTATTTATAAAACGTTTATATATAACTTCACGTATATAAAAGTAAAGTGAATGCAATCTGCGACTTTCGGTATTACGCACCCGATGATTTTACCAACTGAGCTACGGCGGCGGTCATCCCCTGGTTTCTTTCATCGGGTTCGCTCATGAAATTTAACCTGGCAGTGTTAGTTAGCGCCTCTCGTAGCCACGACGGCGAGTCGGGAACAGTTTTCTTTTCAGTGTGTATTATAAAACACAACATAACGTGATTCTATAAGCCGACAATCTGTCACGCAAGATTCTCGCAGAACCCATTCGTGTTGAAAGTATGGATATGCTATAGCGTATCAACCAGAACACGAAACATGACCATGATAATTCTTTCTTTTTCTTTTATACATTGGCAAATGTCTGAACTGAATACCACGTGACAACCAAGATACGGTCATCTCACATAAAAAGGCGTCATTGGTTCTACAACATGACTTAAACACAAACGAACGAAGACAACAACACAGAGTTTCCTAAAATTAACTAAAGGAGACTCCGGCACTGCGATCGTTCAGCGACCATGGGAACAATGGGTAGTATACGGATTTGCCTAGTCTTCGTACTTGCTGGCGGCGAACCGCACTTGTGGCTTAGTCTATTGCTGTGTTTCGGTTTTGTATCGAAGGGAAGACCCAACCCTTTTAAACTTCGTGACCCGCTTTGAAATGATGTAAGGCTAAAAGAATAAGGCGGTGAAGCGCAACCGCTGAATTTTTGCAGATTTTCGTTTCGTGGAAAAACAACTCCAAGCTATACACGAACACACGTCACGTGGAGGCAGAAGTACGAAGATTAGACAAATCCGCGTACTACTTTCCATTCCCATGTTCGCTGAAGCGCTGTGCGTTGCAGCTCCCGTAGCGCCAGAGGTTCCCTCTAGTGTATATTTAGGAAACTCTAAGGACAGCGATTGAATTAATAATCTCGCATACAAGAACAGTGATTAAAAGCTGGAGAAAACAGTTGCACGAGAAAAAAAGACGGCAAGCTAAATTCATTGAAAAACAAGCTTCCCGCGTTTAATTGACCCGTTCGTAACCGTTCGAACCTACAGTGCCAACCAAGAAAGTATAAAACAAACAAATAAATAAATAAATAAATAAATAAATAAATACCAACGCTGCAGTGCAAGACTCCTATGGGGCAACAATATCGTGAACAGCCGCGAACACCATCCGTCAGGCGCGGCCTTTGTCGCTATTTGCTCAGCAGAAGAGTCGCCATTCTCTTCGCGTTCTCACCCCTGTGGGAGTTTCCCAGAGCCGCGGTGCAAATAACGTTGCATGGAAGCAGCACTTTGCCCCCAAGAGGCGCAACGATACACCAAAGGAAAGTTGCCGAGCACACCCGGGCGACCGGATACATGCGTCGCTCCCATTTCCGCACACGTAACATGTTCCCCCTTTTTTACTCTACAGGCAATCAATGCGCGTGGTGTATGTAACGAAAGCGAGAGAGCAACGGAGGGATGAAGAAGATCAACAAAGATGAGAACGGACGAAGAAGAAAGAAGTATCCGCGGGGAAATGTTCTCTCCAACGACCATCGCGGATACAGCGAGCCACAATAGAGCCCGGCGATATCGCGAGGAAAACGACAGACGCGCCGAACAAAACGCGACGAGCAACTGCAGAAACAACCGCCCACCACGCACCGCAAAGCCAGTTCTTTTCTTCGTTACTTATGATTTTTTCTTTCCTGTTTTCTTTACTGGAGTTCCCTCCTCTTCCAACAACTGCAGTTCCCGGATGGATCAGCGAGTCCGAATCGGCGACGGAGGCGATTCCACGGCGTGCCGCAAAGCAGCGGCATTCTGCGGGTCCAGTCGTGCGAAACAGCGGAGGCTCTCCTCTCCGGAGGGTTGAACCGATGATGAATGAACGTCGCGCGATTGACGCTCGGTAGTCGCGCCCGCGTCGTCCTAGTCTCTCTCTCTCGTCACGTCATTCTCGCACCACCACGATCGAGCAATCATCCGCGCAGAGCGCAAATTTCTCTCACGCAAAAAAAAAAAACAAATACAAAAAAAGCCGCCGCGCATCGTTCCGCGCCAATGAAGGCGCCGGCGCGTCAAGGGACGCACTTTGAGACCTGGAGGTTTTCTTCCCTAGACGCCTTTTCTACACTGCCATTTTATTTTACTTCTGTTAATGTGTACATCATTTCCCGAGGTTTAATACATCAGCAGAAGAAAGAAGAGAAAGAGCGGGAAGGCTGAAGGTAAACGCGGTCTTGTCTGTTTGTTTGTTTCCCTGGACTCATGGCTTACACACACTCAGGGGAATTGGCCAAGAAAGCGTAGTGCATTTTTTTCTGTGAGCATTATAACAATGTGTAAAAATGAATTTGTAATAAAATATGACTAATGTAAGGAAAACCACATAAATAGAGAGCAAACAAAAAAAGGAAAAATCAATTTGAGAAATCTTGAGATTTCAGGTGTTGTGATTACCACTCAGCTGCGTTTACTTCACCTCACCATTAAGAATTTTTTAGATATTATATATTAATTATTTGATTGAAGATCACAACGGGATACGTTTGGATGCCTGAATATAATCGCAGACGGCATTGAAAGCGTCCCTGTGTCAATGTCCCAAAACTGGGGCACCAAAGTTTAGTGCAGTTTCCACCGTCAATGCGAACGCCTATTTTCAGTAATGAAATAACTAGAAGTCTTTTTTTTTAAGTATAGCGTATCGGGGACAATACAAAAATAATGTGCAATTGATTCATTGATGAAGCTTTTTCTTTCTTTCTTCTTCCTCATCATGTTCAACATTATATACTGTCTACTACAGCTACGAATACTGCTAGCATTGTTTCTAAGAAGAAAGGCCGTGTAACTAAATTGTAAAATAGGTAGAAAAAGCAATAAAATATTGTGGTAGTATCAAAACGCCTAAAGCACAACTAAGCTTAAGAGGGACCAACATCCACGCGCTAAAGATATTAGCAGAGTAATGTGATTAACAATTTTAACGCCGAATATAGTGCAGATGGCTGAAGACTCTTGCTCTGAACAAAGCAACTAGCCAATAAGTCATCCATCATGCGCTGAATCCGAAGTAGAAGACCCTGATGTTCCACCGACGATGTTAGAAAGGCCATACACAACATACTCCGTGATAAAGTGGCCGAACGTGACGCCGTAACAGTCGATTTGATCATAGGTAGAGTAGACCTTGCGAGGGGCGTACGCAGATTTTTTTTTTGAGAGGGTCACCCCTTTGATTGCGGAGGGAGGGGGCACCCTTTAGAAATGGTCATTTAACGCTCTGTATGCTATGACAAAAAAGATAATAATAGGGGGGGGGGGGCGGACAGAGGCACGGGCCCGCTCTGCCACCCTCTAACTACACCGCTACAACTCACAATAAAAAAAATCGCAGCGTATCCACGAAGTGAATGATGATGAATGGTGCGAAGCGTCCATCAGTCCGTCCGCGCTTTCATCCGTCCGTTCATTCTGGCTTCCGTCCGTCCGTGCGTAGGTCCGCGCGTCCATCCCTCCGTCCGTGTATCTCTACGTTCATCCGCGCGTCCACCCATCCATCCGTCAGCTTGTCTGTCTGTCCATCCGCGCGTCCGTCCGTCCATCTAGTGAACACTCCAAGTACCGTCATTTCGCATCTTTTCACCATATTTTCATCATATAAAAGTATATCCAGCTGTCACAAAACGAGCACTCAAAAGGGCGCGCCGCCAAATTCTCACGACGAAACGCCGGAGAGACGCCGCGAGGTCAACGGAAAAAAAAAGAGAAAACAAGCATCCAAGGACTCCCCGGCCGCGCGACCCTCCCCTCTCGGAAGCGTAGGTTCGCCGACGAACCTCCTCACCCCACAACGGCGGCCGAGCAAGCACTCGAATGTTCTAGATGGAAAGAGGCGGGGTGATGCCGGGTTGAGTCATCCGTCGCGGACGGCATTCGAACCGTCTCGCCCTCTCCCCAGCCTCCGCTGCGTATCGCGCCGACGAAATGACGAGAACTTTCTGGAATCTCGCGCGGAAGGTATTTAATGGAGCAGCCGAGGTGAGAGATCAGGAGAAGACGGAAGTTAGCGCCAGAGCGCGTAGAGTATCCCGCCGCGTAGTCGGCGAAGGTTTTGTCCATAGGGACAAAGCAGGAGAAGAAGAGGATTGCCACCTGAGGGGTGAAGGCTCGAGCTACAGGCAAGAGCGTGTGTCTACCGCTATCGAGCGAAGACGCGTGGCAACAGCTGCGTGTGTGAAGCCGACGTGTTTCCGGCGAAGAAGTTTGAAGCTTGGAGAGTGGCCAATTGAAGACGCGAGGTTTCCTGGAAGAGAAACTTCGGCGAGGTTTCCTGGAAGAGAAACTTCGGGGGCAGCGGAACGACAACAACGCTGGACTTTGAGTGAGTGATTCTCGGAAGAGTATCATCCAGACTTTTGTTCCAAGAACTTTGGACTGAATAGGTTTCCTATCTCTTTAGTCTTTAAGTGTCTTGGTTGTTCAATGCATGCGACTGCAATGTAGTGCGTATTGTTGTCTGTGTCCGGTGCTTCGAGTGAGGCTGACTAGTACGTTGTTTGATTGGTGACATATTGTATTCAACGATTGTTGAGTGTGCATATTTCTATATCGTTTTTTTATCTGCCAATATTGAGAATATAATTTTGTTTTGTTTATCAACTCTCGGCTCTTTCTTGTTCGTTGGGCCACAGCCGGCGTCCGCTGGTGCGCCAAAAAGGACCACTTCTAAATTGTCCACGCTTTCATGGTGCGGTTCTGGGGGCCGATACTTCGGCCCTTGGAATTAGCCCGGCGATTGCCTCCCGAATTAACGGGACCCGTGACACCAGCGCGGACGTGGACAAATGGTCAGCAGACACGTGTATCCAGCGGACATTCCAAGGACTAAACGAGAGGTGGCTACCTACTACCACCACTACTACTACTACTACATAGATCACGGACACACGACCCATGACTTAATGAGTTTCGCTTCTAAAAAAAAAACGGCATTGTATAATCAGTACCTGAGCATTGGAACAGCCAGTGAGCAGGAAAAATGCCAATAATACAGTAATACGTGGGCCTAAAAAGGAGACACAAAATAGTTGAGCAATTAAACTCTCGTTGACAGAGAAAATATTGACCAAGGTAACTTCAAAATAGCCAATGAAAAGCGCTGGATTTTAACTAACCTATAGGTGCAAGCCATTTTCGTGAAGGGTTGATCTATGATATAGTCCGTATCACAGCCATGTGATCTGTCAGGGAACTGAGAAATCTTTTGATTATAAACAGCCAGTTATAAAGATTTCATAGACTACGAAAAGACACTCGAGTCGGTAGAGATACCAGTATTCTTGGAGGAATTGCGTCACCAAGGAATTGCGTCAGCTCGGAACATGCTTTATTGCTTCAGCCGACATCCACAAAGAATCCACAGCTATACTGTGCTTCTACATAAAAAAAGCACTAGAACTGCGATAAAAAAACGAGTCGGACAAGTAAATACGACTTCGCCGATGTTCTTTGCGTGCTTACAAGAAGTATTCAAACGAACAAATTGGGGAAGAAATGGGAACAAACGACAAAGAACACCTTAGAAACCTGCGATTTGCAAAAAAACACAGTGCGCTTCAGTAATGATACAGCGACGAATCACAAACAATGATTGAAGACCCAAACCAAAATAAAGTGATAAAGTAGGGCTGTAGATATGAATATGCGGAAAACAAAGATAACGATTAATAGTCTTGCAAAAGAGAAAGAGTCGATGATCAGCCACGAACCTCTGTAGTCTGTACAAGAGCATGCAGACAGACTTTGTACGAGATCGAATATGCATACCTAAGCCAATCACTGGCAGACACGCCCACTTATGAAAACTCATTCCATACTGACGATTAAGGATGGGGCTCACGGCAGACACTCCAAAATAATGACAGGCAATTCAACGCTGTCCCTAAAGCGGTGCACTGCCAGTACTAACATATGGGACGGAAGTATGGAGAATATAACAAGGAGACTCGAGAAGAGGCTAAGAACCACGCAACCTGCAATGGAACGGAAAATGAGCAACACAAAGAGACGGGAAGAGAGCAGAGTGGATCAGAAAACAAACAGGGGTAACAGGCGTAGTAGTTGGTTGAGAAGAACAATGAGGATCTAAGAAGGTCACGTGATGAGGACAGGAAACCAGGTGGTCAGTTATAGGGCGATAGAATGGATGCTAAGAAACGGGAAACGCCACCATGGAAGGCAGATGTTTTAGATGGAGTGACACAATTGAGAAGTTCGCAGCCACAAAATGGAACCAGTTCGCACAGAGTAGGGTAAACTGAAGGATCATTAGGAGATGACTTCGTCTACATCGGACATACAGTAGGCCGAAAATTATGAGCATGACAGTGGTGGTGGTGGTGATGATGATGGTAATTATACACGAGCCAGTCCCGTAACATGTATGTAAATAACTGCCCGCCGGGATAGCGCTGTCAGACACCGCCTATTATTGCAATCTATAGGCGCAAAATTCGTTTCGAAAAAAAAACGAAAAGTGTTTACCGGGGTCTCTCTCAAGCACTTCCGACGACCACGCGGCATTTTAATGACGGCGCTTTTTTTTCCCCCGTGAACTCGCAAGCGACGAAGTGAACACACAGCTCGCGCGGTTAGAGCAACTCCATTTTTTATGCTTTTATTCTCTCTTCTCCACCATCTTCTTTTCTGGTGGTACCATCCCGTGATCACACCAGACTTTCATCTGGTGATGAGAGATGTAAGGTTTCTGGCTTGAAGAAAGATGTACCGAAGAACCTAACATGACTTTGGGGCGACGAACACATCCCGTCTCTCTCTCTCTCTCTCTCTCTCTCTCTATATATATATATATATATATATATATATATATATATATATATATATATATATATATATATATATATATATATATATATATGTGTGTGTGTGTGTGTGTGTGTGTGTGTGTGTGTGTGTGTGTGTATTTCGCCCCCTATATGTGAAAATAACTAAAAGGAAAAAGGGGGTAGCCCGTCTCACTCTTTCCAAAAACGAAGCCTCTATCCCTACGACGCATGCGCACGTCGCTTCGTCTCGGGAGACATTCGAGCCTCTGCTGAGTACGGCCGAAGAAAAGACAAAAATAAGCAACACAAACAAGAAGTGGGAAGGCTTCCTCATCCGTGTAAATGGCAGCACATCTCGCTGGGAAAAACAACGAGCTGAAAAATGAACACGGAAGCCCGTTAACGGCTTTATCTTTCTACTCTACAGCGCCTCGGGGTTGTGTAAAGCGCCCGTTATGCGGCGACACACTAGCAGCACGCACTCACACCAACCGAGACAGCAACGTACCAGCTAAGGGAAGAAGAGGGGGGGGGATCATTTAACGAGAGTGGCGAATGTCAACGACTGAGATCACCATTCCGATCGGGCATCGCGCCATTTTCGCGAGAACTCTTTACCACTTCGACAGCATCGTTTTTAAACGACCGTAGTTTTCAAAAGGAACCCCACAGTCAGTACCGCGCGCAAAGTTGTTCTTCAACTCGTTTGGCGCTGCTCTGACGCATGCCCCGACCTTTGCGGCCACCGATCGACTAGACTGCTTTCGAGGCAGTTTGTATGCAGAGCGCGCTCTGGCGACGTTGAAACCCCGGAGAGAAGGAGAGCGCCGTCGTTTTGAGCGACCTCCAGCTGCGAAATCGCGCCCGCGACCTCTGTGGCATTCACCGCTAAATCTCTGGTATAGGACAGTGAATCCTGTCGATCAGCGGCAAATGTCTCGAAGAGATCTTTATACGCTTTACTTTTCCCGAACGACCAGAAAGACTCGCTTGGAGCTGCTTCGCACGTTGTCTACCCGCGCGGCCCTGGAAGATAGTACTTCACGTGGATCGTTTCCTTCGCTCGGGAAACTACAAAGAGCGCGCCGGGCGTGGCGCGGAATGCGTTCGCCAGCAAACGCGCCCTCTGCGAGCTGCTCACGCAAGCGAGAAGGATAGGCCTGCGCAGCTCAAGCGCGATTCATTGAAAATAAACGTGCATGCTGTGATAATGGTGACCCAGTGAGAAAAGAAATAACACACAAATGCTTCAAATGATTGCAGAATCACGGATAAACGCGAACGAAAGAATGAGAAACTACAAAGGACACCTTTCACAGGTAACAGCACCAGTGCGCGATATTTCAGGGATACGTATAATTGCCTTCTCACCAAAGATTTTATTAAGGCCTTTAAGGGGCTCATACTACGGTCAGCCAACAATTTCAAGTTTTCAGCGAAAGCTAGATGTACACGGTCTACTGTACAGGTATTGATCGATTGATATGTGGGGTTCAATGTTGCAAAACCACCATATGATTATGAGAGACGCCGTAGTGCAGGAGTCCGAAAATTTCGGCTACCTGGGGTTCTTTAACGTGCACCCAAATTTGAGCTCAGATCACAAGACTCGAGCTGTAATATCCCCGCCCACCTACGGCGACCGCCATTTAACCACGGCACGTGTGACGTCATATGCAACAAGGAGCGACGTCGTCGTCCTCTACGGAAATTTCAGCCGCTGAAAGTCGTTAAATTGCAGTGACGAACCGAAGAAAGCTAGAATACTTCGATTTCAAGGGCAGCTGATCACACCGCGGAACAATATCGCTCACCAGCTTGCAGACGCTGGCACAGTTTGCTGCGTCACGGTTCGCGAGTGCGCATGCGTCGACAGACTCTCTGACCGCTCGCTTGTTTATAAAAATATTTTCGACTATAAATTACGGGCTCGAACAAATGCGCTGAAATTTCATCAGTTTATTTGGGAATGCACAAAAATTAACCCACATGACACAGACTACGATAGAAAATTGAGTGTTACGCCCATTTAAGCACCTCATAAGACACTGGCTTTGAAAAAAAAAAAACACTGTGCTCCTCACAAAAACTGATCCGGTCTCATAATAATTACCACTAGAGCAGGAATCGAACATAAGTATTTTGCTTGCTAATGAGCTATTCCCTCACAGAACCACTCTTGAGCTTTTTTAAACTCTATGTAGTAAGCACTTTTTAGATTGATTGATTTGTGGAGTTTAACGTCCCAAAACCACCATATGATTATTAGAGACGCCGTAGTGGAGGGCTCCGGAAATTTCGACCACCTGGGGTTCTTTAACGTGCACCCATATCTGAGCACACGGACATACAACATTTCCGCCTCCATCGAAAATGCAGCCGCCGCAGCCGGGGATTTGATCTCGCGAACTGCGGGTTAGCATCCGAGTAGCTACTAGACCAACGTGGCGGGGCTAAGCACTTCGCAGAAACATGCGTAATACAGTCATGTCGTGCAAGGGCCAGGCCACTTTGACAAAGGTAATATTAAGCGGCAGAAGCGTAGAATTTGAACACGCGTCTCAGCTCGTGCATTAGGCAACGAGAGAGTGTTTGAAATGTGATAACCTTTGCATTACAAAGGCGGTCGGAGCCTAAAGTCGCATGACTGACAGTAAGCTTCGACGATGACAATGACGAAATAATCGCACGGGACAGCCTTCTGCTTTAAGTCAGCTTGTACGAAATGCATCAACGTTATATATGAGCTCGTAGGTTTGAGAGAGACCAACAGCAGTAAGATCTAGAGCTTTACGCATTCAAACCGCGAGACCATTATGAGAGACAGAGACCAACTATATACACGGAAAAAATTGTATGGTGATATTTGAAACACTCGCGACGGCGGACACGAATGGCTGCGTCGTTTTCATCCCAGTTTTTCCGCACTAGAGGCGCGCACTATACTGTGCACTTTCTTTTCACGTCGACATGTCGTCACATGGCGTCGTCACATGGCGTGTTTTCCCGGTAATGTTATGCAAACAGACCTAACGTCTCTGCGGACACCGTTTCTAGACCGCCTGCCCAGACGTTCGCTTCTCAAGTAGGCCTCGTCAGCGTCTAACTGAATTCACGAGGCAACCGGCAAGTACTACAATAAGAAAACAATCGAGGCCGCCGGGACGCACTGGCGTATACAAGTTGACGCCCACGCTGGCCCGGTATACTCTTCCTCTCTTTACCATGCACCCCCCCCCCCCCCCGCCCTTCTCATGGACACAATGCACTGCCGCTCGTCCACCGAATGTCCGCGCAGGGTGCGGCTTGCGCATGTCTGCAACGGCGGCAGCCGCGCACCCAGTAACGCAAGATGCACACGAGCAAGAGCTCCGCAAGAACTCCCAGAAGCAGTTGCCTTCAACGCTGCGGGAGGTACAGCCAGCCTCGACCAATCACAAACGCGAACGCTTGCTCAACCGTGATCCTGCTGCTTGTACCCCAATGCAAGGAAACCATTAACGCATCGTTATCTAAGTGAAGCAATGAATGCTACCCAAACGGCCATTACCACTGCCCCTGTATGCATTTATCGGTGAATATATAGGCTTTCGGTAATCGAAATCCCTATAGTTCGATTCCCGGCCGGGCAGTGCTTCTGCCCGTTGCTGCGGCCGTCACATGTTAACCCGAAGTCATAGAAACCATTGTGAGGGCGCAACTAAGCAAACATGCACGAGACGAGGAGATGCGCCTGTCCTCGTCTGCTTCTTCCTGTGTGTTCTGTTTAGTTGCGCCTTCAGGATGGTTTCCATGTCAAAGAATCAAGTCACCCGACAGTCAACTCTTTTTAACCCGCAGTCCTTTCCTATACACATTCACTTATTTTTTCGTAAATCAGTAAGTTAATTAGTCCAACATTACTTAGTTCAACCTACTGCAGATTCACGGTTTTCAAGCAGTGCGGAGTTCGAAATCTTCATGGCAAAACTAAATATATTAGGCAGCGAATACATTTGGTTACCAATCACGTGCTCCTCTCTGTACAGCTTCAGACAAGTGAATATAAATCAGCTAGAATAATAGTCATCGTGCTATGCGTGTACAAGCATGCGCGGCACGAAGCACCGGCGCATGCAGCCCCACATCGCACTACCCTGTCAGCGTTGCATAGAACTAAATGCGGAGCGAGCGAGAGCCATCATCGTCCCACGTGAGGCACGTAGCAGGCCGGCAAGCATGCGGCCGTAAATATAGGCGCCGGATGCGGGCGCTGCTGCTGCATGTGCGGCCAAGCTGGGTCTGCTGCAGCGGCATGGTTTCTTCGCGTCCGAGATGCAACGCAACGTTCTACGAGCTGTGCTTTACTTCAAAAACACAACTCCGCCGGCGGTTAAACCAGGTTAAACCGCGCTGTGACAAAGTTCCAGTAAGATCGACTGGATTTCACGAACACTTGTAAACTGTTAGCGCGTGCTTTGTGTCGACGCATCGAGTGCACTTTTGTTATTTATTCCAGTTTCATTTTTCTTTTTCCATTCTACTCGTAACTCCCCGTTTTCCGAAGTGTATACGGCAGATCCGTTAAACCGCTGCGCACTTTTCTCTTTGTGAATAAATACACTTATTCCTATCAGCAGTTATATGCAGTGGTTGGTCATTCGACGGCTCAGCATAAAAGCCCCATGGAGGACACGCTAGAACAGCCGCAGAGTTCCAATTAAATTTTAGAGCGTCAATAGTGGCGTGCACAGACGTATACGCATATATCGTGGAACAGCACACTCGACGAGCGTTGCGCCCGCTGCACAGAGCGCCACACAGGTGCAGTTGTCATGATTGTAAAGATGGTGCATATCTTAGCATAGCACAGATAAGGTTTTAATTCACGTTTTTCCCGTCTTTTAACGAGTAAGTCAGGATGCAACGGGCTTGCTCGTCACATCCGGGACTTTCCCCCCGCTTACAACGCATGGGTATGCTGTATTATGCATGGACAAGCCATGCATGCTTAACCCTCTTCTCTCCTCTTTTCCTTCCGCCTCAACCTGACATCAATCCTACTCTCTCCCACTTCCCTTTTTTTCGCCTTGCTACATGCCTCACTATACATGACTATGTTACACATAGTTATGCTGTACCTGGCTTTGGAGTGTGACAAGAGATATGACACATCGGACGTCGATAGCACGAGTCCCTAAGGCGGTGCCCACTTAAACGAACGGACGATCAGTAGAGATAGCATAGCCCAAACGGATTCGGCCCACTTGCATTATTCCTTAGGCAAACTGACACGGTGCTGCCAATAGAAAACCAAATGCTCCCACGCCTCTGAGCAATGTTGCGGTTCTCATCTTCAATGTTAACCACGCTTCTGAAGCTGTCGCCAGTTCACTTATGCTCAACACCTCATCCATTACTTCGAATCAAGGCGCACCAACCGATGACGCTACGCCGCCGACCGTGCAAAACGACTTCGAAACAGCATTTCCATTACCGCACCCCGCTGAGCGTTCATACTCCCGCTTGCGTTCATGCATTCACAAGCGCAACGATGATCGGCTCGCGGTTTGACCGATGCGAACACGCCATCGATAGTATCTGGTCGATTATGCATCTAGTCAAAACCATGAAGACGACCACCGATGATAAGTATACAACAATAAGACACAATCATTGCTGCGGTTCTACATCCCCAAACCATGGCATCATTATGAAAGGCACGCCGTAGCAAAGGGCTCCGGAAATTTTGCCCATGTGGTGTTGTTTTAACGTGCACTGCAGTGACACCGCACAGTACAAGGGCTTAACATTTCGCCCCCATCGAAATGCAAACGCCGGGATCGAAACCGCGCGACCTCCAGATCAACAGCCGAGCCCCGTAGCAGCTGACCTACCACGGCGAATGTTCATGTGCAACTTGTCAGGCCAAACTAAACAGGCCTCGACGCTCTCTCGGACAGACCCGCTACAGCGCGACATGAAAGCTTCAGGCAAATTTCAGCCCGTCAAGTCGACCCGGAAAGCTGCCGGCAGGCTCATGCAAACGCCCTCGCATCAAGTGTGCGCGCGAGTGGCTCGGTTTGCAAGATGTTCAGCCGTGTCGACACCTTTTGTACACGTCGTGACGTGCATATATCCACACAAAGTACAAAGAATGCGCGAACAATGAGAGATGCGAGGAGTAGTGCTTGTCCTCACGTGTCATCTTCTACTTAGTAATTTCTGGTTTATGTAGAGAGGAGGCGTTCAGCCGATGGCCGGATTTCAGGGAAACGAGCCGACTCGATTTGCCTTATTGAGGTCACGTAGAAGCAGCTCTTGCTATCGTTCGTTAAAGATGCGAATAATTCAACGGGACAACACCGGCGTGTCAATGCGGACGCGCGTGACTCACGAGGCGAAGTACCACGGTGACAGCAGGACCATGGAGTTGTGTTGGCTCCAGGACCCGCTAAGTCTATGCTTCACTAGCTCCGCATATGACATAGGTACCCCAATTTCCACCAGATTAATCCCGTGAAATCTTTCATCATACAAGCAAAGTGCGTCACATGTCAGAGGAGCAAAATCCTATAGTACAATTGGAGCATGCACCCCGACGAGGCGACTTCGTCTTCTGTACGAGCAGCCCCACTTTCACCATCTTTATTGGACGCCCGAGAAGTACCACTTCAGGCGCATATGGTGTATACATCCTTAATGCAAGTCGGGCTGAAGCTAGTAATGCTCTGGTTTGTATAGATTATTTTGCAAATATGTTTGAGTGCCACCGTACTAGGCTGTTACCCTTTGTTAATCTTTAACAACTAAACACACAGTGTTACGCTAGACGCATACGTATATGAAAACAGTTGGGTTGGTGCGTACGATGTTTCAAGGCCTTATTAATCCACGTCGCGATGTACAAAAACAAGATAACATCGACTTATACCGGTGTCACACGGGCACTTTTAATCGCGATCAGTGCCGATCCAGATTAGCACAATCCAGATTAGGTGCTGCTACACGGTAACATAATCACGATCAGGCGTGATCGGGATCACGACTATCGCGATCTTCCTGACAGAACGCGATTTTGCTCTCGTCTGCATCCGCTAGCCGAGCTTGTTGAAAACACTATAAACAAGAAAATCGAGCATAGTTCGATAAAAACGCTTTAAAACTGCTATATGTTTATAAAAAAGCATATTGTAAACTTTTTATTTAAAATGAAACAATATCTAAAGTGTTGAATATTTTAGGATTCGCATCGGCCGCATGTAGTTACGGGAGAAGCAGACGACAAGCAGTCGACCGTTGTCTTCGGCGCTGTTATGCCAGCGAGTCCCCGTCAAACGTCCGTGCCTCTGAAAAAGGCAATCTGGGTCAAGGCCAGCCCGCAGTCCGCCTGACGCGAACAACTCAACGGCGGGAACACGCGCGGCGCCTCTCTGGCCCACGTGCATTGAGTCAGCGGCGCACGTGATAGCGAGCCGGCGTCCTCGTGTCTGGTGGTCTGACGCATGGCGCGGCGACCCCATTGGAGGAGTCTGCCCTGACGACCAGCGGCGCTTCTGATTGGACATTTTGGTTGGACCCGGTGCATATAAAAAAAGCCCTGCGGCGTGTCGCGATGGGCGGTCCTATGTGAGAGGAGTCCCCGTGTCGGAGAGCCGACATGTGTGTGAGTCGGCGGTCTTAGGCGAAAAGTTGACCTATGTGTTAGAGAGGAGAGCTCGGCTCTTCGAGTCTCTGTCGGCCCCAGTGCCGAAAGTGTAACGCCTCTGTATATATGTTGTACATAAACCTTGTTTAACTCACCGTCGTCTCGTCCGCTCGTCTTATCAGCTCTGCGCCGAAGCAGTCGCGAGCTGAGAAACATACGCTACCAAACGGCTGGTGACCTTCCCGGCGGAGTTGAAAGCAGTGGCGCCTTCGGGACCGTGTTGGCGTCCCCGTCTTTCGCAACAGTGGTTGGCAGCTGCGGGATCGGCCGGCGTCAGCGACATCGATGCGGTGAGTGCCTGATGTTTTCCCCTCAGTTCACCAGACTACTCTAGCTCAGGTTGTAGTAGTTTAGAGAAGGGCTGTGTGAAGCATTAGAGTGAGCTTTGATCGTTTCAAGCAAAGTCGAAGTGCTTTGAAACCAAAGTTAATGCGGAGGGGGTAAACACGGGAGAGTGAAAATTGCTTGCGCGTCTTGCTAGTTGACTTATAGTGGGTACGGCAAGTAAATTGTTAACAGGGGCAAACAGCAAGAGGCTAGTGTGAACGATGGAGAACCTTAAAGTGAAGGAACTCATCGAAATTTGTGAGGAACTCGGCATTACTTTGGGCCGTGCGAAACGAAAGCAAGCGATCCTTGAGATCATGAAGGATGAGGGAGTGTCGGCTGAGGAAGTCGATGAGGCCTGGGTGGATATTAAAGCACGCCGTGAGGAGGCTGAAAGGCGAGAAGTAGAAGCTCGCGAAGAAGCTGAAAGGCGCGAAGCTCGCGAAGAAGCTGAAAGGCACGAAGCTCGCGAAGAAGCTGAAAGGCGCGAAGCTCGCGAACGTGAAGAAGCTGAAAGGCGCGGAGCTCGCGAACGAAGAAGCTGAAAGGCGCGAACGTCGCGAGGAGGCCGAGAGACAGGAGCGTCTCGAGTTGAAACGACTAGAATTGGCAATCCTACAGTGTTCGCAGGCGCCTAGCGTAGCTTCTCCAACAGTTCAGGTCAGCGGTTTTAGAATTCGGGACCAACTGCCACCGTTCGTAGTAGGCGAGGACATGGCGAAGTATCTCGTCAAGTTTGAACACGTCTGTGAGCGAAACGCTTTGGAGCGGTCTCTTTGGGCGCAGAACCTGTTAGCTCTTCTTCCCGGCGAAGTGTCCGACGCGATAACTTGCTTGTCGAGGGAAGCGTTTGAGAGCTATGACGAGGTTAAGGAGGTGCTCTTGAGACGTTATAAGTTGTCACCCGAGGCTTTCAGGCAAAGGTTCCGGTATGCTGAAAAGGGGAATGAGTCACACGTTGACTTCGCGTTTCGTCTTAAAGCCGATTTAATTGAATGGCTCAAGGGCGAAGGTGTTTATGACGATCGCGATAAAGTTGTGGAATGCGTTGCATTGGAGCAATTCTACCGCTGCATCGAGGATAATGTCAGACTTTGGCTGCAGGACAGACTTGGGGAAGTACAGCTAAACAAGGCAGCAGAGTTAGCTGAGGAGTATTATACTCGCCGAAAGTTGCACAGCAGGGCAGTGCGCGTTGAAAAGGATGAGAGAAAAGAGGGCTTTTCAAAGAAACCTGATCAACGGAAACCCGCTCCGCACCGTAATTTCAAGAAGGACCCGTCTCTTACGAAGGACAGTGTGGGGGAAGGGCAAACAGAAGCGGAGAAATCGAGTGAGGTTTCTACCACACAGGCATTTGAATCGGAAAACAAACGGAAGCCGCTAATCTGCTACAACTGTAAAAAGGAAGGGCACATCGCTAGAAACTGTCAGGAAAAGTTTGCCTTCGCAACGATCCGAGAATCAGAAAAAAACATTCGGTTGTTGGAGCCGTATCTCCAAGAAATTAGGGTCAATGAGAAAACGTGCCGAGCACTTAGAGACTCAGCGGCAACCATGGACGTTGTCCATCCTTCATTGGTGTCTCCGGATGACTTCACAGGAGAATGCGCGTGGATCAGGCAAGTCGCCGAGGAGCAGAGTGTGCGCTCACCAATCGCCACGGTTGTCATTGAAGGCCCGTTCGGTGAGCTTCGCACCGAAGCGGCTGTGTCTGCCGCGCTAAATGATCGTTTTCCTTATCTTTTCTCCAACAACTCGGAGCAGCTTCTCAAAGAGCAGGGCAAATCGTTCTTCCCCAACTTAGCGTGCATGGCTCTCACGCGATCGCAAGCGCGGAAGCTATCGCGGCAGCTTGATCTGGTTCCATGCGGTGAACTCTCAAGTGACCTTGTCGGCGGGTCGACGGAACCCCAGAAAGGAAAGTT
This sequence comes from Rhipicephalus microplus, assembly GCF_013339725.1. Classification (NCBI taxonomy): domain Eukaryota; kingdom Metazoa; phylum Arthropoda; class Arachnida; order Ixodida; family Ixodidae; genus Rhipicephalus; species Rhipicephalus microplus. Next base: position 139,092,920 of record NC_051170.1, on the reverse strand, counting down.
TCCGCATGAGTCATGTGAGCAGTCACGCGAGCGGCCCGTCGCCGAACCGACCGGCGCGGTTTCCGTAGAAAGGGGAGACGACATGGCGCCATTGAGTCAGAGCGAGAGGGTTGCAACGCTCTCGCCTGTAGCGGAAAGTTGGAGCGAGCTGCCGAGAGTTGATCGAGAGACGCTCATTCGAGGGCAGAGTGAGGATCTCTCGATTGAAGCGCTAGTGGAAAGCCAAATTGAAGCGCTCGTGGAAAGCCAGAAAAACGCGGCAAAAGTGCTGTCGAAGGAGCACTACGAGAAATCGGGGAAGAAGCGCGCTTTTGAAGTTGATAATCAGGTAATGCGGCTGCAGCCACCCAAAAGGAACAAGCTTGAGGTTGATGGGGAAGGGCCCGCCACAGTATTATCGAAGCCTTGCGATACAACTTATGAGGTGCAAGTAGGAAGGCGGCAGAACAAAATTTACAACTTGATGAAACCCAATGTTCAACATCAAGCGGTCGTAAATCAGCTGTTGAAGGCTTCAGAGGAAGAGGGAGCAGAAAATTTGAGTTCTAGTGAGGTGATCGAAGGGGGATCGAAAGTAATTTGGGAGCAGATAAACCTAGAGCCTAGCTTAAGTGAAGGAGGACCTGAGAAAGAGGACCTGAGAAAGATTGGTTCCGAGTTTGAAGACGTGTTTTCGGACCGCCCCGGAAACATGAGGGTGATCGAACACGATATCGAGCTAAGCGGTGAGGAGTCAATCAGTAGCAAGCCGTATCGTTGTTCCCCTGTGCAACGTCGCAAGTGTGAGCCGCTCTTGGTGCCGCATAGGTATCGTCGCCTAAAAGTGGCCGGTTACTGAGGTGGAGCATGTTGCTCCACAGCGCAACTTTGACGTTCGCTAAAAAAAGGGGGGGGGGGAAGCTAAACGCTAATGGAGGTGCATTGAGCCGTGCGTTCTAGCTAGTACCTTCTCAACCTTTCGGTTTCTGGCTGGTGATTCGGGGCAAAATTTTGACCTCATCACGACCTGGGCTGAGCGCTCTCGTTCAGAGTGATCTCAAGGGGCCAACTTTATGTGGTATTCTAATTCGTTGCGTTGTTGTAAGTGTGAAAAATTCAAGTTCTTACTTTAAGAGTCTTGTGTCCCACATGTGCCTCTTGATGTAGAGGGAACAAAATTCCGATAGACACGTAGATAGGTATATGTTGTACTATATTTTGTCTGGTGTTCTGTTGGGTGACCGAGGGCACTTGCTTGTGTCGTGTGTTGTCTGTTGTCGATCCGTTATTGGCAAGTTGCAGAACCATCGACAAGTGCTGAAACCGAAGATGGTCAGAAGTGACGAGTGAAGCTGGTCGACAAGTCGTGGCGACAAGCCAGTGGAGCTGGGATCCGTCGTCAAAAATGAAATGTGTTCCCGGAACAGTCTGGAGCTGTATTCTCCCCATGGCCCTGGAGGCGAACCTGGAGGGACCTGGCGAACGAGCGCACCTGACATCCGAGCCCCGTGGAAGCAGCTCGTCTTTCCGGTGCATTGTCTGGCGGCGGGGGTGCTGTTATGCCAGCGAGTCCCCGTCAAACGTCCGTGCCTCTGAAAAAGGCAATCTGGGTCAAGGCCAGCCTGCAGTTTGCCTGACGCGAACAACTCAACGGCGGGAACACGCGCGGCGCCTCTCTGGCGCCGCGCGTGTCTCTGGCGCCGCGCGTGTCCTCGTGTCTGGTGGTCTGACGCATGGCGCGGCAACCCCATTGGAGGAGTCTGCCCTGACGACCAGCGGCGCTTCTGATTGGACATTTTGGTTGGACCCGGTGCATATAAAAAAAGCCCTGCGGCGTGTCGCGATGGGCGGTCCTATGTGAGAGGAGTCCCCGTGTCGGAGAGCCGACATGTGTGTGAGTCGGCGGTCTTAGGCGAAAAGTTGACCTATGTGTTAGAGAGGAGAGCTCGGCTCTTCGAGTCTCTGTCAGCCCCAGTGCCGAAAGTGTAACGCCTCTGTATATATGTTGTACATAAACCTTGTTTAACTCACCGTCGTCTCGTCCGCTCGTCTTATCAGCTCTGCGCCGAAGCAGTCGCGAGCTGAGAAACATACGCTACCAAACGGCTGGTGACCTTCCCGGCGGAGTTGAAAGCAGTGGCGCCTTCGGGACCGTGTTGGCGTCCCCGTCTTTCGCAACAGCGCTTAGTTCGGAGCTGTTGAAGCACCTCGAAGCAAACCGATCATGAGTGTCGCAAGCCTTTCGACTATACGTCGCAATGTACGCGCACTTCATGGTCGAATGAAGATAGCTTTACAGTAACTGACCGCTAGCAGGAGCGTCTGGAACAGACTTGAGGCACCATGCATGGCGCGTACAACGAGATTGACGCTTCGCTGCCACTACACGGGTACGAGCGGCAGCCATCAGAAATAAAAGCGAATCTCACACAGCAGTATAGGTAACTGCTAGGAAAACTTTATCGAACGATGGATTTATGAAATTACTATCGTAGTGAAATGCAAAGTTTTTGCATGCAATTTTTTTGACGTTCTAGCGGTTCTTGCACGAATAACATTACTGATAAAGGGCTCCATAGATATACCGCACGTCGAGCTTTGTCAGTGGTACGTTTTACGGCACGCAAATGCCACCTGGGACATTTCATCTGACTCAAGCTCGAACCAGATTAGCTTAGCCGTGTAGCAGCGGTCATAAAGTTGATCTCGATCAAGAGAACTGATCTGGATCGTTTTGATCGCGATTAAAAGTGCCAGTGTGACACCGGTATCAAAAGCCCAAGATGGCGAGGTGCGCCGATGCCTTGCGCAAAAACGCATACATTCAATTCTGTGCATATATTTTGCAGTATTCGAACTCACGTGCGAAGAGAGTCCGGTACGGTACCGTACGGATGGACGGATGGATGATTATGAACATCCCCTTCGAAGAAGGGTAGTGTCTAAATCCATCATGCTAATCATTATTACCTTTCATTCATACTTGCTATCAATGCTTGTAGAGGCACATGGTTCGTGTTCTTACATCGTCGATGCATTTACTGCATCATTTCGTTAAGTTCCCTGACTTTACGCATTGAACAGTTTTTCCCTATTCTCTACCGCACGTTAATTGACTTTTGCTTTATTATTATTCGAGCCCTGCATTACCAGCGGGGTAACGACACTGCCCTCAGGTACACATCTGGAGCCTTAAGCACGTACACAGCGTCGTACGCCTGGATGCATACCAGACACGGAAAGGGCACCGACGCGGCGAGCGGCGTCGCCTCGCTCGACACGCGGTGACCGCTGGCCGAAGAGTCGTGGGACGCTTGTCCGAGGAAACGGGGTCAACGCCAGATTAACAGCGAGGTCTCGCCGAGGGGGCCGACTTGCCTCGACACCCCCCTCCTAGCGCGAGAGGAGGACGACGGAGGCCGTCGGCAGGAAGCCACGCACGTCCTGCGCTAAACCACCGCGACTGCGGGCGCACAGTTTTCCGCACAGTCACGCTATACGTCCAGCGTAATAAAGTCATGATATCTTACGTTTCACGTCCGAAACGACGACATAATTATGCCGTGGTCAAGGGCTTCGGAAAACACCGGCCACCTGGAGTTGCTGAACGTGCACTGGCACCGTACAGTGTACAGGGGTCTGTACCATTTCGTCGCCACCGAAACGCGGCCACCGGGATCGAACACGCAACTTTTCAGTTCAGCAGCCGACCACCATGACCACGGCTTCTCTGCGGCGGCCCTCGACGTCACAAGCTCAACGCGATAATTGTTAATAATCAACCGAGCAAGCCGAACAAATAGAGTATTTCGGCGACGAATGCGTCATCAAACCTTGTCTTTGAGTTCAAAAAAGGTAAATTTTCTGCGCGAGGCATGTCGTCCAGTCGCCTCTGCCTACGGTACTTTTGCCTTCCCGCCAGTAAAAGAAGCAAAACAGAAGATTGCCTCGTTGTTGGTCCCGTTAACTGCGGAGCCTTCACATGGCCGTCGTTGCGCAACACACATTTTTAAAATGCGAAGCATTTCGAAGTTAGGCGACATTGAGCGTGTCCACCTAGCCGCCCGCGACTTTGTGTTCTCCAGACCGTATCGTAAATGAGATTTACACCTGTAAATTGGTATGGCATAACACGAAAGTTTGACAAACATGAATGACTGGTCATATCATGAAAATCATGACTAACTTGTGAGCAGTATGGTTTACACGTCATGACCGTGGTACTTCTGCGGACGTTTCCTTCAACTGAGTGTATCCAAAAATTGGAATGATGATACATTTTGCATGACAAACATATAAGACAGGTGGTAGTATGAAAATCATGGCGTGCGTGCCACGTACAACATGATTTCTATGCCACGCTCATTGTGCATTGACAGCCGTTTCGACAGCTTGATACACACCAAACCTGGCATTACGTGACGTGACTGAATGACGAACATTAATGACGAATGCTTCACAACTTCATATATTATATACAACATATGGCGTGACGTGACGTGACTGTATGATGGACACAAATTAAATGTCCTAACATCTAAATCATAGCATGCATGTTATACGTACATGATTTGCTCCTTCCAAGCTGCTTCGCATTACATCACTTCAACTTCCTTTTGTCGGCATTGATACGGAAGTAAACTTACTGGTGTCAGTAGCATCACCACCATGTGTATGTATACATTCGGTCTTTTGTGCCCGTGTTCTTGCATGAAAAGTGCTTTTGTCGTGTAAAGAAAACACTTATCCTAATTGCAAGTAATGCGGCCGGCCAAGTCACTCAACAGCGCTTGCGCCATTTTTCAATGTTTGTTCACCTGCTTCAATGTTTGTTCACCTGCCTATACATTCTCTGTTTCTCAATAAAAAAAATCACGTCGCTGTGTCATCGTCCCATTGTCTGCGCATTTTTTCCACAATATTTTACAATAGGGTTAGAAGCTTTTAGTTGCTTCAATGCGTACGCTAATTTAGAATCATTGCGTACTCAAGTGCGTAACGCATGACGTTTGCGCAGTGGCACCAAAAGGCAACGCAAACATCTGCGTACCCTTATCTAGAAATGCATTTTTTTATTCAAGGACTTTGTGCTTAAATCTATGATTCATGCAGTACTTTACAATTTAGCCGAAAGCTTTTCCATTCAAAAATATAAATGACGGTGATGTTCAATAACACAAAGACTATGTGCAAATGTGTAGAGCTACGAACACAAGTTTTCGAGGCCGCTCGGGTTGCATGAAAAAGCATCGTATGCATCACTTAGCCTTCAATTTCACTATCGGAGAGGGAGATAGCGTATCAAGATGACCCATTAGAATGCTGTGAGCGAAGTAACGATGTGTGGTGCGGATCACAGTTTTTTCTTCCTTTTGTGTTTCGTTTGTTTCCGTTCCATTTTTTTTCTGTGTCACTGTATGTACTTTTACTTCACACGTGATTAAACTTATAGTTGCGAGTTAGCGCCCTGTATTTTGTTTTCTCTATTCTGACGCTCCTTGTCATTTGCACTGTTCAACGACATGAACTAGCACCAATAAGGCCATTTTTCCAGTTTAGGGCGATAAATACAAAGATGTCGCCATTCCTTTCACACTCGCGCGTCTACTTTTGCCTACAATTAGATCCATTTTCTCAAGTTGGTCACTGTGTGACAAGGTATAAATATATATTCTTTTCAATTTTCTGGCTCTTTTTTGTCTTTCCCACCTGGTAACCAAGGCGTAAGGTCGTGCTCAGGAAAAAAAAAAAAAGCCATAGCCTCTGACGTTCTAGCCACCCTAACATAGATTCATAAACGTAGGGGTTTCCGTGTCCTGGGGAGGGGGGTCATGGAACTATGACCTCCTTCTCTCCTTACACGATATTTTTATCGTTTGTATTTGTATAAGCCCTAATGTGCACGCAGCGAAGTCTAAGCTTCCCCCTCCTTGCCACAAACGCAACAAAATAATAACGTTACACACACATCCCTGTCTATGTGCGCCCGTGCACTGCGGCGCACTACCTATACGGGATCTATGTTTAGTATGACCACTTTTCCGCGACACGAAGAGAAAACCCTTGGGATCCGTACTTGGTGGCCCCGACGCTCGTTTGTGAACGGGACCTCCACGGCTCTATTGAGATGGCACACAATGCCGCTACATTCGCACAGAGCTCCCATTAGCTAGACAAGGGAGGGGGGAAGGGGAGAGAGATAAAACTGAAATTCATCGAGGAAAGCGATTGTACCACAACGAGAGTGGTGGCAAGTTCGTATTCTCACTGCTTTTTCGTTTTCTTTTATATATATTTCTCTTCAACGTTAGGATTATTTTTCACGACTGTCTCCTGCTTTCTCATTTCTCTTCTACCAAGAAAATAGAGCACTGTCGTTCCTTTTTCGCAGAAAAATAAAAACAAACCATCTCGTTTATTCATCGTCCCTTCTCTCGTGTATTTTTTTTCTATTTCGAGAGGAAAACAAACACAACAAAGCACATAAGATGTGTTTTATGAGCGAGGGCAGCAACTCGCACAACAAAAGCGTCATGGAGATAGGTAAACGGCCGACCGCAACCACGAACCGACAATGGATCCTCGGGAAAGGGGCGCAAGAAAGAAGGTCCGCGAGGAGGTTTAAATGAGAAAGAGATGAGCCACATAGCCGTTGGCACTGCAGGGGAGATAAACTGAATAATCAAGCGAAGAAGAGCAACGTAATGCAAAAAAATAAAAGATACTCCCGGTCCTCTGCGGGGTTTTAAGGAGCACCGTGTGACCGTCGCGGTGCGGTTTTGCGGCAAGCGACGCACGCACTGCACCACCACAAACGCCGCGGAGGTTAACATGCGCGCATAAAAACGAAACTCTACGCGCGTATAAGAAAACGTTTCTTAGCCCCTCATCCTTCCCCAGTCTATCTCTCTCCTTATCGCGTAAAGTTTTTGCGGCCATCATTATATTTGGCAGCGTCCTTAACGCGAGCGAGGCCGTGCAACGCGGCATACTCCAGCGCTTATTTAAGGCCGGTTGTATAGTATACGTTATATGGACATAGCGGCTGCCTCTTTTGTCTCGGGTCTTCTTCGCGTCAGGCAACTGGCCGTACAACGAATGACGTCTATTTTAACGCTACATCGACGGCCTATGCGCACGGTAATCGCTTAATACATGGACAGGCAGTTAATGATTGGAGAACCTCCCATTGATAAGCGTGAGATTGTGCGCGGACGCTGCTCCCACCACACGGCGCACTCTATGGGTGCACGCGAGCGTGCGTAAAATATGCGCGATACGTTATCGCAAACATCGCTAAACCGAACGGTGCCACTAAGGCGCTATATGGCGAAACGGGAGTGCGCGCGTTGTAAACACGCACTTGATTCACACCACGCGACAGAATCAAGTCGGGTTTGTTTCGAATGCGTGAGTAGTATATACGTACACAGGATGTATACATGACACGGATGGATGGATGGATGGATGGATATGGCTGTACCCTTTAGATCGGGCGGTGGCTAGCGCCACCAAGCCGTAATACCTAATGAACCAAAAACTATATATATTTTTTTCCCTTAAAAAGTGAGTTTGAGGATTCATACTTTGCAGTGAAGAGTTTAATTTTCACTCGTGCCTTGACTTTAGCCACCAATCAGATAACCTCCTTCTAGTTAAGTCTACCCGCTTAAAGTTTATTTTGCCCTCCCGGTCCCTAAACCCCAGTGCTTTGAAAAACTCTGCGCCATCATCCTGAACTATAGGGTGAAGCCCTTTACAGAACATTATCAAGTGTTCGGCAGTTTCTTCTTCCTCTCCACACGCACTGCATACTGTGTCTACCCCTTCGTATTTGGCCCGATATGTCTTGGTTCGCAGTACTCCCGTCCTGGCCTCAAACAGTAAAGAACTACCCCGAGTATTATCACAGATCCTTTCCTTGGCAATTTCCTGCTTAAAAGTTCGATAGATCTCTAGTGCGGACTTCTTAATCATGCCCATTCTCCACATGTCAGTCTCCGTTTCCTTCACTTTCTTCTTAACCGATAGTTCTTTTTGGTTTGGCTACCTGCTGTTTTCTAAGTATTTACCAGTCAACTTCCTGGTTCGCTTCCTCCATTTTGTATCGACATTCTTCATGTACAAGTAGCTGAAAACCTTCCTAGCCCAACGCTCTTCCCCCATTTCTCTCAATCGCTTCTCAAATTTTATCTTGCTGCTAGCTTCCCTGCCCTCAAATGATGTCCATCCCATATCACCTTGTACTCCCTGATTTGGTGTATTCCCGTGAGCTCCTAAAGCAAGCCTACCTATTCCACGTTGCTTAATTTCTAATCTTGCTTGAACTTCTGATCTCATGCACAAGACCGCATTGCCGAGCGTCAGCGCAGGAACCATGACCCCTTTCCATATTCCTCTCACAACATCATACCTATTGTAATTCCACAGTGCCTTATTTTTCATGACTGCTGCATTCCTGTTACCTTTAGTTGTCAAGTATATTTCGTGTTCCCTCAGATACTCGGTCCCATTGCTTATCCATACGCCCAGATATTTGTATTTATCTGTTATCTCTAGCGTGACCTCCTGTATTCTAAGCTCACTACCTACGTTGTCATTGAAAATCATGACACAACAACAGCCAGCAGCGCCATCTGTCTATGAACTACCCATCTAGCCTCGCGGTAATCTGCAGTGGCGCGCAAGTGGTTAACGAAAAGTTCGACGAATGCGCTAGCAGGCCTATAAATTTTTTATGGGGAGCACCGCAGGTGAGCTAGTACGGGTGGGGCTTTGTGGGACGTTCAGTTTAAGCGTGCCGCCAGCAGGACCAAGAATGAGCGAGCACGTAAGAAGGGCGGCGCGTGCGTGAAGCGCCGCCGAGAGAAGCGCGCGCAAAAAGGCGCGGCTGCGAACGGGAGCGCAGCGAAGTGGCACTAAAGCGGCCCTACCGTAGGAAGCTCGTATAAAGACGTTGGTACTCTGGCGAAGGGTTCAATTAAGGACATAACAAAGAAAAAGAAAGTAATGATAACCGAGCACAGCCCGACCAAGCGTGCGGAGGACATTAAATTTTGCGAGAGTTCTAAACTGCAAGCGCGCTCGTTTGCCTTATAATATACCAGGGCACCGTACAGGTGAAGTCCCCGCACGAAGTCCCATTAAATGAGCACTAAGCAACAAAACTGTGCATTCATTAAATCACTTCTCAGAACTCGTCTCGCATACTCTCTGTGCAGGGAAAGAGTGGGGAATGCTTCGCTAATTACCAGATGGAGAAAATCAACCAGATTGTAATTTCAAACTTCGCGGCTTCAGTGGAAACTTAGCTGCCGCATAGAAGCGTACACAACATCGCTTTTTTTTCTGCTCTTTTTTTCAAAATCGATGGACCCTTCATGATGAACCCCTCCACCTGTCAAAGCGAGGACGAACATGCCCCCCTCTATTTGGGATGGCAGCCCACCGCCGTGGGGCACAGCGCACGTGCACGATCGGCTGTTGATCCGAAGGTGGCGACCCCGTGCGGCCGCATGCGATGTTCACTTTGAAGAATACCAGATATTAGAAATTTTCCGAGCCTGCAGCGTGCCTGACAATAAAATAGTGGTTTCGGCACGTAAGACTCCACATATTATCATTTGCCCTGATAACCCAGTCAACATGGAGCGACATAAGAACGCGTGGATGATTCGCTCCATCAGAAGTGGAACACCCAACAACCTTTGCCCGCGTGTCTGTGTGTGTCTTGATATGATATCTACATCGGAACAGAGCGACGCTTCCGAGTGGAGGAGCCTGTCTGTTGTTTTTATTCCACTCCGCCTTGTAAGCTATATGATCGGATCCGTGCTGCCACAAATCGAAGAGATTCTCGGAATGAAGAGGACGTTATGTGCAGAGTAAGCAGTCTTTTACCTATTTCTTCTTTAATTTTTACCTCTTTCGCTTCCTCACCCTGCACAGCGTTTAGTATTGTTTAATTACTTTTCTTTTCACCCATTTCCCATTATCGCCTGCGCCGGAGGTTTCTACAATTGTACACATCAACTAAGGTGGTGCGTCAAGCATTCACTGCTTCTACACATGGCTTGAAACACGATGCCCCCCTTTGTACAGGCTTTCTGGGTGGATAACTAGTACTCACTTGACTTCGCTGTGCTGCGTATTCCTGCAGAGGATGACTTTGCTGGAGACCCCGCCATGTTCGACGATGGTTCGACGCGCCGCGTTCTAGGATCAACGTCAAGAGTATTATTTTTCACTAGCTGCTCGAAGTGCCTACTCGATCAGTTTCGGCAACGGCGCGCTATGGGTTAGTCACGGAGCGCTCGAAAACAAGGTACGCATTTCTTGCTCTGCTTACGAAGCCAATTCGGAGGGTGAAGGTGCGTTTACTCGGTTTCGCCATCGTTTTGCAGCCAATCTGACCGCATCTCGTCAGAACGCAATCGTTAAGAACACGATATCTATTCAGTCCTCTGAACTAGCGTACCTAAACTGTCTCGACAAGCTACATCTGCACGTAGCTGAGTGTAAGCAAAGCTCAATTAAAACAAAGGTTTAACACGTCTACTTAACGGACGAACCTTGCGTCAGAGTGAAGAGTGGTGGTGGGCCAGAGGAAACGAAGATGACGTATGTTTCCACACCCAGACTTTCAGCGCACTCACGGGGGCGAAGCTTTTCTTTTCACGTGTTCTTAAGCTCCTGCTGCTACGACCGGGAAAAAATTATGACATCATAGACAATAATGTAGGTCCTTCCTAAACACGAAGTCTGCTTGAAATATAAAACCCCTTCAGTTTTCCTTTAAGAGAGAAAAAGAGAGCACAGTTTGCCAGGGAACAAACCAGGGTTAAGGATATCATAGTTGAAATCAAGAAGAAGAAATGGACATGGACCGGGCATGTAGCGTATATGCATGATAACCATTGAAAAGTAAGGGCAAATGACTGAATTCCCAGAGAAGGCAAGTGGGTGAAGGGGAGATATAAAAATAGGTGGGCTGATGAGATTGGCAAGCTTGCGGGTATAAGTGGCAGCGGCAAGCACAGGAGCGAGGTGACGGGTGGAACATGGGAGAGGCCTTTGTCCTGCTGGAGATGATAATATATATGGTTGACCAGAGTCAGAATCAGCATATAGTTTCCTATGAACACATTACGGGGATCTCTGGCGCTCTATGGAGCTGCAACGCGCGGTGCTTCAGCGAGAATGAAAATGATGAATAGCACATATGTATTTGCCTAGTTTTCGTTCTTCCCGCTTCGTCTGGATTCGCGACACAACGATTAGCAATATATTATTAGTTGCGTTTCACCATTTCATACATTTAGGCTCACCAATTAATAGCGGGTCTCACAGTTCAGAACAGCTGGTTGTTTTCATCGAAACAAAACCAAAATACTCCTATAAACAAAGCCAGAACTGCGTTTGCAGGCCACAAGCACGAAGACTACGCAAATCCATGTACTATATACACATCATACCCATGCTCGCTGAACAATTGTATACCACCAGAGTCTCTTCTAGTTGATTTTAGGAAACGCTATGAGAAGCAGGGGACATCCGCGTCCCGTGACGTCACGAAGGTCAAGAGCACGGGAGCGTTTCGACAACCGAGCGTTTACAGTTCACACGATTCTTTATCCGACTAAACAACACCGGCTTCACGCTGTAAGACTTGCTTTTCTTGTATTCCGGAAACGCATAATCTCTAACCAACCTATCTACCAAACCTAACTTGACGTTTGCCTCTAACGCCTCTCTCAAGTGGCGCCGATCCACCACCGTCGAGACGGGCACAAAATAAAACTTCCACTTCTATCGCAACGCGAGTATAAAGAAAGTAAAAGAAAGTAAAAAAAACGTTTTCAAACGGGCACCATATAGACGTCGTGTGCCGTTAAAACGCAAGACCAGTTCGCGATAAACGAACAAGATGGACGTTTGAGAAGCCGTTTCCCATCAAGCTTGCTCGTTTCCGGCTCTTTCATCTTATTTTTGTTATATGTAAACGAGAACGCTGTCGGTTGCTATAATAAAAAGCCGTAAACTCCCCGACGCGTAGCCGTGAAACAAACAGCATCCAGGTATACGGAGAAGACAGGTTGCACGCAGTGCGTATACATCTCTGTTGTGGAACGAATGAGTCCCGATTGCGCCGTCTCAATTCCCGTGTTCGCTGAGCGACATGCGACAACTCGCTTTTCAAGCCACACGGTGTGCGCTTATATTGTATACTCTCGCGTAAACTACACCCCTCTAGCTAACTACAGTGGAGGTCACCGAGGCGATGATTAATTATAGCGCTCATATGGCCACATACATGGCCGAGAACGCGCCTGCAGATGTTTGTGACACGTTATAGTTCGCGACGCTCGTCCGTCCATCGTGAACTTTTGCAAACCGATTAACGTACGCGATAAGTTAACTCAGTTTGCCGATGAACGTTTCATTTCAGCAGGCGATATGATCACACACGTGAAAAAGAGATGCAGTCAAGTTGATGCGGCCAAATAATTTACACGAAATATGACTGGCAGCCATTACACACGCATTAACAATGAATGAAAAGACCGCGTCACTTAACATAGCGTCTGTCTGCGCCATTTTTCGGTGCGATGTTTGCTCGCCTGCCTATATATTATCTGCCCTTCCAATAAGGAAACTAGAAGAGTCCGAATAACGCGTTCGATGCTCTACCACTGAAATAGAAGAGTCGATAGTTGACGCTGTGTCCTGTTTATTTATCGTCCAGTTGTCTGCGCTGTTTTGACAAAATGTATAATCTCTTCTTTACTTAGGCCAATAAATGGAAAACTAGCACAGCGGCAATCGTCGGAAATAGCGTCGTCATTATGGTTATCTCTTTCGTGTCAATTTTTATTATAGTTGTATTTCTCGCTGTAGCAGTGTTCCCCTTATTGAATTTTTCATTCGTATGTTACCAATGTTTTTCTTTTTTTGGCCTTTAATTTTGAGCATATAACTGTAACTTTGTTTACCATTTTCATTGTATGTAACCATAATCCCATTAGCAAGTTAGTTGTAAATGTAACTGAGACCTCCCATGCGCCTTTAATTCTGAATGTGCCTTAGTCGTATATGAATAATAATTGTAAAAATGCTAACTTCACTCAGAAGAGCTTCAGTTTCGGTTTCGCAGGCCAGTTAGGTCAAACTTGATCACCCCAAAATCAAACAAGTAGTAGACACGCTTCTTGGAAATATCAAATAGGCAACGACGGCTCTACAAGACGGCCCCCTATTTCCCTATTTGACCCGGCCGTCTTCTTATCATTAGTGAAAAGCTTAATGGGATAAATTAATTAATCTGCCGTAACTGTTGTATCCACTCATCTTAAGACCTCCGCCAATACAAAAAAAATTTGCATCTTGTTCATTTTCGAGGATTTTCGGACCTACTCCTTGAAACTTACAGCTGGGAAGCATCGGCGAAAGAAGGACCATTTACGCACGTCTACCGAACAATCGTGTTAATAACAGACTGCGACAGAATTTTTTTTTGACCAACGTTTGTGATACGGCCTGTTTGGGACGACGAAAACACATATTGCATTTCTCAAAAGCTGCAAAGACAACCAAGAATTAAATAAAGAACCTAAAAGAAAAAAATGAAGAAATAAGCAAATAAATAAATAAATAACCGAAAACAAGGAATCGGTCGCACACTCCATGAAGACAGTGGTCTCCAAGATAATTAGGAACTCGTTAAGAAAAATACTGAAAAGCAGCTTGAAGTTCCGATTACGCCAACCCTCCTTTGGAAATTACTTAGAATTTACGACCCTCCGCTTCCCCCCCTTTTTTTCCCTTGTTATTTGAATATTCTACAACCGCGATCATGACGCGGTCGCGCGTATATGTCACTCCGATTCGCCGCGCACATGTCTTGTGGGCTTGGCGTAACCAGTGTGTAATTACACAAGCTGAATAGAACATAAACAGTAAAAGCTTAGTGAAATTATTAATCGACAAGTTTAATGGCTCCCTTATTGTGCCCAACATAAACCGAAGACGTATTAAAATTATATCCCACGATTATGAGGAACCACGAGTGCCCGATTTGGCGCGTCACAATAACGACGTGGCTGAGAAAGCGACGTGGATTACTTTCAGCCCCGAATGGCTGTATGAGACCTCTCACACATATCAACGTCGGACAGGTGCACGTTTTCTCGTCCACTCCGAGAGAAACGAGATTTTAAGCGCACCGCCGAGAGACCGGTTGGTTGGGTCGTGCGTCCTTTCGCGCATGCGCACATGACCCGCATTGGCCCTAAGGCCATTTAAAACCACCCAGCCGTTCTTAAAAAAAATCGATTCCACACTTTGGAAGACAGCGATGCCGCTGGAAAGAAAGCCTCTGTAGATGAGTGTGCACGGTATTATACGCCTGCTCTAATGCACGGCCAAAACGCGCCGCAGGCGATGTAGTGGGGCTGCATGCCTTTAGGACATTTTTAAAGAGCATCCACTAGCTACACTAGGCTCCATCTAAATAAGATAATTCAATTTCTGAACTCGTTGTATTCCTACTATTATATATTTAACACGAACATAAACAACCAGCGTTGCTGGTGTGCAACCACAGCTCCTTTCATATGAACATGCGCTTTACATATCTGATTATATGGCTCTAATGAGGTAACTTCTGGAGAGCAACGTCTAGAAAAACTAGATCACATATCGATGCGTTCTCGCCTTTTAATGAGACGCTCGGCCAACAGCCCGAAATTTCACCGTCGCCACTTGTACGGGTGATTCGTCTGTCGTATGCACGTACAAGCCGATCTCGCAGATTTGAGCACAGCGTTGAAACGTACAGTAAGATGAATGAACGGAGATGGTATACAGATACCGCAGGTTGACAAATACAGACCTATGCTACGAAGACGTGCTCTGCCCGAGAGCACAGTTTGACACCAAAACGCAAGATATATGAAGCGCTTCGTATGACGTACTATACACGCCGTTGACTGTTTTGCTGCCGATGAAATCGGTGTTGGCGTGGCCTCCTTATCCGGTGGTCGCAGACATTTATAAACTATTATTTACCGAGAAGTTCTTCCGGAAACCCACTCCTATCACTGATAGGAGTGGCTCTCTCGAGGGATGAGTGAGGGACCCCACGGGTCGTTGCTGGTGTCCTGATAGCCTTTCAGTCCACCCAGGTTAAGTTAGGAGATAGAGAAGGAGTGAGCTAGCATGCTCATAACATATATAGGACAGGTCTAACCACATACCATGTGGTTACCGCAGGTGGGACGATTTCGGGTCGCAGTGTGCCTCCAGGCAGGCACCTATGCAGACGAGTTCTCAAGCACAACGCAACACGTCTATATATATATATATATATATATATATATATATATATATATATATATATATATATATATATATATATATATATATATATATATATATATATATATATATATATATATATATATATATATATATATATATATATATATATATATATGCTCGTGGTCCAGCTGAAATTGTGCTGGCCTGCAACTCCTGCAGCAGGCAATGTATGTAATACCCATCCGGCTGGGCGTTTTACCTCCAGCTGTTTCTTACGCGTGTTTATTGGTCACCCGTTATCATCGAGGCAATATTTATGATCTTCGCAGCAGTAACCAACTCCCTCGGCTGCAAAATGAAAGTCTTTAGTACAGAGACCTGGTATAGTATATACACCCGCTCGCCCCGCACGAATGTTATATACACTTACACAAATGTTTGCGCAAAGATTGCTACGGTTATTTTCCATAGAATCGTCCTGCTGGTCCCTATGCGAGCCATTACATTAGCCCGCTACAAAGTTATTCGTTCGCTGTGTTTCCCGCGAACCACGCATGAGGCCATTTGAGCGCTAAAGACAACCATTCAACGCCTCGCGCGCATCCATGGAAGACAGGCCAGGAATTACGACATGGGCGGCACGACCCGATTCATCACACGACTGCACTTCGACTCGCGGAGGCATAAAAGGATTGCATTGCGTGCAAAAGGGGGGGAGGGGGATGAATCCACGCAGTATTCGAACAAAAGGTTCGGCCGTATACCGCGGCTGTTGGTAGTAAAATTAATTACAACCGTTCGGGCTCTGGAACGTGGATTCTGTCTCCTAATTGATGGTTAGGGCGGCCCTTTAATGACCACCCATCCGCTAGAATGCCGTTCCGGGATACATAAAATATTGTGCGAAGGAGAGGAGGCCCGTATTTCTTCGACTTGCGGCGGGAAGGGAGGGTGTGGGAAGCGGCGAGATTTCTAAAGGAAAATAAAAGAAAACGGCGGATACGGAAGCGCCTTAAAGTCATCTATTTATGTAATAGAGAGCTTATCAGATGCTCGAGGTCCTTAACCTCCTGCGTAGCCGCACCGCGGCTGTTCATATATCTTTCGCCGTTCAAGGGCACGAGAACACGGCTATAGATTCCTTGAGGGCATGCTGTGGTTTTGGACGACGAGAAGATATCGGTGCGAAACAAATTAAACAAAGCCTCATTTCCCAGTCATCCCGGCATCCCGCAGTACAAGAAGATGAAACTTACGACCAAAATAATCAGCGGCTTAGTCTTTCCGTCAGTATGCGTTCCTAATGACCAGCGTATGGCGTTTATACGTAATACGTCAAGACTCCTCAGGGTGTGCCGCAAGGAATGCTTTGCGTTAAAAGAAATAAACGACCCGGCTCCTAGCCCGCACATTCAAACAGACCGACTAACATTAACGTGCACTTTAACAGTGCCTGCTACTTTCAATTCAGCAACTCATGAGTTGCTGAAATGAAAGCGACAGGTTCGATACCGCAGCCAATTCTGACTCAACCCGGCGGTCGCACTTTTATATGAAGGCGAGATGCTATAGAGGCCCGTTGTCGAAACAATATATAGTCTGCATTTCCGTAGCCCTTCCCTATGGCGCACCAGACAATCGCGTCGTAGTTTTGGGATGTAGTTATTGTAATATTTGTTTGTCTCACTTTACCCTCAGCTTAATGCACGCGGTGCATTTTGTCTTCGCCGCTCTATCGTTGGAACACATGTAAGCCATGCATCCGTACACCACGACCCGAAGATACATATGCATGACCGCGTTTTTTTTTCATTTTGCAGTTCACATGACACATATAAATTATCCTAATCGAATGGACCGAATAGGTTATCTACATTTCGCTGCTATGATCAGTCGGGTATATAGGTACGCACATAAATGTTCATTCGGGAATACGTCGTGCGTGTCTTCCGAGCCTGCCGTGATGCATGCAGCATTGAAAGAACACCATATCAGCATCTGCACTGTGTGTTACGTGATGACTTCTCCACGAAAAGCACGCGCGTGCATGTGCTTTCTGTTTCTCTCTCTCTCTCTCTCTCTGGCTGCGAAATGAATTGCCAATTAAAAACTAGGGACACTTGACCAAGCAATGTTTCATTAGCTGAAAAAAACAATACGAAATCAATAAAACAAATGCCGAAGAGAAATGTAAAAAGGTAATTAGGTAAATAAAGAAGAAGAGAACAAACTAGAAAAGAAACAGGTTTAGGCTCGACCTATAGGAACCCAGACAATTAGTCAAATAAAGAAAGAAATTAAAAAGACTGAAGACAGAAGGAAAGCAGGAAAGAAGGAAAACCACCCGCAATGCTTTTTGCGCGCATTCGTGCACTTTTACACAGAAGGATTCACTTAGGGTGAAGGCAAGAGGCAAGCTATGCGCAACTATAAACGTTTATCATATAGAAGAAAACAAAGAAACAAACAAACAAAAAGCGTCGTCCCGTATGACCTTGTGTGCTCATTCACCCCCGCCAAGCACCACATTAGCGGCTTGGCACGGTACGCGCCAGTACACAAATGCTGTAGCAATGCTGCTGGACGGCCGGTAGCGCCCGCTTCCGTGCACGGCGCGGCACTGTATACTGTATAGTCCCACATGTGCGCGCGGACTCGGCGAGTCACGAGGCGACGACAATATGTACGGGCAGAAGACGACAGCTTCCGTGCACGTTGTGCGGTGGCGAGTGGCCTTTGATATACGCGCGAGCACTGCGTTTCCGGCTGCATGCATACGCTCGGCCGCTTCTATATACGAAGCAGAAAATAAAAAGGGGTGCATGCGCACTCGTTTCGCGCAGCACAGCCGCGTGCAGCCTCGGCGACGCACGCGGCGCGTTATTCAATTCTTTGCGCTCACGAATTCCGGCAGCGGCATAACGCGACAAAAGAGACGCGAACCGTGCTGCACTGCCCCGCGGAAGAAGCCTTTCTCTGCGGCGCAAAGAAACGAGGAGAAGTCGTGACTCGGCCTCATGCAGGGTTAAGTGGCTGCGCGAGAGAAACAAAGGCGCCCGATTACGGCGGCCAACCTGCGATAAGCTGCGTTTCGGTGTTTGCATTCACGCACGCCTCTCTAGCGCTGCGCTTCGTATATTGCACTTACTTCTTCACTTCGCGTGCGATGATTAGCGTAATGGAGAGAGGGAGAAAGGGCTGTTAGCAAAAGGCACCGGTCACGTGGTACACGACTGCGGCCGTTGGATCACGAGCGGCGTGAGCTTCGACCTTTGCATTACCGCCGAGAGAGGGCGCTGCAGAGCACGCGTGCGATGCCGAAGTGAGGTTCATCTGTTTCCTACGTTAGAGCGTCGTGTAACGTTTTCTACGAGGCCGGCAAACTTACTTTGCTACTTGCGTCAAGACGGAAGTGAGCTTGTCTGGTCGTTCACACTACGAAGGGCTGGGGGTGACAAGCTCAAGAGCGGAAACTCATATGGTACACTCGTCATTCCGAAGACCCATTACAACACTGCACTACAAGAGTTTTAAGTTCGCCCTACAACACTTTTCCAAGTAACCATCGGATGACTTGACTGTCAGAAAACCCTCAAAGTACGAACTGCGCGTGGTGGAAGCTACGCAAGGTGGGGGGATAGGTGAAAAAGGTGGGCAAGCAGCTGCGTCAGAGCACGTTTAGACATCGCGATCGCAAAATCAGCCAAACGCCGCACCCTTCCTCCGATGACGTAATTTGCCGAGGTGAGAGCGATCGATCGCTAGCCCACTTTAAAACGTAATCGTGCATCAACTTCCACGTACACTGCGACAATATTTCGCTCATATATTACCAGAAAGCCACGACTACCGATACGCAGCGTGTTCTGAGCACGTAAGAAAATTGTTGCAGACCCCCCCCCCCCCCCCCCCCATTTCGGCAGCCCTTCAAATCTATGTAAAAACGTAGTCACTGCCAGTTGGCGCGAAAAGCAAGAAGCACATCCGCGAACGAACGTATACTATATACAAACCGACGCTCGAGAGAAGATGACAAGGAGCGTCCTTGAATGCCACTTTTGGCACTCATGGGGAGCAGTACTTGAAGTGTGGATGACGGGCTTCAAAGAATTCCACAGACGTACAGAAATAGGAAAAAAAATTCGGCTGTTTGTAATTCATTACAGAGAGCAACCATCCGTCTATGTCTGCGTACAGTTGACGCGTTGGAAACTACTCGAGACATGAGTGACAGCGAAGCACGGAGGTTGACGACCCGAGAGAAATACCCTGAAAACTGTCCTTATCCCGAGACTTCTTTGGATGTTCGAGCTTTTTCACTCATCATCGACCCGTCAACGTGTGACAGGACGGCTTCTGTAGGAGAGAGAGAGAGAAAGTAAGCGAATGAAACTGTGGTAAAGGCACTGGAATGATGGCACAGTTGCGCGGGCTGTTGCTGCTGCAGCAGTAGTAGTAGTAGTAGTAGTAGTAGTAGTAGTAGTAGTAGTAGTAGTAGTAGTAGTAGTAGTAGTAGTAGTAGAGACAGAGAAAAACAGACAGAGAGAGACATTAGATAGATAGATAGATAGATAGATAGATAGATAGATAGATAGATAGATAGATAGATAGATAGATAGATAGATAGATAGATAGATAGATAGATAGATAGATAGATAGATAGATAGATAGATAGATAGATAGATAGATAGATAGATAGATAGATAGATAGATAGATAGATGCGAGAGCAATGCGAAGCGACGGAGGACGTGAAAGAGCAGCGCCTGTTAAGGCTCCTTCGAGCTAGCGTCAGGACCCCGCGCGACGCAGGCGGTCTTGGAAGTTAATTTAAGGCGTCGCACTCCCCCGCCTGGATGGTGACGAGCGTCAGGCCACGGGCGTAGCTTGATTGAAAGCTGTTCATCACCGCGGGGTACGACGCTCCAGGAAGGCGTCGTCGTCGTGATCGCATCCCCGGCCGCGAGCTCGACTTACATCGTCTAGGCGGGGACGGAGGCCATCGCTCGCGGGTGCGTGAACCTCGGAATCCTCACTACAGTGGCGAGGTCCCCAACGTGAAGTGGCGACTATATGGCCGACGTGAGAGTATACAGTAATTGTGGCTACACAGGAAACTGCCCACAATTTCGCCTAATTTCACTACGCCTATGGGCGCTAGAAGAGGGGGAGGGGAGTGCGAAAGGAGCACTCGCTCCCCACCCAAGCTACACTACAGCCCTCCCACTTCCATCACCACGACGTAACACAGATTTTCACCCCGAAGACAAAATCATGCTGACGCCCATGGCCACGTCGTGACTCAATCAGGTAAAGCCATCAGCCGTGAACTGATTACCACGAACCGAATGTGACGCATGAGCGATGACGACAGGGATGTAATTTACTGAATCTATCTGTCTTATACCACTTTTCTTTTATCAAGCTTAGGGTATACAGCCAGCCAATGGCGCGTAACCTCTCAATAGAGCTCCCTCTCCCTCTCTAGTCAGGCAATGCAACAGAGCTCGCTCTCTCTCCCTCTCTTTATCTAGTCATACCATGATCCTACTCCTCTCGCAGCGTTAATAGACCAAATGAACAAAGGCGCGTCCTCCATCAGGGCGAACGGCGGTACGAGTTACGAAGAAAAATGATTGCCACACTAGGCTGAAAGGCCCTAGGGGATGAAGCGTAAGACAGCCAGAGCAGTCGCGGATAGCACTTCCGGTCGCTTCTGCTACAGTTCCCTCGTCGTGCATATTCCTGGGAAGTCTCATCTCCCATGACGGAGAAGGTGCTCGGGAGGCAAGAATCGCGCAACAGGGTACAGCGTTAATTCGAATTCGCTACACAGTTTTTGTCTTTACACTACCATGGTTCGCGTGCTGCTTATCCCAAATCGATTAGGGGAAAAAAAAAAAGAACAACCATGACGTATTACGGAAACGCAAGCGGATAACGCATGATTACGCCCTCTTTCACACCACGGCTAGTCATAATCACTAACCCGAAATCACTAGCTTAACTATGCAATCACTAATGTCACGCATCGACGCCACTGAGTTGCAGTATTCAGTCACCAGCGCACCCCTTACGCGCACGCGTCTAAGACGAAGGCCTCTCGCGTAACTACACGACACGCGCACTTACCTGACACGGCAAAGCAGCACGTACCCTTTAATCTGCGGAGCGAAAATTGATTCTGTAATGTTGTTCACGCACGGTAGTCAGCGAGATATACACGTCGTTCTGCACAAGCTGCGGTCTTTCACAAAAAGATAGAACGTCAGTGCTTGCCGTCAGTACACAGACACTTGGGCCGTAAACACGCTAAAACGCGCCGTTCCTATTTTATTTACTTTTTCGGGGGGGGGGGGGGGGGGGGGGAAGCGTAAGGGGGGCGTCGTTTCATAAACAGATTTCACTATGGCTATCATTCACATTGCTTACTAAAATTCGCTGTGGCTCCACTCACAGGGCCGCGGCTACCGCGGCGCACCTGCCACCCACCCGTGACAGAAAGCCTTGTTAACTGGTTTTCGCTGGAACAGTAAACGTTTTCTGGGCTAATGTAAATACTATGCATAAGTAGTGTTAAAGGTTCCTCGTTCCTATCTTTATCATCATCAGCCTGACTACGCCCGCTGTAGGGAAAAGGCCTCTCCCATGTTCCGCCAGTCAACTTGGTCCTGTGCGTGCTGCTGCTATGCTGCTACTTTATACTCGCAAACTTCCTAATCTCATCTGCCCACCTAACTTTGTCTCCCTCTCACCAAGTTGCCTTCTCTGGCAATCCAGTCGGTTACCCTTAATGACCAGCGGTTATCCTGCCTACGCGCTACGTGTCCGGCCCAAGTCCATTTCTTCTTCTTGATTGAAACTATGATATCTTTAACCCCGGTTTGTTCCCTGGCCCACTCTGCTCTCTTCTTGTCTCTTAAGGTTACCCCTATCATGTTTTTTTCAATCACTCGCTGCGTCGTTTGTAAGCCTCCAGGTTTCTGCTCCGTATAGCTAAGTACCGGCGAGATGCAGCTGTTACATACCTTCCTCTTGAGTGATAATGACAATTTACCAGCCATGTTTCCGGAATGCTTGCCGAATGTGCTGCACCTCCTTCCTATTTTTCTAGTTAGTTCAATCTTGTGGTTTTGCTCCGTGCTTACTACCTGTCCTAAGTAGAAGTACTCTTCAAGTGCACTGCTACCTATATCGCAGCGCTGTTTTCTTCCGAGGATGTTGGACATTACTTTCGTTTTCTACACATTAATTTTAGGACCTACCTTTCCTGCTCTACTTGTCTAATTCCGCAATCATGAGTTGCAAATCGTTCCCTGAGTTACTTAGCAATGCGATGTCACCGACGAAGCACATGTTACTAAGGTACTCTCCATTAACTCTCATCACTAACTGTTCCCAATTCTGCGCCTCTGAAAACCTCCTGTAAGCATGCGGTAAACTGCACCAGGGAGATCGTATCCCCTTGTCTTACACACTTCTATCAACATTCGGTTACTTTCTTTATGGAGAACTATGGTGGCAGTTGATCGGCTGTAGATTTCTTCCAGGATATTTATATATGCTTCGTCGACGCCCTGATTCCGCAGTGTCTACATGACTGTTGATATCTCTTCTGAATCAAAAACTTTCTCATTATTTATGAAGGCTATACGGTTGAATGTATCCTGAGGATTTATATGTCACTTGATCAATAGTATGACTGTGGTCAATTGTAATCCTCCTTGTTTCTTTGGTTGACTGAGTTCAAATGTTATCTTAATCCTGCTAGCAATTATATTTGTGAATAGCTTTTATACGAAGGAGAGAAAGCTGATCGGCGTTATTCTTCAAGTCCTTGTCGTCCCCTTTCTGATGGATTAAGATGATGTTAGCATTCTTTCAAAATTCTGGTACCCTCCCCGTCAGGAGACACCTCGTAAACAGAGTGGCTAGCTTTTCTAACACAATCAGTCCTCCGCCTTTCAGCAGACCTGATGTTACCTGATCCTCACCAGCAGCCATTCCTCTTTGCATTCCCTCCGAGGCTTTCCTGATTTCTTCTGTCTTTAGTGGTGGGGTGTCCTCGGTGTTAATGCTAGTTCTTACGCATTGTGGACGTGGTTGTCCCGGCTACTGTACCGATCTCTGTAAAACTCCTCCGCTACTTTAACTATCCTATCCATTCTGGTAGTTACTTTGCCTTCATTGTCTCTTAGTGCTTACATCTGGTTTTTGCCTATCTCAAATTGCCTCTTCACTGCTTTGACGCTTGCTCCGTCGTTAACATACCTAAACCTGAAGTTCTGCCAAGCAGTGACGTCAGCATACCGAACGGAATCGATAATGACAAATTGAAGTTTACACTGTGGGGGTGTCAGCACATTTGAACACATGACGTGGTACTGCCCTCCCCCCCATACCTAAAGAAGTCAAGGCGCCAACCGAGCCAAGATAGGACTTTTATTCCGCCATCAAAAGTACGGGTTATCACCGTCAGCGTCGGACAATCTAAGGTACACGCTGCCACGGTACGTGCCACGGGCAGGTACTCCCCAAGGTTTATGTATAAACTCGTAGCGTAACTTCCGCAGAAGACCATGCGGGTATCCAGTAGTTGGCGGCTCGTTGCCCCAGACGCCATCTACGTATAGAGGGGACAACTAAGAAAAAAGAAATGATAAAAAAATGAAATATGCCGTCACAACCGGAAGAGGTAGCGACGTCGTGCATTTGTCCTATATACATGGCACGAAATTGAAAATTTTCTGAATTGCTGACCTTTTACGCGTCGTTATAAGTACGCGATTTTATAGCGCCTTATGGCCAACAAGAAAGATTGAGGAAGCAAGATTGTTTTATTAGCTAAATAGTGTACTTACAACCTGCACCAAAAACTTCACAGATGAAATTGTGACACAACTTCACACGATCATGATTGTTCAAAAACTCACGTTGCCCAATTGTGAAAAACCCCTGCAGCGAGACAGCAGCCTTGAGAATATCGCTTTGGCAACGATAGAGCACAGCGTCTCGATACCGCCACCAAAGGCGAGGGAACGCCGGCCGTGCGCCAGCGAAGACAGTCAGTCACACGAGCAGCTGTCTACACATTCTGTGATCTAGTACAGCTCTGTAATGCCACGCCCGTGAATAGCACGTAAGGAAATAAACGAACCATGGAAGGTACGAACGAAACCACCACGCAAAAGTGAGCGATGCGTCGTTGACCCGGCAATGCGCCGAACTACTGAGAGCAGGTTGCCTGGATACGCCTCCCTTTATGCACTCGACTAGATAGATATGTGGGGCTTAACGTCTCAAAACCACTATATGATTATTAGATACGCCGTATGCACTCGACTAAAAGTGAGGCAAGCCGCCATTTAGCCAAGTGTAACACAAACCGTAAAGTATGTTTACATAGTTAACTGCGGCATAAATAGTTTCTATTCGGAAAAAAAAACATTCTGTTGAGTTTTTGGTTTTGTTTATATTTCCCCTTCTCGCCTAGTCACGTTTCAATTGTCGGCGGGCGTTGATACCAGTGGCAATAAATTTTCGACACTTTTCGTTCCACGTTTCGCGAGCGATATCATCTGACCATGTCTGTTCCAACGTGGGAGCAGCCCGCAGGAAGGGGGTGGGAGGGTGATTGGGGGCTAACACCCGGGTGTCCTCTCTCGGTGGTCCATAAAGTTATTCATCCATTTACGCAGATTCTCTGTTGTAACGACATGGATGATTATTGGCGTGGCTGTCCTTTTTTTTTTTTTTTTAGGGGCGAAGCTGCTATTAGTCTAACGTCCTGCGTCAGGCTGGCTGGCTGGCCAGCCTGCCGGCCAGCCAGCCAGCCGGACGGACGGACGGACGGACGCTTCGCCCCAGTCACCATCAGTCACTCTGTGGATATGCTGTGATCTTTTTGTAGGTATTCGTCATTATGACTGGCCGACGCGCCAGTCGGGGCTCCTCACCCACCCATATTTCCGGAGCCCACCACTATACGGCGTACTTCATATATCTTGGTTTTGACACGCAAAAACCCAGCTACTACTTAGGAGGCAATTAATTACGAATATTCGCACACAGATGGACATCGCGACGATCGTGATGGCTTCAGGGCGTTTAATCTCTGTCGACAATGGTTCTGAGCAGATCAGTGATCAGAATAATCACTATTGATTCGCGGCCTGCAGGGCTGGAAAGGCCGGGCACGCACGAACGAATCTTCGCCTTTATGCTCTACAAGTTCGACAACCATCATATAACGCATAAACTAAGCTCGGACGTCGCGCGCGCGCGCGCGCGCGCGCGCGTGCGTGTGTGTGTGTGTGTGTGTGTGTGTGTGTGTGTGTGTGTGTGTGTGTGTGTGTGTGTGTGTGTGTGTGTGTGTGTGTGTGTGTCCACGCGCGTTAGCTAGCACAACTATAACAAACTATAACAGAAAGATCTGTATACATATAGTTGTATATATTCCCTGAGTATGAGCGGACAGATCATATTCATTTCTCCTCGTGTCCTGCCTGTTCAGCCATCTCTACCACAACCTCCTCTATAAACTTACGGCCTGCTCATCAGCGCCACCCCTATGAAAGCGTGTGGGCCCAAAAATTGGCGCATAGGGACCGGAGATACCGCGAGGTGCCGCCACGACATACCCTCATAGCAGACGACGTGCTGCCGTAGTGGTGCACTCGTGTGCGCGCGTTTCTGCGATTTTTTATCTTATTTATAACGCACCGATCGAGTAACCCACAGACTTAACGAATCAAAGCAACATCCTAGCTGTGAGAAGCACCATGGTGGTTGGCTTCGGGATTGTCATTACAGGAACTCAATCTGCTGAGCGCTTTTGTGTCCTGGTTTAAGCGCAGGCGAACGCAAGCAATACGCGACACACCAACAGTTTGTTTTGCGCTGTGCGCCCCACCTAGAAGGTGCTGAAATAATTCGTCCGTGGGCAAAACGGCGATCTTGTAACGAGTTGCAACCTGAAATCAGTGTGTTTCTGCGACGCAATAAAGACGCAAACGGTACTGACAACGCATACGATGACCTGTGTAAGTTTTCATGCCGTGCATATATCGTCCTTCAATGATTCTGTTCACGGGTAACAATTGAAGGGAGTAGTTGTGCTATCGTCTGGCGATTGTCTAACGATCAATGAAAGCGCGCGATAAAACCAGTGAATTACCGCAATGTCGTTACAGTGACACCGGCGATGTCACCAAGCTTTTATCTCTGGAGCAGCAAAATACAGCGCATCAAGTGACAACAGCTTTTGTCTGCTAAGGGAATAACGTGTTCTAGAAACGCGAGTATCAGTCTAAACCATGCTTTCTAACTGTCTAAATCACTTTGAACTGTTCCAGTTCTATTCCACGAGCTTTTAGCATTGGCGCTGTCGAATATAAGTGACGAGAAATTCGCGAAACGATATTCCAGTTGACCGCCGGCTGCTCGACTTGCAGAATGGAACGCAGCAGTACACCATTATGAGAATTATGCTGTACCTGTCGTACCTTAACGCTCCCGAGTCTTGAACAAATATCCTGACCAACGCTAACCATTAAATGGCACGAAAACGAGTCACACGCACCACGCAGGAAAGCGTTTTGGCGGCTGCAGCGATGTGGGTTAATTGTGGCGCCATGGCGTGCTGCGGCACTTTTGAGAACTAAAAAAATTAAACAAGCAAAAGCAAATCTGGCGACATGGGAAGCGGTGGCATGAGCAGGTCGTATACGTTTATAGAGGAGATCGTGTCTCTACAAGTCTAAAGTTTCCATACGGAAGTTAAGGTGGCTAACTTCTCTGGCTTGCATTCCTAACTGCTTTTTCTGTTCTGTGCATCATATAAAGCAGTAACTCGCCAGCGACTGCTTTTTTATTATCCGTAGCGCACTAAGTGGAACTCTATGGCGATGTATCTCGCTCAAGCGGCCGCCTCTACAGGTCTATACCGCGGCCGCTTGATTGAGAACCGTCAACGACCCTCCCCCCCCCCCCCCCCCTTCATATTTTTTAACCCGTTACTGCGGTTCCACCAGTGATGTCTTCCTCTTTCATAAACGTTTTAAAGAATTTATTATCCTTGTTGCTAAACATACCACCCACCCACTCCGTGTCACTTGATGGTAACAGATGAGCAGGTAATAGTGAGGACTCAGCACAGCTCTCCCTCAGTGACTCATGCAGCTGCAGGGGTTTTTCTCTGCACCGTCTCAAGCTGGCTTCCCGGCTTATCTGGCCGGCTTAGCTGGCCTGACTATGGCCTGTCGCCGTTCACTCGGCCGACAGACCATAGTCAGAACAATCATCCAGACGGGGACAAAAGCGCTAAAGCCACCGCGAACGGCACGGCATCCAGGCGCACGCGTATAATCCGCAATAAATCCCTCTTACGAGAGAGAGAGAAAACAACAAAAAGATGCCCGAAATGTATTGTTGCATAAGCCGCTTCTTTACAAGCCGTCTGTCTCGTCAGTGAATTAGGTATTGCAGACAATACAGCGTGCGTTGAGAGAGGCTCCAAGGATATCGTCGAGCAAGCAGTAAACTAGCGGGCATAACGCAGAAGTCGGAACTTCAAAGAAGCGTATACAGCTAGAACCACAGGCCCTATGATATAACCGGCGAACAATATGTAAGGGAGTTTTCAAATAGCGTATACGCTAAGTTAGCGTTCGTTGCGGTCGCCCACTATTCCCGTCTATGAGACACCGAAAGCCACGGTTAGCGTGCGACGCATACACAGTGGTACTAAACGCTAGGACAAAGCGCTAACGCAAGGCCTTGCGTAAGCTATTCGGAAACTCCGTATTTTTAGCGGCGATTACGCCTGACGTGCCCATCCATTCATATATATGTGTGCACGAGGCTGGTCAAGCGAAGGCAATGCAGCTGGGGCACCGAATTCGACGGCGCCACGAAACGCCTTTGCCTCAATGAATATCGTGCAGCTACTACATCGTGCAACTACCACACCTCGTAATGATCGCACGTTAACGAACTTTCGAATGTCAACGTCACCGAACCGCCGCATCCAGACAAACGCGACAGCAGCGTCGTTCCTGTGACTGCAACGAATTCGCATGGACGACACCAGCATCCGCATTCTTAAACTGCATGCATGTACCGCGAACGTGCTCCATAAACAAATATATATGATGGCCGCGCAATTGTTTAATGCACGTTTCTACCGCCTCCACAGGCCATCCTGGTTTTCAGATCTAATAAACCGTTTTTTTTTTTTTTTTTTTTGCTGTCCTCGTACACGCGCGCCGGCAGGTATAGTGATGCGACCGGTACGGGCGAACAAAACTGCGTATTCAGTGCAGCATATATATTCATAGCCACGTTACCTTTGCACCCCGACAATCCCCTTCACGTTTATACCACCCATTACGCTGCAGCCCTGCAGCAGGTTAATACTCCCAATTGATTTATTAATATGTGGGGTTTAACGCCCCAAAACCACCATATGATTATGAGAGACGCCGTAGTGGAGGGCTCCGGAAATTTCGACCACCCGGGGTTCTTTAACGTGCACCGAAATCTGAGCATACGGGCCTACAGCATTTCCGCCTCCATCGGAAATGCAGCCGCCACAGCCAGGATACGAACCCGCGACCTGCGGGTCAGCAACCGAGTATAATAAGCCCCTAGACAACCACGGCGGGGCTAATACTCTCGAGTTATAGCATACAGAGCTGAACTGCGCGCACAAACGCTGGATCTGTTCAGTCATGAGACTGTATAGTATCATGCGCAGCCACTCATGAGACCGAGAGCACGGCCATTTTGTTTGCGCAGGAATCGTCAAACTGAGATGAACCTCGCCTTGCGTTTTCCCTTTAGTTAGGTGGAAATTGAACCTCTTCTGCCGGCGAAGTATTGAAACTATAGACACGGCTTGCCGTACAGTGAACTAAACGGTTGATTGGGACACAAGATATGGAGATCACGTGCAAGCTTTCCCTCTTACGAATGTGCAGGTTGTCAGCTTTGGAGCCGAGGACTATACACCTAGTACTGTTGTTGTGCTGTTCACGGCTGTATAGTGCAGTACAACAGCCTGACTGCGTGCAGCCTGCGCACTGGAGCATTCCAAACTAGTGCCACGCTTTATAGCACTGTTTTCTTAACAGCAAACCGCACCGCACACGTAAGTAACGCCCACCTAGCATTGCGCCCTGCGCTTAAAAGCTGATCCGAGCGATAACTAATAAGCGAATTAAGAAAATGCAAGCAAGGAGAGTTTCGAGTGCAGGCGAAAAAAAAAAACAGAGACATAACGGCGAAGTGTCGACAGACATCCAATATTGCGATATAAAACCCACGCGTGCCGAGTGCTATATAGATTATGCGATATGACGCCCAACTACATGTTACGCCAGCTTAGAGATTGCTTGCCACCGACCTAATTCAAAGGAGGATGGAATTAACGGTCATCGTCACCACCGTAGAGAGATGGAAGTTATATACGAATCACGGGTGGTTCCAGAATACTACCCGCATATATACGCGAGGACGGAGAGCTAAGGCAAGTTAGCATGCTACCATCCTGAACGAAATAATAAACAGTGCGAAAGACAAGGACGAGCGAGGAAAGCAGCACACATGTCGCGACACGCCGTACTGAAATAAACGGGCGGAGTGCTAAATAAGCGAGGATAACGACATAACTGCGCACCCTATGGGGCACGACAAAAGCGGCAACCCGGGTAGATTACTACGGATTCCGTCATTGGCAGAATGCGCTCGGGGCGCGAAATTGACATTGCTTTCGAGAACGCGTCTTCTATCGGGGGCGCGAAGCTTATCTTTTACGAGGTGTTAGGGCTAATTATACGGACGACAGGAAACGTGCTGATGCTGCTCGAACGAGCACTGCCGCACACTCAACTCGAGATCTATATCGATTATACGCATCGGGCTGACACTGTCGTTGGCTAACGTAAAATTAAGGACACGTTCACGACTGCACGGGGGGGCCCCTCCGGGAATTTTCAGTCGGCGGGCCACACTGATTACTTCCCATTACGTTCGCTCCGCTGTCGCAGCAATCAAACTGGCTCAATTGTTTTTTTTTCTTTTACGTTTTCTTACTATATTTCTGCCGACTTCCTCGTCCACCGTGATCCGTCATCTGCATCGAACAAGCGGCGTCTTTTTTTTAATCTCCACAACGATTGCGCGACACAAGTTGTTGGCACGTGCAGAAGTACTACTATAGCATACGCGTCAGACAAAAGAAAAACAATTGAATGCATTTTCTTAGACTTTGAGAAGGCATTTGATACTGTCCCTCATCGTTTACTTCTTGAAAAAAAAAATGACTATGTAGAGCATTAATTCACAGGTGATTGCATGGGTCGCTGATTATTTGACATTACGCCAGCAGATTGTAATCGTTAACGGTGCCAGTTCGTGCGCATCGCAAGTAACATCGGGAGTACCCCAGGGGTGGCTATTGGGACCGCTTTTATTTCTTATATACGTCAATGACATAACTGAAGGCGTAGAATCTCATTTACGGCTATTCGCGGACGACTGTGTTTTGTATAAAAAAGTTACGGATTCACGAGACAATTAGTTCATCCACAAGGACCTGGCCAAAATCAGTGGTTGGTGTACACGATGGCATATGCAGTTAAACTTGAATAAGAACAGTTTACATGGAGTTCACTCGTAAGAAATATCAATCTGAAACCTCATACACAATTAACAATGTCACCATATGTAAGGTTAATGAATATAAATACTTAGCAGTATATTTCTCGCCTAATTATTACCACTGAAGTGACCACAGTGGTAAGCTAGCTCCACGGTGTATGTTTACAGCATAGCCTCAACGCAATCTCAATGGACGCATTCCACAATCGTGTACCGTGGCGGCTCGCTCATGACGGCGAAGTCTCCGATGAAATCACGCGTTTTGCGAACTTTTTTTTTCTTTTTCTGTCAATACGGGTGAATACAATTTTGCTACTTCACCCTCTAAGCTGTGCGTCCTGGCGCGTTTCACGTATCCAGGGCTACGGGACAAGGTGCCTTCGTTTCCAAATGCGCTTAGAACAAAACGCCAACCTCTATAGCATACACCCGCGAGATCTAAAGTCCCTCTATCTTAGGGACCTTAGCGAGATCGAGCAGAGCCGCCGCCTGGCGGCAACTGGCCGAAGAGGCGAAGTGTGAATTGCTCCATGCGTCGTCTGCTAGCCACGTCGTGTTTTTATGTTCGCGTACGTCATGCACGTTCGCAAAGTGCGGTTTGCCAGGTCATGTCAGCACGAGTGTAACTGTTTCTACGTAAGAATTTGGTCTCGCTCGGCTGCTAATGCTTTGTGATAAGATCGGCTAGCGCAACTTTCCAGAGTGCTGTTTATTGTCATCGTACCCTCCAATCACCAGAATTATTTAAGAGTGAATGCCGCTTCCTGTTTCAAGCACATCGCAAAATGCTCTTGGCATCCTCCCAAACATGAGGACTATTAAATGGTGTGTGAATGCAGCGTTTTATAGCGACTGGGTTGTAAAAAAAAAAGAAAAAAAAACAGACTCTAGGTCAAGCATTTGAACGTTGTTGGTAGATGTAGAACTACGGCACTGTAGTTTATCTATCATGCGAGGAGCCTTAGTTGTCTTTATCTGGCCATGGTACTACTACATAGAGATATTACTGTCACATAAACAGTGACAAATCGGTACTTGAACTGTACTAAACACAGAGTTACTGTGCGCAACCGTCTGCTTAGATTTAAGAACGCTTTAAAGAGCCCAGACGTTGAAAATGTAATTCAGGCGGCATGTCTTATGTATAATGTCGTATGATTTCACTGAAAATTTCATCTTATTTACATTGTCTTTAGCGTTTGTGAGGCATTGTTAGTGACCCACGGACGGCAGTGGTTCTTTCTTGTCTAAATAAAAAAAAGCACGCTTGTCCCGTTAACCAGGCCTTTGTTGCAGCACTGTCATGCTCGTAATCCATCAGTGAAAGCTTTCTGCTGAACTTTTATATAAAAGTTTTTATACTCATACTGGTGCAAGTACATGTGCGTGCACGTGGTAAACGCAGTGTAGCGCAAAGCGCCGTCAGCAACTAAGCTTTCCTGACTTGACTTATCGACTGTCCCATATTTCATGGTGAACAGAATAAGAGAAAGAAAAATCACATGTGTATAAGGTGCAAAATGTGGTACTGAAATGATCGCACAGAAATGCGATGCGGGCTTTCAACAATCTTTCTGTCTTTTTGTCGTATGCAGATGACAAAGATGTAAATAAGTAGATGAGTCACACTACAGCAGTGCGTATATAGCAGGCGGAACACGAGCTAACCGCGTACAAACAACACAGCAAAGGTGTGATTTAGTGCGAAAACGTGAAAAGAGTCACCCAGGACGAGCATCCCTATGAAAGGCAGAATGTGTTTTACTCGCGGATAATGTTAGCGTTGCACAGGCGTCGTGCACCGATTCAGTAGGGAAGATCGTAGATATTAACAGTAAACTGTAGTCAACGCATTTTATCCGCCGACAATCGGCTCAGACCACACGCAACAAAGCGGCGCTGCGAGTATTAGTTATACGCACCGCCGATTGCCAATCCACACTTTCGCGGGAATGGTGGTGCCACCTGGAGCCGGATCTCGCCTCGAATACTTCGAGGCCATCGGCTATATGCAAACGCACGCCCGTACGTGGCAATGGACGCGCGCCACTTTCGATCGGCAATTTGCGTCCTGCAGCAGAGCAAGAGCGATCGGCGAGCCGTGAACAGCACCGTTTGTCTACGGGGCAGCGCT
This sequence comes from Rhipicephalus microplus, assembly GCF_013339725.1. Classification (NCBI taxonomy): domain Eukaryota; kingdom Metazoa; phylum Arthropoda; class Arachnida; order Ixodida; family Ixodidae; genus Rhipicephalus; species Rhipicephalus microplus. The sequence goes on along the minus strand of NC_051170.1, from coordinate 139,059,831 downwards.
TTAAGCGTGGCCAAATAAGACACGCGCACGGCCGTTAGCCCCGGCTATATTACGGCGGCAACGTGGCACGCCGCGGGGTAAGTAGGGCACCGATCGGACGGGCCCAAACTTTCGCCGCTTGAACAGACGGTGCTGCGGGTGGGAGAGTTGCGATACAAGCGCCACCTGCTCGACGCCGGCGTGCAAAGGGCAAAGGTCCCGACCTGTTCTCCACCGAACTGTTGTTTTCGAACTTTCCACGTTCACGCACTCACAGACACACGCACACGCGCCGACTACGCTGGCGTCGGAAGATCCTCTCGACAACGGGCAATCGCTTTCAACAACTTCGACCCTCCGAACAGGTGCACTGTGTGTGCTCCGCATGATATTCGGGCAGCGGCTGGCACAGATGCTTGCCGCTGGTCGGCGCGCGCTGTACGCATCCGTCTGCGAGAGAAAGTGAGGTCGTTCTGACGGTGTACGCGGAGGACGTTTAGTCATGCATGCGAAAATCGTTGCCGCAAACAACCCAAACCGGGGTCCACGTTTCATGCTGAGACGCTTCGCAAGTTAAACTGCATGCACCGAATTGAGTAAATAAAAACGTAGCATGCAAACAGCCTAGGCGCAGCTACAGACTATATACATTACATCCTAACTTATAGAGAACATGAACAAACAATCAAACTGCACCCTATTTTATGCATACCTGTTCTTAAGTGCGGCAGAAAAATTCGCTTGTATATACCAGCGTGCATACACGCCAGCCCAATCTACGCGAGCAGACAACATACTAACGCCGGTCAGCACGAACATGCACATCTGATGACGAAAGACAAAGCACAGTGCGTCTCTTGAGGAGGAACGACAAGGCATTCTCGACAAAAACATAAAGGTATTCCAAGAAGACATCTTTTCGGGCGAGTCAGGCATACCTAAAGAAAGGGAAGATGTTGGTGCAACAGACAAAGAAGGATGCCATGATAATAATGAAAACTTAATTCAGGTCCAGAGAGATGCAAGAGATATGCTTAAAAATGCCAGCAGAGACTCCCTGCACATGTTCTTTAAAATACAACGCCTAGCTAGTTGTGCGACAGCCTTTGAAGTCACGGCGCTCAGAAAAGAGCAACGCGGCCACCATCGACAACGTTCTTACTGTATGCTGATGAAGTTCGCAATGAAATCTACCCACTTGCAAAGCTTATACAGCACGCAGCCTTCAAGGGTTTCGCCGCAAGTACCCTTTTCTTCAGAAACGGGCCCGGCCCAGTTCACGGGCATATTCTCTTCGTCTCCTGTAGCCGTGTGGAGAGGTGACATGTACCTGCGGTGGCGACCCGGTTCCCTGCATGCGACCCTCTATGTTCTCGCCGTGGCTCCACATGCGAACCCTGCCGGCTAGAGTACAACAGAACTGGAAGGCTCAGCGGAGAGAGCAGCCGCCAAGAACAGCCGACGGCTGGTCGTACCCCCACGGCATGATGATGAGCCGCGCACCTGCATCCGAGAAGGCGAGCCTCTATGCACTCAGCACGCGTGCGTCGTTTTCCAGCTGCAGGCGGCGACATCATTCAACGGCCCGGTCTAGACGCTGACGGGACTGCAGCGATGCTGCGGGAGAGGCTCTTTCAGGCTGCAGACGGCGCATATATGGGCATCGGGACACGGGATGATGCCGTGGAGTGCGCGGAGTCTGGAGGCGATCTTATTGCTCGTTCCGTGCAGGAGAATCTTCTCAGAGCACGCTCAGTCGAAGTAGAGAAGGGGGGAGGGCAGGTTAGCCCAAATCGCCACGTTTCGTACCCGCTCGCGTCTAAACTTGCACTCGTATCACACCGAATACGCGGCAGGGTGGGAGTCCAAGTGGAAAGCTACATACAGCCACCACATTGCTGCTCTGTCTCTGTTTTTTTTTTTTTGCGCCGTTTCTCGTCAATACATTCATATCAACTAACACGTATTAAGGCATTTTAATTAACGAGAGAATCAGCTCAAGCTGCATTACCCAAGGCTATACCAATGCAATGACGAAAACACCTCCGTCGGAGACACCTCGTAGCACAGGATCCAATGCGACAAAGTTCACGCGAGAAAATGTTGGGCGTCAGATCCGCAAGCCTACGTTTTAACGCGATAGCGTTAGAGAGCTCGTGTCGCAGAGATCCCGCGTCGGCCCCGTTGGTTGTGAGCGAAAAATCGTCTGTGCGTCTGTGAGAGAAAAAGCAAGTTACAGAGATCACCGCGGGAGGCCGCTACTTGTCCGTGCACGCACACGTGATCACACTGAAAAAAGACAGAAAAAGCCGCGCATTCGAAGAAAAAAAAGTGATCAAGGTCGCAAAGCGCGGTAGTTTTCTTTGCCCCTGCCACCCCTTTCTGCTTAGCTTCCAGCGCTTTCGTTGGGACGAGGAAAGATATTGTTACGAGGTTGGTTGCTTCTGAGCGAGATGTATTTGCAGAGTAAAAACTACAGGCAAGAGACACAATGGCTGATTGGCCCCGTCGCGCGCCTGTCAGTCGCACCTCTTCCTTTTCTTCCTCTCCGTAGCAGGACCCCCGGGCGTTGGAGCGCCGTCTCGGCGAGAGTCCGGAGAAGTGCGACAGAAGTAGGGTTTCAAGCGCGAAACATGGACAATGTCAACTAGTGACGAACTTGGTGACGTATTGGAGTGCAATGGCGCTATCTCGTAGGTTACGTCGCTAACTTGACGTAAGACTAGGTAGGGTCCGGCGTATCGGGACAAAAGTTTTTCGGAGAGACCTACACGGCGACACGGTGACCAGAGGAGCACGTGGTCACCTGGGGCAAACGTTATATTTCGATGCCGGTGGTCGTAGCGGGCTTTTTGCATATCCTGTGACCTGGTGAGGCGAGACTGGGCAACTTGACGAGCCATGTGAGCCCGATCAATGGCTTCGCGCGCGTACTCGGAAGGAGATGGCACGAGAGGCAAGGTGGTTTCAAATGGCAATATGGGGTCGCGACCATATAAAGATAAAAAGGCGAGAATCCCGCAGTGTCATGTCGAGAGGAGTTATATGCGAAGGTCACATAGGCCAACGTTGTATCCCAGTCTCGATGATCATCGGAGACGTACATCGAAAGCATCTCTGTGAGCGTGCGGTTGAGACGTTCAGTTAGGCCATTAGTTTGTGGGTGGTAGGCGGTAGATAGCTTATGGGCTGTAGCACACGATCGAAGGAGGTCATCGACAACTTTGGACAGGAAAGAGCGGCCGCGGTCCGTAAGCAGCTGTCGGGGTGCACCATGGTGTAAGATGACGTCATGAAGAAGAAAATCCGCGACGTCAGTGGCGCAACTGGTTGGCATGGCCTTTGTTATCGCGTAACGGGTCGCATAATCTGTGGCGACGGCAATCCATTTATTTCCTAGTGTCGTCGTCGGAAAAGGGCCAAGAAGGTCGAGTCCCACGCGATGAAATGGTTCAGAGGGGACTTCAATTGGGTGAAGATATCCAGCTGGCAGCAAAGAAGGTCTTTTCCGGCGCTGGCAGAGGTCGCAAGTGGCGACATATCGACGTACGCTGCGGTACAATCCAGGCCAGAAAAATCGACGTCGCACGCGGTCGTATGTGCGGGAAACGCCGAGGTGTCCCGCTGTTGGTGCGTCGTGAAGTTGTTGAAGTATGGCAGGCCGTAGATGACGAGGGATGACAAGCAGAAGCTCAGGGCCTTCAGTGGTGACGTTGCGGCGGTAGAGGATGCCGTCATGCAGCACGAACATACGGGATTCAGCGTCATGGCTGTCAGACTGGATGGCGTCGATGATAGTGCGCAATGACTCATCCCGTCGTTGTTCGATGCGCATATCGCTGACGTCTGTAAACGCCATTACTCTGCTCTCCAGGTCAGGCGCAACGGGATCAGGAGGATCTACCGGATATCGAGAAAGACAGTCTGCGTCCTTGTGCAAACGGCCAGACTTGTAGCTGACGCTAAACGAAAATTCCTGAAGCCTCAGAGCCCAGCGAGCCAGACGTCCAGTCGGGTCCTTCAGAGAAGTCAGCCAACAGAGGGCGTGGTGGTCCGTAACGACAGTGAAAATGCGACCATATAAATATGGCCGAAACTTGGCGACGGCCCAAACTAAAGCTAGACACTCTCTCTCGGTGATGGAATAATTCATCTCCTGGGGAGAAAGCAGGCGACTGGCGTAAGCTATCACGCACTGTCTACCGTGGTGCCGCTGAGCGAGAACTGCGCCGATACCGTGGCCACTGGCGTCGGTGCGAACCTCTGTGGCAGCAGAAGGATTAAAGTGGGCAAGTATGGGGGGCGTAGTTAGGTAGCCGATGAGAGCGGCGAACGCTTGAGCCTGCTCAGGGCCCCATGAGAATGTGGTATCCTTCTTCAGCAAATCTGTCAGTGGCCGGGCAACGTCAGCGAAGTTTTTCACAAAACGGCGAAAGTAGGAACATAAGCCGACGAAGCTACGGACGTCGGATGTAGAACGGGGCACTGGAAAGCTACGGACGACGCGGATCTTTTCGGGATCTGGTTGGACACCATCGGCGTTTACAATATGGCCCAGAATGGCAATCTGACGGTGACCAAATTGACACTTCTTGGAATTGAGTTGTAGCCCAGCTGTTCTGAAGACTGCGAGAATTGCAGCGAGACGGGTCAGGTGGCTATCGAAAGTAGATGAAAAGACTATCACATCGTCTAGGTAACAAAGACAAGTAGACCACTTGTAACCACGCAGGAGAGAGTCCATCATTCGTTCGAATGTGGCAGGGGCGTTACATAGTCCAAAAGGCATGACCTTAAACTGGTATAAACCATCTGGTGTAATGAAGGCCGTCTTCTCGCGGTCCATTTCATCGACAGAAATCTGCCAGTAGCCGGACCGGAGATCTATAGACGAGAAGTATGTAGCCCCGTGTAGGCAGTCCAACGCGTCATCGATGCGTGGTAGCGGGTACACGTCTTTTCGTGTGATCTTGTTTAGGTGGCGATAGTCAACGCAGAAGCGCCAGGTACCATCTTTTTTCTTCACAAGGACGACAGGGGAGGCCCAAGGACTACTTGATGGTTCTATGACACCTTTGTTGAGCATTTTGTCCACTTCTGCTTGGATAACTCTACGCTCAGTGGGGGAGACACGATAGGGGCGTCGGCGAATAGGACTGGCGTCACCAGTATTTATACGGTGCTGAACAGTGGATGTTTGCCCTAGAGGTCTGTCGTCGAAAGAAAAATGTCGGTATATGACGCGAGAAGGCGATGGATGTCATTGGCTTGCGCAGGGTTGAGGTCGGGTGCAATCATCTTCGAGAAACGATCTGGCCGAGAACAGGTGCTGTTCGCTACTGGAGACTGAAGTAAATCAATCTCGGTGGTGAGCGCTGCTATTTCGAATTCGTCAGCATTAGATACGCTGGCCAAGAACATGCCACGAGGAAGCACTTGAGGGCACAAGCTGAAATTGAGAAGTGGAAGCGAGGTACAATTGTCAGTAACAGTCACAAGCGTATGGGGAATGGCAATGTTGCGGCTCAAGAGGACGTCGGCGAGAGGAAGGAGGACATATTGACCATCGGGAACTTGGGGCTGTGCGGTCAAAACGACGAAGGTGGCTGCCTGAGCTGACAGCCGCACATCCTGAAGAGAGCACAGGCGCGGCGGGGCAGTGGGGGGGTCAGCGACTATCTGAGGCAACTCTAGCTGAAGAACGCCTGTAGCACAATCGATCAGAGCAGAATGATTCGACAAGAAGTCCAGGCCTAGGATAATGTCATAAGGGCAGTGGTCAATCACGGCTAAAATGACAGAAGTAGTGTGGTCCTTTATACGTAAGCGGGCAGTGCACAGACCGAGAACCATCGGCGTGCCGCCATCGGCCACACGGAGCATTTGTGCAGCCGCTGGTGTCAGAACTTTCTTTAAACGTGTGCGTAGGCTTGAACTCATGACCGAAATGCTTGCGCCGGTGTCGACAAGTGCTTGTACAGGTTCGCCGTCTACTTTAACGTCTATTACACTTCGTCTGGTGGGAACGGAAAGAGGATTTGCTGCGGAAGTCGTCAATGCAGCACCACCTCCGGGGGCTGCATTTCTCAGTTTTCCGAGACAACGCGGCCGGAAGCCACGGGGGACGAGAAGCGCCGTGGCTGCGGCGAACGGGACGATGGGCGACGTGTTTGCGGCGATCGAGACTGGTGCCCACGTGGTGAAGGCGAGCGGCTGTACCAAGTGTTCCGAGAATGGTCAATGGCATTGGGCTCTTCGGCAGGTGGAAAGGTGCGGGCGGTATCGTCGAAACGGGTCATATTGGTCGTTGCGCGATGTGCCGAGGACCATGTGTTGCGGCAGTAACGGGCAATATGTCCAACGCGGTGGCAGTTGAAACATATAGGGCGGTCATCTGCAGTTCGCCACTCAGCCGGGTTGCGAGTACGTGGAGAAGACCGTCGGTCGGAGAAGGGCATCACGAAAGGGCGTTCGCTGACTCTAGGCGCGGGTGACATGGCACACGGAATGCACTCCGATGTTTTCAAGCTCCCGGCGCACGATGGCTTGAACAAGAGGAACAGTAACAGGAGTGGCATCGGTACTGCGCGAATAGAACGCCGAGGGCGCCATAGCTTCCAGTTCACGACGAACAATGCGTGTAAGGTCTCCCGGCGGCGATGCACGTTGTGGTGTTGACTGGTCCTCGCAAGTAGATGTTGCAGCGGTGTTTGGGAGTCGAGCGAATGTTTGTAGAATGCGGCGACTTTTCACTTGCTCGAACTGACGACACTCTTTGATGATCGCGTCTACGGTGGAACAGCCCTTGCACATCAGGAGATTGAACGCGTCGTCGGCAATCCCTTTCAGAACATGTCCCACCTTGTCACCTTCTGTCATGTCGCTTTCGGCCTTTCGGCAGAGGGCCAGCACGTCTTGAATGTAAGCGAGGTATGACTCCGTAGGGGATTGGGCACGGCAGGCCAATTCCTTTTTGGCGGCGATCTTCCGACTGGCGGTTTTGCCAAACACCTCCCGCATCTTTGCTTTGCATTGGTCCCAGCTTGTGAGTTCTTCTTCATTGTTCTCATACCACACCTTGGCCGTGCCTCTCAAATAGAACAGCACATTAGCCAACTGAAGTGTGGGATCCCATCTGTTCGGCACACTCACTCGTTCAAACATGGCCAGCCAATCGTCAACGTCGACGCCATCGGTTCCGCAGAATGTACCGGGATCCTTGAGAGGCGTGAAAACGTACGGTTGCGACGCCATGTTCGTCGGAGACGCTGACGTTGACGCGGAGGGCTGAGCATTGGCCATGGCTGGAAGGGCGATGCGACGTCCGCTGCGGAGCTCCGTTGCCTGATGGTTACCCAGCACCTCTCACCAATATGTTACGAGGTTGGTTGCTTCTGAGCGAGATGTATTTGCAGAGTAAAAACTACAGGCAAGAGACACAATGGCTGATTGGCCCCGTCGCGCGCCTGTCAGTCGCACCTCTTCCTTTTCTTCCTCTCCGTAGCAATATAGTGCCATTGCAGCATGCGACTAACCTTTGTAGCTCCACTCGCACTGGACGGATTATTAACATTTGTACGGCGTTAAATTCGTGAGACAATAAGCTCTTCCAGTGAATTCATTTCATGGTTACTTAAAAAAGTGTTTCAGGGCCCCTTTAACGCATTCTGTTCGACAGGTGTCACGACGAAAACGAGCCCATTCGGCGATTTGTAGGCACATTTGTGAAGCCTCAACATACTCCGAAAAAGGCCGGGATAGTGCAGCCATCTCCCCTAAAAACGCACAGAAGATTTCAAACAGCTGTAAAAATAGACAACTATGTCCATCTTGCGGAAAACATATCATGCCTTTCCAGAGGTGTTGATCAAGCAAACAGCAAACGATAGATAATGTGCTGCTATCTGTGAGTCATTGTGAGACTCTTTATGGCCTCCGAGATGGCGAGCGTGCGGCGTGTATATTGGAGACCACGCGACTCTTGCTTTAGATCAAGAACCTGTATGTACCATTCGCCCGCGCGCTCTGGTACGATCTACTGTGTGTACGTGTATGTGCGTGTGTGTGTATGTAACAAAACATATTAATAAGTATGCATTTAGCAGTTGAAGGGGGCCCACTAGGGGCCGGATTTTTCCATCGCGTTCTCATACTCCTAAAGGCGAAGCTTAAGGGTCCCCCAATTTTTTCAATTGGACACTCTAAAACACATAGTGAGAGAAAGGGAAGGTAAACGGGTATGAGAAGCAGTAACGAAAAACGAAATGCAAGTAAATATGTTCTTCGCTTTTCTTTCTCCCCGGCGCTACATAAGTTCCATGTTGCTCAAACCGCCACTTATGGTTGCGGTGTTCACGAAAAAAAAAGGTGTGTGTGTGTATGTGTGTGTGTGTGTGTGTGTGTGTGTGTGTGTGTGTGTGTGTGTGTGAGCGCGTGCGTGCGTGCGTGTGTGTGTGCGTGTGTGTGTGTGTGTGTGTGTGTGTGTGTGTGTGTGTGTGTGTGTGAGTGAGTGAATGAGTGAGTGTGTGTGTGTGTGTGTGTGAGCGCGTGCGTGCGTGCGTGTGTGTGTGCGTGTGTGTGTGTGTGTGTGTGTGGTGTGTGAGTGAGTGAGTGAATGAGTGAGTGTGTGTGTGGTGTGTGTGTGTGTGTGTGTGTGTGTGAGCGCGTGCGTGCGTGCGTGCGTGTGTGCGTGTGTGTGTGTGTGAGTGAGTGAATGAGTGAGTGTGTGTGTGTGTGTGTGTGTGTGAGCGCGTGCGTGCGTGCGTGTGTGTGTGTGCGTGTGTGTGTGTGTGTGAGTGAGTGAATGAGTGAGAGTGTGTGTGTGTGTGTGTGTGTGTGTGTGTGTGTGTGTGTGTGTGTGTGTGTGTGTGTGTGTGTGGTGTGTGTGTGTGTTGTGTGAGAGAGATAGGGAGAGATTGCTCTGCCGTCCATTAGGTGTAAAGCGGCGCGGAACACCACAATGCATCTGAAATCAAGAAGCCAGTGGCCTTGAGCGGGGAGCCCCCGAGTAGTTCGCCGCATCAAACGACCGGACTACTCGAAAAAGAAGACGCCGAGGAGAGAGAGATAGAAAAGGCGGACTGACCGGAAAAAAGTTGCAAAACGGGAAGCGCGCGGCCATCAACAGGAGTCGAGACGGGGCGCGGCCGACTGAGGACACCGCCGCCACCACCGAAACGGTCGCCACGGCCGACGTGGCGGTGGTGCACTGTGGCCCGACCAGAGAGGAGAGCGTGGTGCATTATCATGAGAGCCATGCGGCGCGGGTGCAATGACACCGCTCCCGCGCGTAAGCTCTCGGGTAGGGTGGCTATCTCGGGCACTCCGTTTTGCAAGTTATTATGCGAGCACGCAGGCCACGATACGAGTGGGTATTCCTTTACATACACCGTGCATGCATATAGTGGCAGTCTATGCGCTCGCGTCTGTACGGGCGGTGCCCGTGCAGTCGGAGGCAGAAGCGCGCGGCTTCTGAGAAGTCAAGATGCAGCTGCAGGGAAGTTTCGGGTGATTTTGGCAGCACGCTCACTGCCCGGGGTACTCCCATTTCATTTAGGCTGGTTTCAACAGGAACTCAGCCAAGAGAATGTCCTAGAATGTGAACGGTGGCTGTGGTCGGTTAAGGAACATTGGACGTGCAAATATATGAGCGCACAAGGTAGAAGGAAAAGTACTTGACAGGAAAGACGCTCGACTTACAACTGAACTTTTATTAGAAAACATTCAATGTTTTCTAATAAAAGTTCAGTTGTAAGTTGGGCGTCTTTCGTGCCAAGTGTTTTCCCTTCTATTTTATGCGCTCTTATATTTCCACATTATGTTGTACCAACTGGCCCAGCATTCTACTTTATTGAACATTGGATGTGTTTTCATCGGATCGGTAAGCTTTAAAAATTGCAAAAACGCACGTTGTATAAGTACGAATGGGGTAATCATTAAACGGACTCCTTTATTTGTTGGACACGACCAATGAAACCAAGTCAATAAAAGCACAGGGGCAATATTTATTGTTTTTTAACTGTAATGCAATGATTAGGAGTGTTATCGGAAATAATTAAGGAGGGCGAAAGCACACCCTTTTGTTTGGCCGAATTCGAATCTACAACCTTCGAATTGCGCGTACGATGCTCTACTAATCGAGCTTAAGGTCCCTAGATGAAACAAGTTTCCAAGGTAGCGACACCCTCCCTTTTCCTCCTCGCTTATTTGCCTGAAGCGCCCCCTAGAAGGTTTAAAACTTTCATCCAAAAGCGAATGTTTGGGTTCCGCTGCTACGGTGAATAGATGTAAATGAAACAAAATGGAACGAAATAAGACGTAGACTAAACAGTTACCTTTATGACCATAAACGGCACAACACAAGAGCAAGCGGGATGTGCGTTACTCAACCGGCAACGTTGTGCAGTTCTATACTTTACACCACTAGCCATGGCGTCTCGCGTAGTACACTTTAGTTCCACGGCCGCGGTATTTCGTCCAGTTCTAACTAGTCCACTTCTCCGATTGTGTTTTGTTCGTGCTGTGACACAGTGAACGTGCTTTTTGCTGGATCCTGTAAGTGGCCACAGGGCGTAACGTTGTGACGATTGATTACAACCGGCTTGTGCACACGCAAGAAAAAAAAACTACGACCAGACTGGTACGAACACTCGTCCAGCAGCACTGCGATGACGTTTTTTTTTTAAATGTGCCCATTTGGACAATCGTGATGCCAAGTGATTCTGATGCGGTGCTGGGAACTTCCTGAAAAGTGAGAGTTCTACTGGTGAGGTGTCTCGAAGCAGCGCGTTTCGGCTCAAGCGGGAACTGGTCAAGAGTGAAATGTTTCTGAAGGTGCGTTGATTACAACCTACAGCTGTTCTGTATACGTGCATACCCACATGTATTTGTACCAACTGGCATGCACTAGACACGCATTAGACGCGCGCCTGGCGTTTCAATAAGAACCGACAAGTGAACTCGCTTCTCAGATCCGCGTCGACATACGTTGACGGAGTTGCACGAAAGCATTCGCGTGAAATGGTTGATAGTTGCACTTAGTGGTGCGCTTCATCTCGGAAAGCACGAGGTAAGTTGAAGAGAGCGAAACCATTTTCTGTTGTTTACGGCAACGCAGCATTGCTGAAAAACGCAGATGTTGCATTGAACGAGCATGGCGAAACAATCTTGGTCGACCTAGCGCACACCGAAACGCTCCTCCTCTTCAGTTTATGTTCTGGCTACGATTTTGTCTTCTGGTCACGGCGAGAATCCGGCTGGAGCCATATGCGCATGCGTGCTCGTTTTGAACCTTTTGCATAATAATAAATAACACCACCAGCCATTTGCAAGATCACGTGCAAGTAGTGCACCAATTACAGACGCGGATGGCAGAGAAAAAGAGGAGTAATCGAGAGAGTGAGGAGGACGGCTCGAGAACAACGAGTGACGCTACCTTGTTTCATCTAGGGACCTTAATCAAGCTACAACAAGGGCGCCCCCTCGTCCACTTTTGATGGATGTTAGCGTGCGCTTGATCCCGGGGAGTGTTCGCCAACGCCAGTGGTACCCAAGACGGTGAGTAGAACACTTTTTTTTTTCGCCAGTGGGCGGCACGTGATCCTAGAGTTACAGTATTTCTACGTGATCCTCGCACGATCGAGGTGGCAGTTGAGCAATCAATATAAATCCTCGCGTGCTACCCATGGAGGAAGAAAAAAAGTTGAGGAGAGGCCCTGACGTCACTCTCTGTGAAGCTGTGTTGAAGCCGGAAGTCGGCCACATTGACTGGGCAGATTCTCCTCGCTTGTTTGTGTGTGCTTAGCGAAGTGGAAGGCACGTCTACCTCTCCAGCTCAAAAACATCGTGCGCTGCACAGCAAGCGTGTCGTGGCGATCCGAAACCGACGGAACGGGGCTGAACACGCTGGGCTAGCGCGATACCGTTGGCAAAATCATTTCGTCCGCGTATTAAACGTCGAGTAACAGCTCGCCGACACGGAAGCAAGCACACGAGAACGCATACTATAGATGCATTGACTACGGAAAGTGTGGCGCCTATGTTTTCACGATATTTATTCCCGCAATGTACAGACAATCCAATCGGCTGTGCACCACCTTCTATGGTTGCACTCACTCTGTGACGCGGCCGACGCGGCGGTCACCATATTCCACGTAAAAAGCGTCAGCATTGTGCAACCGCGGTGACATTGAGCACGGTGCAAGCGACACTTGAACACGGTCGCTATATCGCCGACAGAACAATGCTGGGGGCGAGCATAGCAAGCGAAACAAAAAGTGTTTTGATACACAGATATACGTTGTTGGTACACATATTGAACACAAAACTGCATATATGCTCATGAAATTTTTATTGCGTGTTGCAGGAGACAAATGTTTCATCCGTTGTCACAAGTAGCAACACTGCACAGTCGTCACTGACCTGCAAAGCATTCGTCGAGGTTCCGTTTCGTCATTGTGCCGAAACGCTATTTCGAAAACTGAGTACTTCAAATACTTGATCCACGTCGTGGGCCGCACGGTACACCTACATACGCGCTCGCTCTACGCATTGTTGAGGCCTCGTGGCTAACAACAGGTTCTGTAAACGTTCACAGGAGGAGTACAACCACCGGGAGAACACTGCGTAGCTAACAACGCGGCACAAAGCACGAATTTTGTCCTCCACGGCTTAGTGCGAGACCTACGGATGCGCACCTGCAGCCGCCGCTCACTGCTAGACCAGCTACACTGCAGAACACGTAACCATAGCAACGCCGCCATAGTGCCTTATGACCATCACGACGTCATTTCCTCCACAGTTTCACGCACCGAATCGGCTGGGCATGCCCTTTTCTCTCATTCTTCCATGCGTGCATGATGCCAGCAATATTGAGCTGGAACATCAATTTCATGCTAGTTTAAAGATCATCTGTAAGGATGTGGCGTACTGAATCGCAAGATATATATTTACGCTGGAGCATTTGGTGTCATGAACACTGTATCACTAGCCAACAGAGTTTAGGCGATACACAGAGAGTTCTTCGTACTGCCCTCTGTAACAAAATACAGCGCGACGACGTTTAACAAGGAGGGATATGGCCATCGCAGCAGTTCTCTGCCGAAGCGCTCCGCTGTTCGGCGGCAATGTCTGGCTGCTGGCCCCTCCACCTCATGGCTACTAAGCAAACTTTTTCCCCTCCCGCTTCCTATCTTTCTAGAATAACCGCGAAAATTTTGTCTTGTAGAAGGCAAGCCGCTAGCCGAAACGTAGACGTAATAAATGAAGTTCTCTTGAAGTGCCACCTCTCACAGTTTTATATATAAAAGTATACATCGATACTTTTTGTATATCTTATATATAGAAACAGCGCAAAATACCAGTACAGTAGATGCACACGTATACAACCTCACGTATGCGTGCATCTACTGTACTGGTCCATCGCGCTGTTTGACGTTTCCTTTGACGCAACTTGCCGGCAAGTTGACCCTTCCCGATCATGAGGCATACCGCCGTGAAGACCTAATACCGCTCACCTTGGCTCCGGAAACTAAGTACATGGACCTTCTTGCATTTCGTGCCCATCTACTAGAGGCTGCCGGAAATCGAACATGCGACCTCGTTTTCAGCAGCGCAAGGCGAGACTATGTACCGAGCCAGCGGTGCGGGGAGATCGTGCTTGGGTATCTATCTGGAAGAGCCGCTAACCACCGCGCACACTAATTGATGAACGATGCCCGCCCAGAATGAATGGACGACGCGGTTCGTCGAACAATGAGCCGAGGGGGGAACGATATGGAAACGCGGAACGACTTCTTTCAAGCGGCCTACGTGCTGCGCGCCGATAAAGAAAGAAAAAAACGGCAACCGCGAGGGGGCATTGTGCGCTGCGTTCCAGAAGAGCGCTTTAGACCTTACAGCCAAGATCGAAGATAAAACCCCGCAGGCGCGTCCTCCACGCGCGATCGTAAAAAGAACGAGGATGAAGGTGGGGGCGCGTATTTCTCACCGGCCGGCGTCAATGCAAACATCGCCGCGCTCGCGAAGAGCCAAGTCCGAACGGAACTCGATGAGCCATTTGATCTCGGACGCGCACTTAAAGTGTAGCGAGCGATGCGCGCGGCGCATCATCATCATCACCACCAGAGCTGCTGCCTAAACCGGTGCTCGCAGACACCTTATCGGCGGCGGGCGCAGGCTACAGGACTAGTGCATGCGTGGCCTATATCTTTCATAGATGCGCAGTTCCCACGACGCTGAGAAGGCGTGCTGCGACGGACGAGAGAGGGCACGTCACCAAGCGCAGCGCATAAGAGCCCATTTTGTATGGCACAATGCGCGCCCGCGTTGCACACAGCTTGAAGCACGGGAGAGTCGCGCTGGCTCTGAAGAACCACGAACGGGGTAGAGTACACGTCAACTCTGTACGCGTAAACACTCGGGCCTGTCGCGGGTGTACGCGCGGGTTGCGCAAACAGAAGACCTCTCCAGTGACGGATACATGCCTTGACAGACGACGCAAGTAGAGCACGTCACATGACCAAGGACAAGAGGGCGACACCCGTTGTGCACGTGACGTTCCAGCGACGCGTTAACGAGTTCTGCGAAAACAGTCCGGGTGCCTGCATGATTGGCAACTGCAATGGCAGCTGTGTCAGCTTCTCCACACACCCTGGGACCGCAGCTCAGTCTCCCAATAACGTTTCGCGAAAGGTATACCACGACTTAAAACATTGGCGGCGGCCTGAAATTGACATTCATGTTGGCTTAGTTTAGTTAAAAGTTGTTCCACTTTACATCTTCGGACATGAACATATAAAGACAACAATGGGAAAAGGAACTGATGGGATAGGTGCCTTCCATCACGTCTGAAGACCTAATAAATGTAAAAGCGTTGTACTTGGTTCGTGCTATTACTTCTTTTTCACAGCTAAAAACGTCCACTTATCATCACCTGCATGAAGTGGTACCAAGGAAACAAGATTGGAATTCTTGAAAATTCACGTTAAACTGTGCTATCGTATAACAGTTGCTGCAGGTAGAGAAAACGACGTTGAAAGAACAATGCACGAACGCAAGCATAGCTCAATACATACGTCCGCCTATTGTTCTTCATCCGTCCTTCCTTAGTCCTTTCTGAAATTGTTATACAAGGCGCATTTCAGCTTAAAAGCGTGTACCAACCGTCCACTTTCATTGTTTTACTAAGCCTTAACAGCCGCTTGACAAACGTCTCAACCCCCTACGGAGCATTCCACTTTAGAAACAAACGAGACGCTCGCGGGAACAACTGAACAAAAGAAAAGAAAAATTAAGAAAAAAGAAGTAAGCTGGTAAAACTCCGAGGTAGCGGCCGTGAGATCTAACCATCGGGTGGGGCCTAAAAGCTTCGCCGTTCAGTGCGCAGTTTGCCAACCGGTCTGTCGCACTACATATACACCTGCTGCTGGTCAGCGCGGCTGCTTATCTCCTCCGCATGCGCCACACAGGGCAGGGGGACCTCATTTACCCCGGCATTTGAAGCGTCGTCGCCGGCAATAGCCCGGCGCAAAGTGGTGCGGCGCCCCAACGCCCGCGCGGGACAACGCCTCCCAAGCCTCGCACGAACGAGACGCGTGCGACAGTGGCGGCAAGCTTGGTGTCGCTGTCGCACTCACAGGCACGCACGCTATACCGTAATACACCCGCCATTCAGACCGGGGGCCATTGTGTGCCGACGGCAGAGGACGCCACATGACGAGGATCAGACAGCCGGGCCGTCGCCATTGTTGTCTCCGAGACGCTGCAGATGTGGGGATGAATAAAAAAAGTCGGAAGGCTATTGCAGAGACCAGCCACACTTGTTGCTCCGGCCATGAGGAAAATTCCGACAGCCCCGCAAGGAAGCTGCGTTAGCGGCGCAAAGGCGCCAAAGGAGTGAATACCGAGCAAAATGGCATACAAACGTATACGTTTAATACTGTCAAGACTGTCAGGGAAGGTAGGAATTAGGGCCCCGTACCGAAGTATAGTGAGACGTCAACCGCGAAAAGTGGCAGCCGACTAAGACAGTCAGAAAGATTATATACGCCTTCATTGTTTCTTGAAAGATTAATTAAAGGGACAGTACCGGTCAACCCTGACATTGTTGAAGGCCCTGGCTGTTCTCCATAAACCACATTTATGAAACGGAAGAGAGAGAGAAATGACATTTATTTACACCAGTCGAGAGGAGGAGGCGGGCAGAATAAAGACTAAACTATACAAGTGCCTCACTGATTGTCGCACCCAAGTCGCATCGACAGCATAGGGCGCTCCGCATATCATTTAAGCCATGTTTCTGCCTCGGCCATCCCGCAGAAAACTGATGCAGCCTCTAAAATAGAAGACATTAGCAAGAAAAACACTGCTTTATCTTACCATGCATTAAAAGATGCAGGGATATAGTTTGCAGTCTTTGATCAAATCGCGAGATGCCCTTGAAGTATGTATACTGTAATTTGCAAAAGATCACGGATAAAAATATTCTTGGCGGAGAATGAGAGGACACGGCAATATAAATGAAATGGGGATGAAATGCTACACGGAAGAACATTATATTTTTTGAACTACACTTATATACAACTTTTCTTTCAACTCCGAATCTTTGACGCATCGCTCCCCACCGAGTAAGTGCCATGTCTTCGCACTGACAACGGTGCCTCGAAAAGTGGCGTAGTATAAGTACTACATATCCTCCTCATATGCGAACTTTGATCGTCTGTGCGTATGGTACGTACAGACGGTGGCGCATGTGGCGAAGGCGTGTGCACCTCCACGTCTCGGAGCAACAAAGCTGTCTGGCCGCGCGGAAGTCTTCGTATCCGGCCAGCATGCATCTAGCGTGACGCCATGGGGCGTGTGGCATGCGTGGCAGGTTGATTGCGGGGAGTACGAAGCCCAAGGAGCATCCCAGACAGCCGTGACCCCGGAAAGAACTGGAAGGCGCGTTCCTATCGTCGTTGTTCTTGTTCCTTTTGCGTAAAGGGCTATATATATACTGTCAGCCCTGTATCGGACCAATCGGGAGAGGAGGGTGCGAACTTCGTCTCTCGTATATCGCAGTGTGCGCATCCTTAGCGAGATTTGAAATCCGCGGTGCGATCTCGAGAAAAAAGTTAGGCGCAAATACTCTGAAATGCGAGTACACAGAGTGCGTGCTTGGGGGCACAGAATCAAGTGAGGCAAACTTAGTTTGGTCTCTTTTTTACAGTTGGTGCTCTCGCTGCAACTCGCCACTTAAAATATGTTTATTTGTTCATTTGAAATACTGCAAGCAAACGTTTTGGCTCGACCAGGACGGGCTTCACGTGCAATGCAAAACTAAACATACAAACAACGCAATGGGCGAACACGAGAAACAACACAAACGATAAAACTAGTACGACAATCACTGAAAGATAGGGTCATCAAAATATAGGGTAGGAGCAAGAAGAAATGGTAACAACGAAGAGTGTTATACCTTTAAAACATGGCATTGGATATTGCTAACAAAGCCATCGGAGCTGAATATACTATTTGGCAACGAATTCTAATCCACGACCGTACGAGGGAAGAAACTGTACTGAAATGCTTTTGTGCGAGCGAAGATTGGTGCTAACGAATGTTTGTGATTGTGCCGTGTTGTTCTTGTACTAAGACGTTCAACAGATGCTGAGCAAGATAAATTGATTTTACCTCATAGGCAGTTGTGAAGGAATGAAAGGCGGTTAACTTTTCCGCGGGCTTCCAGCGTTGGTATATTATACAACCTCATCAACTGTATAGGGGAATCTATAGACATTTGTATTTTCCAAATATAAATATCACTGCTTTACGCTGAACTTTTTCTAGTTGTGAAATATATTTTTGATAATGCGGATCCCACACAATTGACACGTATTCCAATTTAGACCTTATGCAGGCATGGTACGCTAAATGTTTTATGCTACTGAGCGATTTCTTAAGTTTTCATTTATGAAGTCACAATTTCCGAAGAGAGGCTGCAAAATTATAAGATGTATGTTCTGACTGTGTGAACTCATTTGTTAGTGCAACGCCTAAGTATTTAAGTTGCCAACTTCTGCGACCCGACTGTTACACGTGTAGTGGGGAATTCGCAAGGCACTGACTAGTGGGACCATCTCTCTCGGAGAGCGAAGCGCGAGTGTGTGCACGAGCTGTAGACGCTGGACGGCTCGAGCATTTCTGTCCATACCGGCTGCCTGCCTACTACCTGGCGTCGCTATTAAACTCCCTTCCAGCACACGGATGAGCACTGTTTTGTCTGAGATTAAAACCATTTCCCAACGCTTACACCAATCTCCAATCGCAGATACACTGTTTTGTAATAATATGTGGTTATTTATAGTTGAGATTTCTTTGAAAACAACATAGTCATCAGCAGACAACCGTATTCATACAGTACCAGGAACTACTTCAACCAGATAACTGCGATGCACACGCATATACAGTCGAGCTCGTATATAACAAATTATTGTGTATGTCGAAGAGTCCTAAACTCCTTTCCAATATATTTTCGACAACTGAAGCATTTAAAAAAAATGAATTACCTACAAAAGAACTATTTTACGATACCCTTTAGATAGGGCGTATTTGGGTTCGACTATAAACGGGAAGGTATCCCCTATAGCACAGCTCATCTGCAGTACGCATGGCTGAATACACCGTTACGACTTATAACACACTTGCCGAGGAGTAACATACGTGTTTGACACTCACGTGCTCCGTTTGACGGTGCAATAAACTGCGAAGTCTCCCACAGGTAGAACCGCGAACACACACCACGAACGCTAACATACTCTCACGTGGTGTTAGAGTGTTTGGCGGTCTGCAACGCCACAACTCATGCAGTGTATAAGCAGGGACTGACACAACACTAACCACCCCCACCCCTTCCTTCTTAGCAGAATACGACCCCAAATATTCCACTCAACCACCTCTCATATACACACAGGCAGGCTCTCACAGGCCTCTGCGTTCTGTTAATACACCCGGGTTTTATAATTGCGGTGAATCGCAGACCCCCTTCTTTCACCTCTTGTAAATATGCATTTGTGGGTGCGAAAGAGCTATGCTTCCCTCATATAGGGCCCACGCAGGCTCGTCTTTCATCGGGCTACCTATGGATGTATAGGAGGAAGAGCATGCGCGAATTCCACAGAGCGCATACATACGGGTGCACGCTGCGTGCCGAGTTCAGCGTGGCCCGCAGCTGAGTCCACGATTACGCACGTCTCACTCCTGTCACGGAAAAGCCGGGAAGTGATACAGGCGCACGCGGTACACAAAGAGGAACGTACGCTGAACGCCCGCGCCACGGCACGCGATCGGCTCGCTGACCTCTGGCGTCATCCGGACGTGTGAGTTGCGTGCACAAAACGATCCGGCAAAAATAACAAAAACTCTACGCAGCTGCTTCTGGTGGGCGACGACCGATACGTGCGAGGGCAGCAATCAGAAGCCCACTCAAAATGGCCGCTCCCGTGGAACACGAGTCGCGCTCTGTAATCGTGCGCGCATATACGGGGCGAGTGTGTTGTTCCCTCACTCATTTCCTGCGTGTCAAAACGTAGCTCCACGCCACGGACTATCTCGACGGTCCATAAATCTGGCACGACTCCTTCTATGAGCAGTCTGCTGTATGCACGGTGTCTGTAAACTCAGCCAAGAGATACGAGGCGTGAACGTCCCGACAAAACGGCTGTACATACAAAGAGTGGCGGATCCAGAGGTAAGTCAGTACGCGCTATCGCCCCGCTCCCCTATGCCTGTGTGATTTAGCCCCCCTCCCCTCCTTCAGTGCCCGTCGTCAATATTCTATCACCGATGAGGACAAATGAGTTGTAACACTGTGAGCACAGAGTATCAGTGTTTATGCCGTGATGGGATTCTTGTGATTATAGTAACTACTCCAAGCACAGGAGCTTGAACCGTATCCTCCTCCCCGGTTTTACATTAAAACAATCACACCTTCAACCACCCTAATATTAGTGACTTGATCCGCACTTGCATACTAACAAATATAGACAAAGTCGCGAGTCTTTTCGTTGTCAAGAGCTTTTTGAAACTGGTCGGCGAGTTAAAGCCTGTCCATTGTTGTGGCGACGGGGGCTTTGGAGTGCTTTGGTGGGTAGGCAAGCAACTAAGGATTTGCACGGTGCCGTAAGTGTGTGAGCGGCGAGATCGGTGGTGCCTTGTGGCTCGGCAGAGACGGGTCATGCAAATGCAAGTTAACTAGTGCAGTAACAAAGTGTGATCTGCCAATGCAAATGATCGGAAGCGCCGTCGTAGCGGTAATGCAGCAAAACCGAACTAGTCGAGGCACGAGGCACAACATTTCATATGTGGGGTTTAACGTCCCAAAACCACCATATGATTTTAAGAGACGCCGTAGTGGAGGGCTTTGGAAATTTTGACCACCTGGGGTTCTTTAACGTGCACCCAAATCTGAGCACACGGGCCTACAACATTTCCGCCTCCATCGGAAATGCAGCCGCCGCAGCCGGCATTCGAACCCGCGACATGCGGGTCAGCAGCCGAGTACTTTAGCCACTAGACCACCGCGGCGGGGCCACGAGGCGCAACAACGTACTTGTGTTGTGCACTTTCTAATGGCGTAATTGCGACTGAACAACCTACTCAGGACAAAAGTGTCTGCTTAAGCACTGAAAGGGACTTCACAACTAATGCAGAACGAGATATTCTTTTCTAATCGACGGCTGTGGCCGCCTAAAACCAGACTGTTTGCAGGCCAGCTCGAGTTGGGCGCTCTGAGTGCAAACACCGGCACGGCTTCCGAACACCTGACGCTGTGGCAACGTGTTCCTCGAGCCGAAGTAAAGTGCAGCGGAAATCAAAAGCAGCAGGAGGCCTCGGAAGCCACCGCGTACTCGTGCGGGTCCGGCCATGCGTGGCGGCGGTGCCCGTCGAAGGGCGGTCGACTAGTGCGAGCAGAGCGAGCGAACAAAGGCACTCCTCGTCTTCCACTACGCCGAACTGCACGCATCGAAGCAGCTCGCCGATATGCACACACGTGAGTGCACTTGAAACACGCGCCGCTGAGCGCGTCCAAGGCCCGCGTGCGTGAGAATTTTCTCGAGGGGGCTCCCCCGAGCGTTTCGATAGAAATCGAAAAGATGAGAGAGCGTCGCCATTGAATTTTCGACGGTCGTTGACGCTGAGTTATTAGGCTCGAGCGTTGACGTCATCTTATGTAAGGACGAGCGCCTCAAGGGGCACCGACCGCTGCAACCGGGCGCCTCGGCTCCCAATGAATTCATAACATAAATTACTCAAATGCCGCAGAAAGCAGCGCACGTGTCATCGATTGTTCGTTCGGTGTCGTTACAAGCCATGAGACAGAGAGGGATAAGGTCAAATCACTAAAACATATATGCAAGAGAGATACTTCATATTGTCAGCAAGAAACATAATTACAGTAATAGATAAATGAGTAAACACACGATAGCTGTCGCAGACCGCCCAGCATAAAGCTTGCATCCAGCGGCAACCACGGAAACATTCGTGTGACAAAACTGCCTTCATTTGTTGTCCGTTCAAGTCTTTTACAGCCCATAACGGTACAGGGCAAACAAACATTATCCGATAACACCACACCTGCCCTTTCCACGCAGGCAGTGTCACTGATTTCTCACGCTCTCCCCTCTTCCCTTTCCCTCTTCATTTCTAGGGAGCCACATTAAAGAGACCGCCGCGACAAAGCCGATCACTTCAAAGGTTTTCGGCGGAGGCCTCGCGGCATTCTCTTTCTTACCGGGAATAATAAGCGAGGCCCTCGGAAGGCGACAGGCGTTTTCCAGAGATCGGCGAGACCGACGGAGACAAACGAGCCGGCGGCCGCGGCGTCTCGCAGCGACAGCTCTTGACGGCTCGACTTTGACGAAAGCCGACTCCCCGCCGGCGGCACTAATCCGCGGAAAAACAGCCGTCCGGAAGAGGAAAGGGCCCCACTTAGTTCCGGAAGAAGGATGGCGGCGGCAGCCACGGCTGATGAAGGGTTCGAAGCGAAGCAAAATACGAAGACAGATGGAAACCGCCAGACGAAGCGCGCTTCGCAGGGCCTCACTCTTCGGCTTCCTCGGTATACAGGGTCGTTTAGACAGACGACCACTCGTCTGTCCCCTCGTTTCTTCTGTCCCCGTGTTTTTGTGCGCTGTGATTAAGCACTCTGTATCGCCAACAATCTTAAGTGAGATACATCAGTGAACATTCGGGTTAGGTTAGGTTAGATTAGCTTAGGTTCCTGCCAGGTTGAAGAACAAGTTCAATAAAAGAACCAGGTTTGACACTAACCGAAACGTACGAATTTAAGAGTCAAACGATTTGACGTTGCGCGGGATACATTTAAGAGCTTCTGTGGTATCTCAGCACTGCTAAGCTCGAGGTCGAGTCCCGACTACAGCCGCCTTAATTTTCGCGGTTCTTCCGACATCGGAAAAGAATCACCGGCTTTCAAGAATGGTAAAAAAAGAAATCATACTGACAATTGCCATAAAAAAATGCTCCATTGCGCAAACATGCACTGCATTTCTATTGAACTTTCGTACTGCCTCGTAGGAACGCAGAAACCCAAATTGCAGCTGTCCCATGCGAGACCACGCAGTATTTTCATTTTTTTAAAGCAAATGACATCACACGCATCTGCTTTCTTAATACCGATATTGTCGAAGCACTTCATTTCTGGCGTCTATCTGGCAGTGACGTTAATTGCCACAAAACTCTTTCCACTCCCGCTAATCCAATAAAATACTTGCACAGTCACTGCGCCGAACATATAGGCGCTGCTGCAGAGAGAGGGCAATCTGCTGCAGGCGCTCCCTCGCAAAAGCATTTCGTGCTTCCGCCATATATGTCTATTCTCCGCCCACTGTAAAACTGGCTAATGAGATGAAAACCGCCTTCTCAAGCAAATCCTGCTGCAAGCGGCGCATGGCATTCAAAGGTGCAAAGGAAAATAATAACTTCCCCCATACGTACGTGCAAGCAAATGCTCTCTTTTAGGAAACGAAGCGGCGCTTTTGACGGAGCGTAATCGAACTCTCTTTCTTCGACGCACGGTGGGCCATATTGACGGAAGTTGCGGCGGTCGACGACTCCCTGGCCGCAGTCGTAAAACAGGAAAAAGCCGGGCGGTCAGTGAATCGGCGAACGACGTAGCCTCCATTGCGCCGCGGAAACTCTTCTTCGAGGCCTCCGGCCTGCGGCCAGAGGAGGAAAGGCGAAAGGGAAGGCGCGTCGATTTACTTCACGCTCGCGCGATCATCGCTGCCTAGACGCCTTCACGTTACACTTTACAAGGCGAAAGTTTCATCAAAAGCGAAAACTGACCGTCGGCGGCGAGGAGACGAGTGCATGCAACGGAACCAGCACCACGTGCTACCTACCATACGGCGCCACTGCAACATCACAGATGTTGAACTGTTACATAACAAAGACGTCATCATGATGGCACATAATAACGTCATCGAACGGCATCATCGCTTGTTCGAGGGTGGACCGATCACGGAGGCACTGTAGAACGGGCAAGGAGCGCAAAGTTTGCAAAGCCACCGATCTTGAAGGCTGTACGAAACCATGTCGGGTAGGTGCAGAAAAATTTCGGAAGTGTGCAGTGATGGGGCAGGGAAGGTAAAGCACATGGCTTTCACCTTCGAGTTATCTGAGGCGAATGCATATACTTATTTCATATTATTATTATTATTATTATTATTATTATTATTATTATTATTATTATTATTATTATTATTATTATTATTATTATTATTATTAATGAATCAGTCGCGTGTTCCGAAAGCACTTACCTTTTAGCATAGTCCCCCACATTGTCGAAATCTTTTTTCTCCTTCTTTTTCGTCTTCTTGAGCTTACATCTTTTTTTAAGAATGCAAGCTGCTTTAATTAACACGGTCTCTTTATATTTTTTGAGCTGGTTTTCTCGCGATCCACGTGCCTGTTTGCAGTTCTTGTCTTTCACAGTTTCCTTCTATTTTACTGATCTTCTTCCATTTTATTAATCTTAATACGACTGTTTATTCTACGCGTGCACGAGCACTCAGGTCCAAAGGTTCTTCCATACGTACGTTAATCAACTATTGCTTGAATGATTGATTATTTGATCGATTGATTCGAAGAAAAAAGATGTGCACATGATGTATGGAAAAGTTGAGCCATATATTGAAAGTTCAACAGCCCCGAAAACTATGATGGCACGGCGCAAAAAGGTCTATCCCCCCCCCCCCTCCCCTCCCATACGACTGCGAGTGCCTTGAGTTTTAGACGACGCACCCACGGTTGCCCAGTGTGGATTCAACTGAAGCGTATACGAATGCGCGCTACCGACGACACACAAAAGAAAGAAGGAAGTAGAAGAAGACAAGAGAACATTTCTATGGGCGATTGAATTAAATATTTTGTGTTGACAAGCCACAATCAATGTTCCGGACGACGCCGATTCCGCACGACGATTCCGGTCGATATCAGGAATTCTTAATTTCAGATAAATCGTCACGCCATTCAAACTGCGCTCGCTCCCACTTATTAAAAAATGTAGACATTACATAAGCGTTCTTATTTTATGTAACATCCAA